>JAQFVV010012617.1:1275461-1853356 GCA_028023455.1 Epiperipatus broadwayi | reverse complement strand
GTTTAGTAACAAAACCAAACAAGTTATATGAATCTTTCAAAAAAATTTTTTTCTAATAAATCATTAGTGCTCGCAATTACAGATTAAAATCTAACGTTATATATTTCACAAAGAGTAATTATATCAAAAACTAACAGAAGAATCTTATGGGATTCAATCTCAGAAATAGGTGAACATTCAAACTCGCGATATATAGCTATACAATTTTTCAATGAAAATCAAAAAAATGAGATGTATGTCACAAATAAAAACATTTGGTGGGTACATAATGATTGTTCTTGATGAAAATAGGCAAAATTATTGCTCAGGAATTATTAGAAATGCTTATTTTGGGTTTGCATTCATGATTGCTAAAGTATGGTCCAACCATTTGGGCATGCAATATACATTAAGCAAATCTTGTGCAATGAAAAACAAACACTTATATACACCTACAGTTATCATTTTAAGATAAAGCTGCACCAGCATATTGAACCAGAACAAATTCTAAGGCAAATTACGGATCAGGGAGCAGTATTATTTGTAAACATTAAAGGGCTAAGACCACAATGTTTTGGCTGTGGAGAAAGGAGCCATTTGATTATAGACTGTCCAAAGAACAGAAATAACAAAAGATTTGATTTATCAGAAAAAAGACTAGAAAAGAAAACAAGCTATAAACAAAGACATGTAAAGCAAATACTGCCATTGGATCTGGGAACTCAAGGAAGTGAAAAGGAAAGAAATTCTATACAAACACATATGAATACAGATAAGCAATAAAATAAAACTGATATGTAAACAATGATGATAGTAATATTGGGGAGATTCTATATTCTTCATTAAGGTTGGAGGAAAAAGTGTACCTTAAGATAAATAATACAAAAGTAAAAGTAAAAAAAAGATATACACATGCATGTGGTTAAAGCTTTAGAAAAAATATAGACAAACACACATTGAAAAAAAATGTTGATGGGAAACAATATTATAAGGAGAATACGAATTTGGATGAAGAAGTGGAATTATCTAGAAAAATAAAAGAACTAGGAACAATATGAATACTGGGATTATTCAGACAATAATGTCATACAAACACATATGAATACATATAAGCAAGAAAATAAAACTGCATTGTAAATAATGATGATAGTAATATTGGGGGGATTCTAGATTCTTCATTAAGGTTGGAAGAAAAAGTCTACCTTAAGATTAATAATACAAAAGTAAAAGAAAACCAAAGTTATGATGTACAAATGCATGTTGTTCAAGCTTTAGAAAAAAATATAGACAAAAACACATTGAAAAAAAATGTTGATGGGAAGCAATATTATGAAGAGAATATGAATTTGGATGAAGAACAGGAATTATCTAAAAAACAAAGAAATAGGATCAATATGAATACTGAGATTACTCAGACAATAATGCCAAATATGCAGCAAGTTATTCATGTTAATAGTGAGCAGAAAAAAAGCCAGGAAGACCCCCCAAAAACAGGAAAACAGGGAAAAAGCTAAAACTAGGAGAGGTTATGTTTGATGACACAGGAGAATGGTATCGAATGGACAGATATACTGATGTTGAAACTGAAAGTGAGTTCGAAGATGCCCAAGATTTACAATTGACAGAAAGCCTAAATAAGGATAATTAAAGATAAAGTAAATTCAAATAAATTCAAAGTAAAAAGTAAATCTTTATAAATCAAAATTAAAATTGCTTTTTTTAATGTACAGGTTTTGAATTCAATAGAAAAAATGTTTAAATTGAAACAATGGATGAAGGAAACAAAACCTCATATAATGGGACTGCTTGAAACCAAAATTTATGCAGGGTCACAAATTGATCCAGCAAAATTTTTAAATTGTGAGGGCTTTGTTGCATGTTCAAGAGACTCTACCTCTCCATCAATTGGGACAGGTCTTTTGATAGCTACTGCTTGCCAGTTTACCAATTTTCAAATCATATACATTGATGCAAATATATTAATCATTACATTATTTGACAAAATAATTAAAATAAATGTAATCTTTGTTTATTATCGTAATTTTAACCTTTATTATTTTTTATAGTTATAGTGTCATTATAAATTATATTTGCAGTAGAAACTACATCTCCAAAAAATACAACAGAAATTTGTTAAAAAATATTAACATTCTCCATTTTACTGTTTTAAAAAATAAACTATATATACATTATACACACGTATTCATACAAAGGAAATTGTGCTGTTGTTGTTCTAATTTTTATTATTTTTAATATTATTAATATTATTATTATTATTATTATTATTATTATTATTATTATTATTATTATTATTATTATTATTATTATTATTATTATTATTATTATTATTATTATTATTATTATTATTATTATTATTATTATTATTATTATTATTATTATTAGTAGTAGTAGTAGTAGTAGTAGTAGTAGTAGTAGTAGTAGTAGTAGTAATAAAAGCCAGATGTCACATGACTTAGATATTGCTTGCATTTACCAATATGTAAACTTAAGAGCATGCTATAGCTCTAAACAAGCTTTTATTTTTATTATTATAATAAATGCTACTACAAGAGAGAACATTCAAATCATCTTTACCTTAGATTGTCCCCATCTCCAGAACTGTTTCGACCTATGGGTCTCTTCAGGGAAGAGTTGGGGCACAAGATTCAAAAAACCAACTCAAGCTAAGCATTTATCTAAAATATATTTCTCAAGAAGATGTAAACCTTTAGATATCTGCATGTCTTTAAAGTCAGCTCTCAGTAAAAAAATTATATGGGCCTGAACTTAATTCAGATAATCCATATAATTAATAGGCTAACCATTTAATTTAGCGAAAGCCCCAACAGCAAAATAATAATAGTAATAATAAAAAGTCAGATGTCACATGACTTATATATAGCTTGCATTTACCAATATTTAAACTTAAGAGCATGCTATAACTCTAAACAAGCTTTTATTTTTTATTATGTTAAATGCTACTAGAAGAGAAGGCATTCAAATCATCTTTATCTTTGACTGTCCCCATCTCCAGACTGGTTTAGACTTATGGGTCTCTTCAGTGATGAGTTGGAACACTTGATTCAAAAAAAAACTCATGCTAAGCACTTATCTAAAATATATTACTATTATTGTTTTTCTATTGGGGCTTTGGCTAAATTAAATGGATAAGCCTATTAATATATGGAATATCTGAATTATGTTCAGGACCATATAATTTTTTAAGTTGGAGAGCTGACCTTAAAGACATTCAGATGTCTAAATGTTTAGAACTTCTTGAGAAATATATTATAAAAAAATGCTTAGCTTGAGTTGGTTTTTTGAATCTAGTGTCCCAACTCATCACTGAAGTGACTCATAGGCCAAAACTGGTCTGGAGATGGGGACAATCTAAGATAAAGATGATTTGAATGCTTTTTCTTGTAGTGGGATTTATCATAATAAAAAAAATAAATAAATAAAAGCTTGTTAAAAGTTATAACATGCTCTTAAGTTTTATTATTATTATTATTATTATTATTATTATTATTATTATTATTATCATCATCATCATCATCATCATCATCATCATCATCATTATTATCATTATTATTATTACTATTATTATTATTATTATTATTATTATTATTATTATTATCATCATCATCATTATTATTATTACTATTATTATTATTATTATTATTATTATTATTATTATTTTTGTAGTTGTTGTTGGTTAGTATTATTATTATTATTAATTTACAATAAGGTGACTGACTACCCATTTCCTTTGTTCCAAATCTTTAAATATTTGAAAACAAAAAATCATTTATATTTAGGAAATTAAAAAATATTACTAACAGTCGTTTTTAGTAAAAAAACATAAACAATTTAATGTAATCATGTTCATTTCTTAAAAATGATATGTTTTTTTTTATTTGTTATAAATTTCAAGTAAATAAATAATTTCATACAGAATGTTGTGAAAATTTAGTGAAGCAAAATAGAAATGTAAGCATTTGTGATTTAAAATGTTACTTATTATGTTCTAACTTTGAAAAAAATTATATTTCAAAAGTTTTTTCTAACACATCGAGTAACTATATTTATGCTGTTTTCACAAAATATCGTATTGGTAATTTAATATTCTAAAAAAATGGCACTTTGGATAGCTAGCACCAATAGCTAATAAGTGTTGCTTTAATGGTAAATTTTAAGTAGGTGTAAACAAGAGGAAAGTGTGAAGAATAGCTAAATATTGAAGGTAAGATTTATTGGTCATTATTAAAATGGGAAACAAGTTACCTTTTCCTTAAAAAATTCTAATGTTGCAAAAAAAGTACTGTATCAAATATGTCCATAGATAACCATATCGTTTTGAATAAAAAAACAAATTTCCCCAAAAAATGACTAATTATTTCTAAAAAGTATAAACAATTAATAATAATTTTGAAAATAATATTTCTAAAAACTATAAAGTAAAGTCTAATGGTAACTCTTTTAATTACTCTACAAATCATACAGTTTTAATAAGATCTCTTTTTCTAACAGAACAATGTCTTATAATAATGTTTTTCCTGTTCCACGGGGTTTTATGGAAAAATTAGCAGTGGTTGTAACATGTAATTTCTTATTTAAATCAGTAATTATACCTAAAAAATAAAAAGAAATAATAATAATGTTCTTCATATGCTGAGGAAAGATGTTTTCACATCTAGAAAATGTTTTTGCAAAATTAAGCCAATATGCGCCTTCTCTATGTTGATCATGGAGCGCCTGTGTCTTGTTTTGAATGAATGCAGTTTTAAATGATGCAAAACTAAATTTATTATGAACTTGTAAAATTTCGCTCAATTGTTTTTAATATGGCCAGTTGTATTGCATCAGGTAGATTCCCAGACATCAGTAGAGCCATCATCATAAATCATTCAATATGGCTTATTAGATGTTGTGTGGTCCTAAATTTATAACCTGGTAATTTACACCATTTCATGAAAATGTCTCTGTGCTTCTGTAAAAGAAAAGTACACCAGTTGTTGCTGCCTGTAATTTTCAATTATTCCTGCTCACACATTGATGTACCCATCTGATCTCTACAATTCTCACATAATTGTGACATAATATACATGAACTGCTTATGGCTATTGACTGTTAGGAAAATGTACTTTTTAAACATATAAAGCAATTATATGTTTTCATATAATTTTGTTTTGTAATAATAATAATAATAATAATAATAATAATAATAATAATAATAATAATAATAATAATAATAATAATAATAATAATAATAATAATAATAATAATAATAATAATAATAATAATAATAATAATAATAATAATAATAATAATAATAATAATAATAATAATAATAATAATAATAATAATAATAATAATAATAATAATAATATAGTGTGGTCCTGCTGTCAATAAGTAGAAACAAACTTACCAAAGCTTTTGAATGTACTTCATTAAAGGCAAACAGAATCTAATTATTAGTTTACAAATCTTATAATTTTGAAAATGATAATCCATTCCCAGATTATAAGAAATGTTGCTGTTAACAAAGTAAGTTTTTTTTTATTATTTTGTCCTAAGAAAATCTAGTCATCGAGTTGGAAATGGCGTCTGCATATAACAATTGCATTGTTAGTAAAAGAAATAACAATACAGGAAAAAAATTGTATGCAAATATTGCTGCAATGAAACCACAAAAAGCAATATTAGAAAATATTATACAGCAAGAGGTCAAAAAAACGAAGAGGAAGGACAAATAGGCAAGTTTAGGAGAGCCAATTCATTAGACATTTTTGGACTAAGTTTAGAAAATGAAGATGAGACACCTAATTATTTAGCAGAACAAACTGAAGATAATTGGACAGAAGGAGACATTCAAGAAGTAAACATCCAGTTTAGTAACAAAACCAAACAAGTTATATGAATCTTTCAAAAAATTCTTTTCTAATAAATCATTAGTGCTCGCAATTACAGATTGAAATCTAACGTTATATATTTCACAAAGAGTAATTATATCAAAAACTAACAGAAGAATCTTATGGGATTCAATCTCAGAAATAGGTGAACATTCAAACTCGCGATATATAGCTATACAATTTTTCAATGAAAATCAAAAAATGAGATGTAAGTCACAAATAAAAACATTTGGTGGGTATGTAATGATTGTTCTCGATGAAAAGATGCAAAATTATTACTCAGGAATCATTAGAAATGCTTGTTTTTGGTTTGCATTCATGATTTCTAAAGTATGGTCCAACAATTTGGGCATGCGATATACATTAAGCAAATCTTGTGCAATGAAAAACAAACACTTATATACACCTACAGTTATCATTTTACGATAAAGCTGCACCAGCATATTGAACCAGAACAAATTCCAAGTCAAATTATGGATCAGGGAGCAGTATTATTTGTAAACATTAAAGGGCTAAGACAACAATGTTTTGGCTGTGGAGAAAGGAGCCATTTGATTATAGACTGTCGAAAGAACAGAAATAACAAAAGATTTGATTTATCAGAAAAAAGACTAGAAAAGAAAACAAGCTATAAACAAAAAGATGTAAAGCAAATACTGCCATTGGATAGGGGAACTCAAGGAAGTGAAAAGGAAAGAAATTTTATACAAACACATATGAATGCAGATAAGCAATAAAATAAAACTGAAATGTAAATAATGATGATAGTAAGATTGGGGAGATTCTATATTCTTCATTAAGGTTGGAGGAAAAAGTGTACCTTAAGATAAATAATACAAAAGTAAAAGAATAAAAAAGATATACACATGCATGTGGTTAAAGCTTTAGAAAAAATATAGACAAACACACATTGAAAAAAAATGTTGATGGAAAGCAATATTATGAAGAGAATACGAATTTGGATGAAGAACTGGAATTATCTAGAAAAATAAAAGAACTAGGAACAATATGAATACTGGGATTATTCAGACAATAATGTCATACAAACACATATGAATACATATAAGCAAGAAAATAAAACTGCATTGTAAATAATGATGATAGTAATATTGCGGGGATTCTAGATTCTTCATTAAGGTTGGAAGAAAAAGTCTACCTTAAGATTAATAATACAAAAGTAAAAGAAAACCAAAGTTATGATGTACAAATGCATGTTGTTCAAGCTTTAGAAAAAAATGTAGACAAAAACACATTGAAAAAAAATGTTGATGGGAAGCAATATTATGAAGAGAATATGAATTTGGATGAAAAACTGGAATTATCTAAAAAAGCAAAGAAATAGGATCAATATGAATACTGAGATTACTCAGACAATAATGCCAAATATGCAGCAAGTTATTCATGTTAATAGTGAGCAGAAAAAAAGCCAGGAAGACCCCCCAAAAACAGGAAAACAGGGAAAAAAAACTAAAACTAGGAGAGTTTATGTTTGATGACACAGGAGAATGGTATCGAATGGACAGATATATTGATGTTGAAACTGAAAGTGAGTTCAAAGATGCCCAAGATTTACAATTGACAGAAAGCCTAAATAAGGATAATTAAAGATAAAGTAAATTCAAATAAATTCAAAGTAAAAAGTAAATCTTTATAAATCAAAATTAAAATTGCTTTTTTTAATGTACAGGGTTTGAATTCAATAGAAAAATATTTAAATTGAAACAATGGATGAAGGAAACAAAACCTCATATAATGGGACTGCTTGAAACCAAAATTTATGCAGGGTCACAAATTGATCCAGCAAGATTTCTAAATAGTGAGGGCTTTGTTGCATGTTCAAGAGACTCTACCTCTCCATCAATTGGGACAGGTCTTTAGATAGCTACTGCTTGCCAGTTTACTAATTTTCCAATCATATACATTGATGCAAATATATTAATCATTACATTATTTGACAAAATAATTAAAATAAATGTAATCTTTGTTTATTATCATAATTTTTAACTTTATTATTTTTTATAGTTATAGTGTCATTATAAATTATATTTGCATTAGAAACTACATCTCCAGAAAATACAATAAAAACTTGTTAAAAAATATTAACATTCTCCATTTTACTGTTTTAAAAAATAAACTATATATACATTATACACACGTATTCATACAAAGGAAATTGTGCTGCTGTTGTTCTAATTTTTATTATTTTTAATATTATTATTATTATTATTATTATTATTATTATTATTATTATTATTATTATTATTATTATTATTATTATTATTATTATTATTATTATTATTATTATTATTATTGTTGTTGTTATTATTATTATTATTATTATTATTATTATTATTATTATTATTATTAGTAATAATAAAAGCCAGATGTCATATGACTTAGATATTGCTTGCATTTACCAATATGTAAACTTAAGAGCATGCTATAGCTCTAAACAAGCTTTTATTTTTATTATTATAATAAATGCTACTACAAGAGAGAGCATTCAAATCATCTTTACCTTAGATTGTCCACATCTCCAGAACTGTTTCGACCTATGGGTCTCTTCAGTGAAGAGTTGGGGCACAAGATTCAAAAAACCAACTCAAGCTAAGCATTTATCTAAAATATATTTCTCAAGAAGATGTAAATCTTTAGATATCTGCATGTCTTTAAAGTCAGCTCTCAGTGAAAAAATTATATGGGCCTGAACTTAATTCAGATAATCCATATAATTAATAGGCTAACCATTTAATTTAGCGAAATCCCCAACAGCAAAATAATAATAGTTATAATAAAAAGTCAGATGTCACATGACTTATATATAGCTTGCATTTACCAATATTTAAACTTAAGAGCATGCTATAACTCTAAAAAAGCTTTTATTTTTTATTATGATAAATGCTACTACAAGAGAAGGCATTCAAATCATCTTTATCTTTGACTGTCCCCATCTCCAAACTGGTTTAGACTTATGGGTCTCTTCAGTGATGAGTTGGAACACTAGATTAAAAAAAAACAACTCATGCTAAGCATTTATCTAAAATATATTACTATTATTGTTTTTCTATTGGGGCTTTGGCTAAATTAAATGGATAAGCCTATTAATATATGGAATATCTGAATTATGTTCAGGACCATATAATTTTTTAAGTTGGAGAGCTGACCTTAAAGACATTCAGATGTCTAAATGTTTAGAACTTCTTGAGAAATATATTATAAATAAATGCTTAGCTTGAGTTGGTTTTTTGAATCTAGTGTCCCAACTCGTCACTGAAGTGACCCATAGGCGAAAACTGGTCTGGTGATGGGGACAATCTAAGATAAAGATGATTTGAATGCTTTCTCTTGTAGTGGGATTTATCATAATAAAAAAATAAATAAGTAAAAGCTTGTTAAAAGTTATAGCATGCTCTTAAGTTTAATATTATTATTATTATTATTATTATTATTATTATTATTATTATTATTATTATTATTATTATTATTATTATTATTATTATTATTATTAATTGAATTATTATTATTATTATTATTATTATTATTATTATTATTATTATTATCATTATTAATATTATTATTATTATTATTATTATCATCATCATCATCATCATCATTATTATTATTATTATTATTATTATTATTATTATTATTATTATTATTATTATTATTATTATTATTATTATTATTATTATTGTTTTTTGTAGTTGTTGTTGGTTAGTATTATTATTATTAATTTACGATAAGGTGACTGACTACCCATTTCCTTTGTTCCAGAGCTTTAAATATTTGAAAACAAAAAATCATTTATATTTAGGAAATTAAAAAATATTACTAACAGTCGTTTTTAAAAAAAAAAAACTTAAACAATTTAATGTAATCATGTTTATTTTTAAAAAATCATATGTTTTTATTTGATATAACTTTCAAGTAAGTAACTAATTGAATACACAATGTTGTAAAAATTTGGTGAAGCAAAATAGTAATGAAAGCATTTGTGATTTAAAATGTTACTTACAATATTCTCACTCTGAAAAAATTAGAATTCAAAAGTTTTTTCTAAAACATCAATTAACTATTATTTATGTTGTTTTCACAAAATATGGTATTTTTAATTTAACATTCTAAACAAATGGCAGTTTGGATAGCTAACACCAATAGCTAATAAGTGCTGCTTTAATGTTGAATTTTAAATAGTTATAAACAAGAGAAAGGGTGAAGAATTAGTTAAATATTGAAGGTAAGTTTTAAATTTATTGGTCATTATTAAAATGGGAAACAGGTTTGCTTTTCGTCAAAAAATTCCAATGTTTTAAAAAAATGTGCAGTATCGAATATGTCCATGGATGACCATGTCATTTCAAAGTACAAAAACCCAATTTCTCAAAACATTCAGTAGTTATACATAAAAAAGTATAAAAAATTAATAATAATTTTGGAAATAATGTTTCTAAAAACGTATAAAGTAAAGTCTGATGGTAACACTTTTAATTCCTCTACAAATCATACAGTTTTAGTAAGATCTCTTTTTCTAATACAACAATGTCTTATAATAATGTTTCTCCTGTTCCACAGGGCACTATGGAAAATTTAGCAGTGGTTGTAACATGTAATTTATTATTGAGATCAGTAATTATACCAAAAAATAAAAACAAATATTAATAGTTTTTTTATATGCTACCAATGATGTTTTCACATCTAGAAAATGTTTTTGTAAAATTAAGCCCATATGCGCCATCTGTATGTTGGACATGGAGGGCCTGTGTCATGTTTTGAATGAATGCAAGTTTTAGATGATGCAAGACGAAATTTATTAAGAACTTGTAAAATGTTAACTGGCAATTGTTTTTGATATGGCCAGTTGTATTGCATCAGGTAGATTCCCAGACATCAGGAGAGCCATCATCATAAATCATTCAATATGGCTTTTTAGATGTCATGTGGTCCTAGATTTATAAACTGGTAATTTACAACATTTCATGAAAATGCCTCTGTGCCTTCTTAAATAAACAGGATAACAGTTATTGCTGCCTGGAAATTTCAATTCTTCCTGCTCACACACTGATGTACCCATCTCATCGCTACAATTCTCACATAATTGTGACATAATGTACAATAACTTGCTTTTGGCTATTGACCATAAAAATATTGTATTTTTTAAACATATAAAGCAATTATATATTTTCATATAATTTTGTTGTGTAATAATAATAATAATAATAATAATAATAATAATAATAATAATAATAATAATAATAATAATAATAATAATAATAATAATAATAATAATAATAATAATAATATAATTATTATTATTATTATTATTATTATTATTATTATTATTATTATTATTATTATTATTATTATTATTATTATTATTAACTTTTTTATTTTTATACTTATATTGTTATTATAATTTATATTTGCAGTAAAAACTACAACTCCAGAAAATACAACAGAAATTGGTAAGAAAATATTAACATTCTTCATTTTATTGTTATAAAAAATTAACTGCATATACACTATACACAAATTTTCATCATAAGGAAATTGTCCTGTTGTTGTTCTAATTATTTTATTTATATAAAAAATTATTAGTATTAGTGTTATTATTATATACTTACACTTTAAATAATACATATATTCCTGGAGATACTAGTGATAAGGATTTAGGAAAAAAAATTTCCACTAATGATCATTTACAGAGCATATTTCGTATAATGTAACAAAAGCGCATAAAGTATTAGGTCCTATTTTGGGATTAATTAAAAATTTTGAATTAAATACTATATTAATGTTATTTAACACATTAGTGATTCCAGTACATCATTATGGATCTGTTATATGGAATGCAGACATAATTTCACATATTAATATGATTCAAAATGTTGAACATAAATTTCGAAAATTAATACTACTTAAAAAGAAATCAGGAAATTTAAGTAATAAGTTCTTTATTCATAGACTAATTGCTGACATGATAATACTACAGAAGATAGTGAAAGGAGAAATAGATATTTCTGAGTTGGAGACAAATATACAGTATAGAATCTCAAAGCTGAATAGTAAAAATATTGAATTATTTTGTATACCTCATTTTCATTCAGATTGTTTAAAAATATGTATACTGGTGAGATTACCAGATTTTTATAGTAAACATTTTAAAAAAATTGATATTTTTAATTTATCAAAGAATAGCTTTAAAAAAGCAATTCAGCAATAATTGAGCTGTAATAGCAACCAAATGTAAACTTTTTGGTCTTTGTTTGTACTGTATGATTACATGTTAATTAACAATTGAATTGAATTATTATTATTATTATTATTATTATTATTATTATTATTATTATTATTATTATTATTATTATAATTATTATTATTATTATTAGTATTATTATTATTAATTTGCTATAAGGGTGACTACCCATTTCCTTTGTTCCAAAGCTTTAAATATTTGAAGAGCAAAAATCTCTTTATATCTAGGAAGATAAAAATCTTACTAGAAGTCGTTTTTAGTAAAAAAACTTAAACAATTTTATGTAATCATGTTCATTTTTAAAAAATGATGTTTTTTATTTGATATAACTTTCAAGTAAACACATAATTTCATTTTAATGTTGTAAAAAATTGGTGAAGCAAAATAGTAATGAAAGCATTTGTGATTTAAAATGTTACTAATAATATTCTCACTTTGCAAAAATTCAAATTCAAAAGTTTTTCTAAAACATCAAGTAACTATATTTTATGTTGTTTTCACAATATATGGTATTGTTAATTTAATATTCTAAAAAATGGCACTTTGGATAGCTAGCACTAATAGCTAATAAGTGTTGCTTTAATGTTAAATTTTAAATAGTTATAAACAAGAGGAAATAGTGAATAATAGTTAAATATTGAAGGTAAGAAATTTATTGGTCATTTTTAAATTGGGAAACAAGTTTGCTTTTCCTCAAAAAATTGTAATGTTTTAAAAAAATGTACTGAATCGAATATGTCCATAGATAACCACATTATTTTGAAGTAAAAAAAAATATTTTTTTTTCAAAAAATTCCTTAGTTATACCTAAAAAGTATAAACAATTAATAATAAATTTGAAAATAATATTTGTAAAAACTATAAAGTAAAGTCTGATGGTAACTTTTTAATTACTCTACAAATCATACACTTTTAATAACACCTCTTTTTATAATAGAACAATGTCTTATAATAACGTTTTTCCTGTTCCATGGGGCCCTATGGAAACATTAGCAATGGTTGTAACATGTAATTTCTTATTAGAATCTGTAATTATTTTTAAAAAATAAAAACAAATAATAATAATGTTTGTCATATGCTAACCAATGATGTTTTCACATCGAGAAAAGTTCTTTTTAAAATTAAGCCAATATGTGCCATATGAATGTTGGACATGGATATCCTGTGTCATGTTTTGAATGAATGCAGTTTTAAATGATGCAAGACTAAATTGATTAGGAACTTGTAACGTTATCTGGTCAATTGTTTTTGATAAGGCCAGTTGTTTTGCATCAGGAAGATTGTCAGACATCATGGGAGCCATCTTCATAAATCATTCAATATGGCTTCTTAGTTGTTGCTCCTGGATTTATCACCTGGTAATTGAGACCATTTCATGAAAATGCCTCTTTACTCCTTAAAAGAAGAGGCCAACTATTATTGCTGCCTGGAATCCTCAATTCTTTCTGCTCTCTCTCTGATGTACTCATCTGATCTCTACAATTCTCACATAATTGTGACATAATGTTCTTGAACTTGCTTATGGCATTTGTCCATTGAGAAAATGCATTATTTTAATCATAGAAAGCAATTATATATTTTCATATAATTTTGTTTTGTAATAATAATAATAATAATAATAATAATAATAATAATAATAATAATAATAATAATAATAATAATAATAATTATTATTATTATTATTATTATTATTATTATTATTATTATTATTATTATTATTATTATTATTATTATTATTATTATTATTATTATTATTATTATTATTATTATTATTATTATTATTATGCAATTGATAACAAATTACAACTAGATGTGATCTATTTTGATTTAAGCAAAGCATTTGACCGAGTAGATCATGCTAGATTGATTAGTAAGTTGCACAAGATAAGTTTTAGTTGTGAACTTTTGCAGTGGTTTGTATCTTTTCTGTCAAATGGACCTAATTTTGTATCTTTTAAGTCTGCAATATCATACACTTATATTAGTAATGCTGGAGTGCCTCAAGGAAGTATACTTGGACCACTACTATTTTCAGTTTATTCTTTGGATATAGAGCTGTGTGTAAGTGGTTCTGACATTCTCAGCTTTGCAGATGATATTAAACTATATAAAACTATTAAGAATTTTGATGATCAGAAGATTTTGCAGTCTGATATCAAGAATTTTCAGGATTGGTCTGTGGAAAACTATTTGGAAATTAACATTGAAAAATGTTGTGTCATATCATTTTCTAAAAAATCAACGACAAGTCTGTTTAATTATACACTAAACTCAAAAAGTATTTTAACAAAAGAAGATCATAATGATTTAGGTATTATTTTTAATAATAATGAAACATTTAATAATAATATTCAAAATATTATTACAAAAAGTTATAAAATGATGGGTTTAATTCTCAGAAACTGTAAAATGTTTAAATGAAATACTTGTGTGTATTAGTTTCATACATTGGTCTTACCTATTTTAAATTATGGATCTTTGATCTGGAACTCATATAAATTAAATAATAGATTAGCACTGGAAAAGGTTTATAAAATTTTTTTCAGATACATTAAATCAGAAATAATATGTGACAACAATGCACTCTAAAAAAAAACAAATCTATACTGATATGAAGTATTTAAAAAATTACATCAGGTATAATAGATGTGAGAAGTTGCCAAACAACATTATCATTTAAGCTAAAGATAAATGATATGAGATCAAAAATATGTATAATATTCCAAAATTTAAAAGTGAAACATTAAAAAATTCATCATTAATATGATTATCTAGATTGTACAATAAATTCTTTAATGCTGTTAATATATTTGAAACAAATGATAGAACATTTAGGACTACTGTGCAAAAAAATCTGCAAATGCTTTGTGAACTAGAGTAGCTGTGCATTTTTTGTTTGGATGTAAAATCTGTTAAATGTACTAAATTAAATTAAATTAAATTAAATTATTATTATTATTATTATTATTATTATTATTATTATTATTATTATTTATACTTATATTGTTATTATAATTTATATTTGCAGTAGAAACTACAACTCCAGAATATACAACAAATAGTAAGAAAATATTAACATACTATATTTTATTGTTTTAAAAAATAAACTGCATATACATAATACACAAGTTTTCACACTAATGAAATTGTTCTGTTGTTGTTCTAATTACTACTACTATTATTATTATTATTATTATTATTATTATTATTATTATTATTATTATTATTATTATTATTATTATTATTATTATTATTATTATTATTATTATTATTATTATTATTATTATTATTATTATTATTGTTGTTATTATTATTATTATTATTATTATTATTATTATTATTAAAAATATCTTGGAATTATGTTTTCTTGTAATGTATTTTTTATTCCTCATCTTGAAATGATTGTTGGTAAGGCTTTTAAGGTTATTGGGTGTCATTCTTAACATGGTTATCAGTTCAGTAATGATACTAAATGGAAATTATTTTTTCATTGGTTCTTCATTTTATTGAATACGGTTCAATGGTTTGGAACCTTAGATCTTTGTAAGGATGTAGCTAGTTGCAGTCTCTTTCAAAGTAGTTTTTCAAATAAGTTTTTTGGTAGGAAAAATGATTAATCTTTCATCTAGACAAAAGTATAGGGATTTGAAATATTTTTATAAAATTGTTAATAAACATATTATTTTATCAGATTGAGTTTCAACTGTCTCAATTAGGACTTTGAGTTATGATAGGAGGTCTACTTATGTATATCAGATTCAAACATATTTTATCATTCTTAAATTTTCTTCTTTATTTAGGTTACCCTGTTTATATAATCAGTTTCGGAGTAACAATTATCTGTGTGACATTGATTATAAGAAATTTTGTAATAATATTAAACTGAAAAGTTATGTTTGATTTTGTCTTTTAAATTTTACTTTATTTTGTATACATTTATATTTTCGTTTTATGCTATATGTATCATTTTCAATTTCATTGTATGTACAAACTGTAATTGGCTTTATGTTGTTGTTTATCACTTTATTAAATGAATTGAATTAAACTGAATTAAATTATTATTATTATTATTATTATTATTATTATTATTATTATTATTATTATTATTATTATTATTATTATTATTATTATTATTATTATTATTATTATTATTATTATTATTATTATTAGCTTTTGATAAAGTAGACCACAGTATTCTTCTTCACAAATTATATCAAATGGGTTTTTCTACTAAGCTTGTTTATTGGTTTCAATCCTTTCTTCATGGTCGTACTGCATATATTAAATTTAATAATACTATTTCATCTAAGTTTAAATGTAATTTTGGAGTTCCTCAGGGTAGTATTTTAGCACCTATGCTTTTTAACATTTATATGAATGACCTTAAGGATTGCTTAAAATCTTCTTATCTTTTGTGCTATGCAGATGACTGTAAAATCTTTAGAAGAATCACATCTGTGTTTGATTGCACTCTTCTTCAAAAGAATATAGATAATTTTAGTGCTTGGTGTGATTTAAATAATATGATTGTTAATTTCAGTAAATGTTCTGTAGTCTCGTATTCTAAAAAATCTGAAGTTTTGCATTTTTCTTATTTTATTAATTGTCACAAAATTATTTCTGTTGAATCCCAAAAAGATTTGGGAGTTATATTTTCTAGTAATGGATCCTTTCTTCCTCATTTGGAAATGATTATTGGTTAAGCTTTAAAAATTATAGGTACTATTCTAAGGTTTGGTCATCATTTCAGTGGTGATACAAAATTTAAATTATTTTTATCATTGGTTCTTCCCATCATTGAATATTGTTCAGTCATTTGGAATCCTAGCTCTAAACAGGGATGTAACTTATTACAATCAGTGAGTAATAAGTTTTTTAAATATGTTTCTTTGGGAAATAAAACTGTTGTTCATCTTTCTTCTAGAAGACAATATAGAGATCTTAAATATCTTTATAAACTTGTTAATAAAATAGTTCTTTTATCTGACACAATTTCTACTGTTGTAATTAGATCTCATGTGCATGATACTCGGTCTGCTTCTGTTTGTTACATTAAAACTTGTCATTCCAATGTTCTTAGATTTTCTCCTTTATTTAGACTGCCATATTTATATAATCAGATTTGTAGTAATAATAATTACTTCAATTTAGATTATAATCAATTTTGTAATGTTATTAAATTTAAATGTCATATTTGATTGGTTTAACTTGATTTTGTTTATATATATATATATATATATATATATATATATATATATATATATTTTTATATATATATATATATATATATATATATATATATATATATATATATATATATATATGTTAAATTGTTTTATTATTATTATTATTTTGTTATGTGCTTTATATTTATACCTTTTATTTATTTGTTATTATTAATGTTTTAATAATAATTGTTTATATGCTGATATTTAATTTTACTTTAGATTTTTAAATGTGTTAATTATCTTTTATTGAAATATGGCACGTAATTATATTAATAATTTGTCATTTAAACACATTTATGTATTTATATATTTGTTATTATGCAATACTGTAATTGGCTTTAGGCTGTAGTTTTGTAAGGTAAATAAATGAATTGAATTGAATTGAATTGAATTATTATTATTATTATTATTATTATTATTATTATTATTATTATTATTATTATTATTATTATTATTATTATTATTATTATTATTATTATTATTATTATTATTATTATTATTATTATTATTATTATTATTATTATTATTATTATTATTATTATTATTATTAATTTCATTTTCAAAAAGATCTTGGAATTATGTTTTCTTGTAATGAATTTTTTATTCCTCAACTTTAAATGATTGTTGGTAAGGCTTTTAAGGTTATGGGTGTCATTCTTACACATGGTTATAAGTTCAGTAATGTTACTAAATGAAAATTGTTTTTTCATTGGATCTTCCTTTTATTGAATATGTTTCAATGGGTTGGAACCCTAGTTCTTTGCAAGGATATAACTAGTTGCAGTCTATTTCATAGAATTTTTTCAAATAAGTTTTTTGGGAGGGTAAAATGATTGATCTTTCATCTAGACGAAAGTATAGGGATTTAAAATATTTTTATAAAATTGTTAATAAACAAGTTATTTTATCAGATTGAGTTTCAACTATCTCAATTAGGACTTTGAGTTATGATACTAGGTCTACTTATGTATATCTGATTCAAACATGTTGTTCTAACATTCTTAAATTTTCTCCTTTATTTAGGTTACCCTGTTTATATAATCAGTTTGGGAGTAACCTTAATCTGTGTGACATTGATTCTAAGAAATTTTGTATTATTATTATTATTATTATTATTATTATTATTATTATTATTATTATTATTATTATTATTATTATTATTATTATTATTATTATTATTATTATTATTATTATTATTATTATTATTATTATTATTATTATTATTATTATTATTATTATTATTATTATTATTATTATTATTATTATTATTATTATTATTATTATTATTACTATAAGTACTACTACTACTATTACTACTACTATTATTATTATTGTTATTTTTATGTTTCAAAAGGCCTTTATTGTCTCAAAAGAATTACAAATTTTGCATTTACATAGTTCATCTACATATAAAATTCTTGATTGTCCATTATCAATTGAAACCCATTAGCAAATCATCAGTTCTAACAGAAGAGAAGAAATTATTGCCAAATTGTCCTTGTTGCTAATTTGACATGCATATCCTTCTAAGTTTTTTTTATATTTAATTTTCCCAATTTACTATTTCCAAACTCTCAAGTGTATCCTATTCCCAAAACTCACTGACGTGGCAAGATGTCATCATTTTTGTCACTATAACATAGATCTAATCTTAAGTAATGACCAAGTTGCTGCATAAATGTCAGGTCTGGCCAGTAATTTATCCCTTTTCTGTATCATTTCAAGAGTATTTGAAAAAGTAGCCTCCTGAAATTGTTACCAATTAGGAAAGTGCATCTGGTAAACCAGTGTGCATATAGCACAAATATTGCTGCCCTGACACTTGGTGTTAATCCCTCTCTAGATGCAGAAGTTAATAATAATAATAATAATAATAATAATAATAATAATAATAATAATAATAATAATAATAATAATAATAACAAGTCAGATGTCACATGACTTATATATAGCTTGCACTTACAAATAATAATAATAATAATAATAATAATAATAATAATAATAATAATAATAATAATAATAATAATAATAATAATAATAATAATAATAATAATAATAATAATAATAATAATAATAATAATAATAATAATATAGTGTGGTCCTGCTGTAAATAAGTAGAAACAAACTTACCAAAGCTCTTCAATGTACTGCATTAAAGGCAAACAGAATCTAATTATTAGTTTACAAATCTTATAATTTTGAAAATTATAATCCATTCCCAGATTATAAGAAATGATGCTGTTAACAAAGTAAGTTTTTTTTATTATTTTCACCTAAAAAAATCTAGTCATCTAGTTGAAATGGCGTCTGCAGATAACAATTGCATTGTTAGTAAAAGAAATAACAATACAGGAAAAAATTGTATGCAAATATTGCTGCAATGAAACCACAAAACCAATATTAGAAAATATTATACAGCAAGAGATCAAAAAAACGAAGAGGAAGGACAAATAGGCAAGTTTAGGAGAGCCAATTCATTAGACATTTTTGGACTAAGTTTAGAAAATGAAGATGAGACACCTAATCATTTAGCAGAACAAACTGAAGATAATTGGACAGAAGGAGAAATTCAAGAAGTAAACATCCAGTTTAGTAACAAAACCAATCAAGTTATATGAATCTTTCAAAAAATTCTTTTCTAATAAATCATTAGTGCTCGCAATTACAGACTGAAATCTAACATTATATATTTCACAAAGAGTAATTATATCAAAAACTAACAGAAGAATCTTATGGGATTCAATCTCAGAAATAGGTGAACATTCAAACTCTCGATATATAGCTATACAATTTTTCAATGAAAATCAAAAAACGAGATGTAAGTCACAAATAAAAACATTTGGTGGGTACATAATGATTGTTCTTGATGAAAATATGCAAAATTATTGCTCAGGAATCATTAGAAATGCTTATTTTGGGTTTGCGTTCATGATTTCTAAAGTATGGTCCAACCATTTGGGCATGCAATATACATTAATTAAATCTTGTGCATTGAAAGACAAACACTTATATACACCTACAGTTATCATTTTAAGATAAAGCTGCACCAGCATATTGAACCAGAACAAACTCCAAGGCAAATTATGGATCAGGGAGCAGTATTATTTGTAAACATTAAAGGGCTAAGACCACAATGTTTTGGCTGTGGAGAATGGAGCCATTTGATTATAGACTGTCCAAAGAATGGAAATAACAAAAGATTTGATTTATGAGAAAAAAGACTAGTAAAGAAAACAAGCTATAAACAAAGAGATGTAAAGCAAATACTGCCATTGGATATGGGAACTCAAGGAAGTGAAAAGGAAAGAAATCCTATACAAACACATATGAATACAGATAAGCAATAAAATAAAACTGAAATGTAAATAATGATGATAGTAATATTTGGGAGATTCTCGATTCTTCATTAAGGTTGGAGAAAAAAGTATACCTTAAGATAAATAATACAAAAGTAAAAGAATAAAAAAGATATACACATGCATGTGGTTAAAGCTTTAGAAAAAATATAGACAAACACACATTGAAAAAAAATGTTGATGGGAAGCAATATTATGAAGAGAATACGAATTTGAATGAAGAACTGGAATTATCTAGAAAAATAAAAGAACTAGTAACAATATGAATACTGCTATTATTCAGACAATAATGTCATACAAACACATATGAATACATATAAGCAAGAAAATAAAACTGCATTGTAAATAATGATGATATTAATATTGGGGAGATTCTACATTCTTCATTAAGGTTGGAGGAAAAAGTGTACCTTAAGATAAATAATACAAAAGTAAAAAAAAAACAAAGGTTATGATATACAAATGCATGTGGTTCAAGCTTTAGAAAAAAATATAGACAAAAACACATTGAAAAAAAATGTTGATGGGAAGCAATATTATGAAGAGAATATGAATTTGGATGAAGAACTGGAATTATCTAAAAAAAACAAAGAAATAGGATGAATATGAATACTGAGATTACTCAGACAATAATGCCAAATATGCAGCAAGTTATTCATGTTAATAGTGAGCAGAAAAGAAAGCCAGGAAGACCCCCAAAAAAAAGGAAAACAGGGAAAAAGCTAAAACTAGGAGAAGTTATGTTTGATGACACAGGAGAATGGTATCGAATGGACAGATATACTGATGTTGAAACTGAAAGAGAGTTTGAAGATGCCCAAGATTTACAATTGATAGAAAGCCTAAATAAGGATAATTAAAGATATAGTAAATTCAAATAAATTCAAAGTAAAAAGTAAATCTTTATAAATCAAAACTAAAATTGCCTTTTTTTAATGAACAGGGTTTGAATTCAATAGAAAAAATATTTAACTTGAAACAATGGATGAAGGAAACAAAACATCATATAATGGGACTGCTTGAAACTAAAATTTATGCAGGGTCACAAATTGATCCAGCAAAATTTCTAATTAGTGAGGGCTTTGTTGCATGTTCAAGAGACTCTACCTCTCCATCAACTGGGACAGGTTTTTTGATAGCTACTGCTTGCCAGTTTACCAATTTTCAAATCATATACATTGATGCAAATATATTAATCATTACATTATTTGAAAAAATAATTAAAATAAATGTAATCTTTGTTTATTATCGTAATTTTTAACTTTATTATTTTTTATAGTTATAGTGTCATTATAAATTACATTTGCAGTAGAAACTACATCTCCAGAAAATACAACAGAAATTTGTTAAAAAATATTAACATTCTCCATTTTACTGTTTTAAAAAATTAACTATATATACATTATACATACGTATTCATACAAAGGAAACTGTGCTGTTGTTGTTCTAATTTTTATTATTTTTAATATTATTATTATTATTATTATTATTATTATTATTATTATTATTATTATTATTATGATTATTATTATTATTATTATTATTATTATTATTACTATTATTATTATTACTAGTATTATTATTATTATTATTATTATTATTATTATTATTATTATTAGTAATGATAAAAGCCAGATGTCACATGACTTAGATATTGCTTGCATTTACCAATATGTAAACTTAAGAGCATGCTATAGCTCTAAACAAGCTTTTATTTTTATTATTATAATAAATGCTACTACAAGAGAGAGCATTCAAATCATCTTTACCTTAGATTGTCCCCATCTTCTGAACTGTTTTGACCTATGGGTCTCTTCAGTGAAGAGTTGGGGTGCAAGATTCAAAAAACAAAACTCAAGCTAAGCATTTATCTAAAATATATTTCTCAATAAGATCTAAACCTTTAGAAATCTGGATGTCTTTAAAGTCAGCTCTCAGTGAAAAAATTATATGGGCCTGAACTTAATTCAGATAATCCTTACAATTAATAAGCTAACCATTTAATTTAGTGAAAGCCCCAACAGCAAAATAATAATAGTATTAATAAAAAGTCAGATGTCACATGACTTATATATAGTTTGCATTTACCAATATTTAAACTTAAGAGCATGCTATAACTCTAAACAAGCTTTTATTTTTTATTATGATAAATGCTACTACAAGAGAAGGCATTCAAGTCATCTTTATCTTTGACTGTCCCCATCTCCAGACTGGTTTAGACTTTTGGGTGTCTTCAGTGATGAGTTGGAACACTAGATTCAAAAAAACAACTCATGCTAAGCATTTATCTAAAATATATTACTATTATTGTTTTTCTATTGGGGCTTTGGCTAAATTAAATGGATAAGCCTATTAATGTATGGAATATCTGAATTATGTTCAGGACCATATAATTTTTTAAGTTGGAGAGCTGACCTTAAAGACATTCAGATGTCTAAATGTTTAGAACTTCTTGAGAAATATATTATAAATAAATGCTTAGCTTGAGTTGGTTTTTTGAATCTAGTGTTCCAAGTCGTCACTGAAGTGACCCATAGGCCAAACTGGTCTGGCGATGGAGACAATCTAAGATAAAGAAGATTTGAATGCTTTCTCTTGTAGTGGGATTTATCATAATAAAAAAAAGAAATAAGTAAAAGCTTGTTAAAAGTTATAGAATGCTCTTAAGTTTATTATTATTATTATTATTATTATTATTATTTGATTATTTCTGATATTATTATTATTATTATTATTATTATTATATTATTATTATTATTATTATTATTATTATTATTACTATTATTATTATTATTATTATTATTATTATTATTATTATTATTATTATTATTATTATTATTATTATTATCATCATCATTATTATTATTGTTATTATTATTATTATTATTATTATTATTATTATTATTATTATTATTATTATTTTTGTAGTTGTTGTTGGTTATTATTAATTTACTATAAGGATGACTACCCATTTCCTTTATTCCAAAGCTTCAAGTATTTGAAAACAAAAAATCATTTATATCTAGGAAGATAAAAAATTTTACTAAAAGACGTTTTTAGTAAAAAAACTTAAACAATTTAATGTAATCATGTTTAATTTTAATAAATGTTATGTTTCTTTATTTCATATAATTTTTAAGTAAGTAACTAATCACATACACAATGTTGTAAAAATTTAGTGAAGCAAAATACAAATGAAAGCATTTGTGATTTAAAATGTTACTTATAATATTCTCTCTTTGCAAAAATTCAGTTTCAACAGTTTTTTCTAACACATCAAGTAACTATATTTTATGCTGTTTTCACAAAATATCATATTGTTAATTTATTATTCTAAAAAAGTGGCACTTTGGATAGCTAGCACCATTAGCTAATAAATTCTGCTTTAGTGTTAAAGTATAAATTGTTATAAACAAGAGTAAATTGTGAAGAATAGTGAAATATTGAAGGTAAGATTTGTTTGTCATTATTAAAATGGGAAACAAGTTAGCTTTTCCTCAAAAAATTCTAATGTTATAAAAAAATGTACTGTATGGAATATGTCCATAGATAAACATATCGTTTTGAAGTAGAAAAAAAAACAATTTCCCAAAAAAAATCAGCATTTATACCTAAAAAGTATAAACAATCAATAATAATTTTGTAATAATAATAGTAATAATAAAAAGTCAGATGTCACACGACTTATATATAGCTTGCATTTACCAATATGTAAAATTAAGAGCATGCTATAACTCTAAACAAGCTTTTATTTTTTATTATGATAAATGCTAATACAAGAGAAGGCATTCCAATCATATTTATCTTACATTCACCTCATCCCCAGACTGGTTTTGACTTATGGGTCTCTTCAGTGAGGAGTTGGGACACTAGATTTAAAAAAACAACTCACACTAAGTATTTATCTAAAATATATTACTATTATTAATTTGCTGTTTTGACTTTCACTAAATTAATTGGCTAAGCCTATTAATATTTAGGGTATCTGAATCAAGTTCAGGCCCATATAATTTTTTCAGTTGGAGAGCTGACTTTAAAGACATGGAGATGTCTAAACGTTTAGACCTTTTTCTTGATAAATATATTTTAGATAAATGCTTAGCTTGAGTTGGTTTTTTGAATCTAGTGACACAACTCTTCACTGAAGAGACCCATAGATCGAAACGAGTCTGGGGATGGAAACAATCTAAGAAAAAGATGATTTGAATGCCATCTCTTGTAGTAGAATTTATTATAATAAAATAAATAAATAAATAAAAGCTTGTTGAGAGTTATAGCATGCTCTTAAGTTTACTACTACTATTATTATTATTATTATATTTATTATTATTATTATTATTATTATTATTATTATTATTATTATTAATATTGTTGTTGTTGTTGTTGTTATTATTGTTTTTTTTTGTAGTTGTTGTTGGTTATTATTAATTTACTATAAGGTGACTACCCATTTCTTTTGTTCCAAAGCTTCAAGTATTTGAAAACAAAAAATCATATTTATCTAGGAAGATAAAATTTTTACTAAAAGTCGTTTTTAGTAAAAAAAAAACTTAAAAAATGTAATGTAATCATGTTTTTTTTTAAATATGATATGTTTTTTATTTGATATAACTTTTAAGTAAGTAACTAATTGCATATACAATGTTGTAAAAATTTGATGAAGTAAAATAGAAATGAAAGCACTTGTGATTTAAAATGTTACTTACAATATTCTCACTTTGCAAATAATCAATTTCAATTTTTTTTGTAAAATCAACAATTAATTTAATTTTATGCTGTTTTCACAAAATATGGTATTTTTAATTTAACATTCTAAAAAATGACAGTTTGGATAGGTCGCACCAATAGCTAATAAGAGCTGCTTTAATGTTGAATTTTAAATAGTTATAAAAAAGAAAATTGTGAAGAATAGTTAAATTTTAAAGGTAAGTTTTAAATTTATTGGTCATTATTCAAATGGGAAACAAGTTAGCTTTTCGTCAAAAAATTCCAATGTTTTAAAAGAATGTGCAGTATCAAATATATCCATGAATAACCATGTCGTTTCAAAGTAGTAAAACCGAATTTCTCAAAACATTCAGTAGTTATACATAAAAAAGTATAAACAATTAATAATAATTTTGAAAATAATATTTCTAAAAACTATATATCAAGTACTCTGATGGTAACTCTTTTATTTCCTCTACAAGTCATAAAGTTTTAATAAGATCTCTTTTTCTAATAGAACAATGTCTTATAATAACGTTTCTCCAGTTCCACAGGGCCCTATGGAAAATTTAGCAGTGGTTGTAGCATGTAATTTATTATTGAAATCAGTTATTATACCTAAAAAACAAATAATAATAGTTTTCATTATATGCTATCCAATGTCTTTTTCACATCTAAAAAGATTTTTCTAAAATTGAGCTATATGCACAATATAAATGTTAGACATGGATAGCCTGTTTTATGTTTGAATAAATGCAGAGTTTTACATGGTGCGAGATGAAATTTATTAAGAAATTGTAACATTAACTGGTCAATGTTGTTTGATATGTCCAGTAGTATTACATCACGTAGATTTACAGACATCAGGAGATCCATCTTCAAGAATCTTCTATATGAGCTTCTTAGATGTTGTCTCATCCTGGATTTATAATCTGGTTATTTACACCATTTCATGGAAAATGACTCTGTGCCTCCTTAAAAGAAGATGCTGACTGTTATTGCTACCTGTAATTTTCAATTCTTCCTGCTCACCCACTGACATACCCATCAGATCTCTACAATTCTCACCTAATTGTGACATAATGTACATGAACTTTCTTATGGCTATTGACCATTAGGAATATATATTTTTTAATCCTATAAAGCAATTATATATTTTCATATAATTTTGTTGTGTAATAATAATAACAATAAGTATTATTATTATTATTATTATTATTATTATTATTATTATTATTATTATTATCATCATTATTATTATTATTATTATTATTATTATTATTATTATTATTATTATTATTATTATTATTATTATTATTATTATTATTATTATTATTATTATTATTATTATTATTATTATTCTGCTGTCTCTTGTAGAAGAAAGACGTGTTTTTTTTTTCCTCTTAAGACTATTGGAATTTTTACTTTTGTTAAGAAGTCTCTCGTTATTTATCAGATTTGTTGGATATTGTACTTAATTCAATATTATGTTTATGTTAGACATAGTTTAATTTGGTACTATGTTTATAAGACATACATTTTATAAACTTTTAATCAAGAATTAATATGAGCTTATTTTCTGTAACATTGAATTGGATCAAAATGTTTTTTTAACGATTTTTAGCATTTCTATTGTTCTAATATAATTCATCATTGAAAACTGCTTTGACCTTAAAATTATTTAATGGAATACCTTCTTTTAATAGATTGTTAACTGAGATATAATTACGCCTTTGGAATTTTAGAAGTAAATGGATTTTTTAGTGTTTTTTTTTTTTTTTTTTAAAGTGATCTGCATTTAGAACTAAAGCGTCTGGAGAATTTTATTACTGAAACTTATATTTTCTGTAACATTGAATTGGATCAAAATGTGTTTTAACATTTCTATTGTTCTAATATAATTCATCATTGAAAACTGCTTTGACCTTAAAATTATTTAATGGAATACCTTCTTTTAATAGATTGTTTACTGAGATATAATTAAGCCTTTGGAATTTTAGAAGTAAATGGATTTTTTAGTGTTTTTTTTTAAAGTGATCTGCATTTAGAACTAATACGCCTGGAGAATTTTATTACTGAAGCTTATTTTTATTTTTGGAAACTATTATCATGGTTTAATTTATATGACTCAAGTTTTTTGTTTTTTTTTTAACATGGTTTTTTTTTTTTTTTTAATATGTATGTGTTTTTATTTGAAACATAATCAATGGGATTTCTAATGTCTATTATTTTATTTTTAAATAACAGAAACATAAAATTTCATTTTATTAATAATTAAGTACATAGTGACTTTGATATTTTCAATAATTTTTATTTTGGACATTGTTTATTTATATTGGAGAATCTGAGAATAGTGAAGGAGAGAAAAGTAGAAGTTGCTCTCTTTAATATATTACAGATTTATATATGTTGTATGTGAATTTTTTTTTTTTTTTTAAAGTTTTGTGTATATATGATTTGTATATGTTACTGGAAAATTTGTATATTTTATAGTTATATTTTTTTATTTTTGTATTATAATTAATGGCACCTTTTGCTGTCAGATGTCCTCTCTGCTTATGTAATATTTATGGCAGACAAAAATATTTAAAGTGCGCTGGTTTTTGTGGGCTAAAGTATCATTTGGATTGTTATAAATTAAGTGATTTTAAAATCTTTAATGATAATGATCCGGAATTCATATGTGAATTTTGTAATCATTATTATAATACTGAGCACAAAATAGATAATTCAGATAATCTTACTACACCATTTGCTGATATTAGTATTGGTAATGATCCTGATGTTTTAGTAATGGATTCTTCTACATATGGTTTGGGTTTAAATGTAGTTGGGGTTAAATGTACTTATTGTAATGTAGAATTGTCAGATGCAGATAATGGAATTAAGTGCTCTGGTTCTTGTCAAGGGTATTTTCATATATCTTGTTTGAATTTGTCCAGGTCTGATGCAAAAATTTTTGATTCTGTTGGTTTGGGTTTTTTCCATTGTATGGAATGTAATCAATTGTCTGTGGATAAAATGAGGAATATTGAAAATGTTAGGTCAACAGATAACAATGTTCTTATAGATGTGGAATCTGATATACATATTGAAAATATTTCTGAAAGAGAGAGATATAATGGAGATAGTGTTGAAGATAATAGTGATAATAATTTAGGTATTGATAGGAATTTAAATTCTAGTTCTAATGTGGATATAGTTAATATTAATGATCTTATAGATGTGGAATCAGATATACATATTGAAAATATTTCTGAAAGGGATAATTATAATAGAGATAGTGTTAAAGATAAAAGTGATAATAATTTAGGTATTGATAGGAGTTTAAATTCTAGTTCTAATGTGGATATAGTTAATTTGCTTCAAGATAAGGAAAGTAGAAAAGTAGACTTGGCTGGTTTTACTTTTGAATTATTAAAATCTATGTCTCTTCAGGAAGTTTATAGTATGATTATGAATATGGCAAAATTTGGTGTGAAGGAATCTAAAGCTATTGGTGATGGTGTTATTTCTGGTGATGTAGGTATACAATGTGATTTATTGGAAACACAAGTTTTTGGGGATATTGCTGAGGTTGATTGTACTGGTGATGTTAATTCATCTTTTAAGGGTAATAATACCTTAGAAAAGTTGCCCAAGTCCTCATTCTTTATTAGAGATAAAGGTAAAAACAGTTTTGGGAAAAAAGATAAAAATAAAAACAATAGCATTTATAATGTTGATTATAAAGGTAATAATAAGATATTAGATCAGGATTTTCATTCATGTGATGAATATATTGGATGTGGAATTGATAATAGTACAAGATACAATAAAGGAAAAGTTTATAAAACTAAAATTTATAGGCAGTCTGATAAATATCAAAAACAATTTTCTAGACTTAATGATGATGAAAAATTTAACAAGTTTTCTGGCTTTTCTGTTAATAATTCATCGCTGGGATATTATGATAATTTTCCTGACAAAAAGTATATATTGAAGGATGGATATTCACATTCTGTTCCAAAAAAGTATAGTAGTAATTTTTCTGGTGACTTTTCTAAATCAAATTTCAGAAGAAAAAATTGTCTAGCGAATGCTGATAGAGGTTTTTTTACTCATAGAGCAAATTATTCGCATTTCTCTAAATATAACAATTATATTGATAATGAGGTTAATGTGGGAAATGGTTTGGGATGCTCTTTTTCAACTTCTGGTAAAAAAGGTAGACTACCTGTGGAAAGGGGGTTTGGTATTTCTAAAATTCATAATAATATTATTAATAATATTAATACAAAATTTAATAAATATTTTGTTTCTAATATGCCAGTGAGTCTTAATTCATATAATATTAAGGTCTTTCTTGAAAAACATTTAAGAACTAGGATCATATGTCATGAAATTAATATGTATAACTTGAAATCTTCTTGCTTTTATATATCTGCTCCTGCTCATAAACATAGTGATTTAATCTCTTCCAATTTATGGCCTCGTGGTGCTTCCATTCGTTTTTTTTATGGAACTTTGGCTAATTCTTTAAAACTTTAGTGGTATTTATTTATTTATTTTCTTTGTTTTCTTTGATTTCTTATTTTCTTTATTTTCTTTTATTTCTTATTTTCTTTATTCACTATACTTACTTACATTTTTCTTTACTTGATTTCATTTATTTATTTGTTTTGATTTATTTTTAATTTAATATGGTAGGGCTGTCTTGCTTTTATATGAATGTTAGAGGGATGAGAACTAAGTGTGTGGAAATTAAACAATTCTTCGAAACAGAGCATTTTGATTTGATATTTTTTACAGAGACTTGGTTAAATCAACAATTTTCTGATTGTTCTTTCCTTGATAATAGGTATAATATTTTACGTACGGATAGATCTTTAGAATATGCAGCTAGAGGAGGTGGTACTCTTATTGCTATCAACAAAAATGTTTTATATAAAGATCTATGTTTTACTTCTTCTGTATGTGAATCTACATGGTGTGAAGTTTACATGGATCATAATTTTAAATGTATATTGGGAAATATTTATTTTAAACCTAATATCTCACTTTTAGAGCTTGATTACTTCTTGACAGCACTTGAAGATTTTTTGATTAGATATAATAATATTATCATTGTTGGTGATTTGAATATGCCTGATTTATTTAAGGGTAAGATTATTACGCATTATTCTTTATTATCTCAGAAAGCTTTAAGAATGCTTAGATTTTGCAAATTTTTTGGGCTTCAACAATATAACCCTGTTGTTAATAGTTTTCAGCGTACTTTAGATTGTGTTCTTTGTAATGTACCAATAGTTAGTAATTTTCACTTTGTCTCTGTTTCTTTTCCAATTGATGTTCATCATCCACCTATCGAATTTTATATTAAGATGTGTTATTCTAAAATTACTTGTTTTAATGTTGTGAAAAGGGATTATGGGAGGGGTAATTATGTTGATCTTTGTAGAAAATTTTCTGAAGTTGATTGGAATAATATGTACTCAATTAATGATGTGAATTTTTGCTTGGATTATTTTTTGAAAATTTTTAATGGTTTTATTGATGTATATATTCCTAATAAATTATCGTTTAACAAAGGTTATCCTCTGTGGTTTTCATATACTCTTATTAAGATTATTAAAAGGAAATCTTACCATCATAGACTCTATTTTAAGACACAGAATATAATTTATTATAATAATTTTATCAATTTTAGAAGATTGGCTAAATATATCTATAAACGAGATTTACAAGAGTATATAAAACAAATTGAAATTAATATTTTTTCTAATCCTAGAGAATTCTGGAATTTTGTTAATAATTCAGGCTTGGGTAAGAAAAAGGTTCAAATGACTCACGGTTCTGCATTAAATGCAGATGATTTTTCTAAACATTTTGCAGAGTTATACTTTTCACAACATGGAATTGATTCTAAAATTACATTTCCTGGCAATTTGTCTAGTGCTAAATGTACAATTGATCATATCTCTAGGGAAGATGTTATTGTAGCTATTAGGAGGCTTAAGACTCACTCTAGTTTAGGATGTGATAATATTCCTTCTTTTATTTATAAGGGGCTAGCCGAATTTATTGCAGTACCTCTTGCCTTTGTTTTTAATCTGTCTCTTAATTCCAGTACTTTTCCTAGTGTTTTGAAATGTGCTAAAATGGTTCCAATCTTCAAAAATGGTGATCGAGATTGTGTTTCTAATTATAGACCAATTTCTGTTTTGCATACCATTGCAAGAATTTTTGAGAGATGTATTTATAATAAAATTATTTCAGATGTGGGTAAGATAATTTCTTCTTCTCAACATGGTTTTAGTCCTAATAGATCAATTGATAGTAATCTACTGACAATTTATGATCATATAGCTCATGCTATTGAAGATCGTCAAAGACTAGATGTTATTTATTTTGATTTGTCAAAAGCCTTTGATAAAGTTGATCACAGTGTTTTACTTCATAAATTACATAAAATAGGTTTCTCTAATAAACTTGTATATTGGTTTCAATCATTTCTGTGTAGTCGTACAGCATATATTAAATTCAATAATAAAGTGTCATTTAATTTTGAATGCAATTTAGGTGTTCTGGAGGGTAGTATTTTAGCACCCATGCTGTTTAATGTTTACATTAATGATCTTAATGATTGCTTGAGATATTCTTTTCTGTTAAGCTATGCTGATGACTGTAAGATTTTTAGAAGAATTGTATCAGTGAACGATTGTGTTCTCCTTCAGAAGGATATTGATAACTTTAGTGCTTGGTGTCAGTCAAATAATATGACAGTTAATTTTGATAAATGTTCCTTTATGTCTTATTCCAAAAAATCTGAAGTTTTACAGTTTTATTATTATATCAATTCTCATAAAATTATTTCAGTTAAATGCCAAAAAGATCTTGGAATTATGTTTTCTTGTAATGGATCTTTTATTCCTCATTTTGAAATGATTGTTGGTAAAGCTTTTAAGGTTATGGGTGCCATTCTTAGACATGGTTATCAGTTCAGTAATGATACTAAACGGAAATTGTTTTTTTCATTGGTTCTTCCTATTATTGAATATGGTTCAATAATTTGGAACCCTAGTTCTTTGCAAGGATGTAACTTGTTGCAGTCTATTTCAAAGAAGTTTTTCAAATATGTTTCTTGGGAGGGTAAAATGATTAATCTTTCATCTAGACGAAAGTATAGGGATTTGAAATATTTTTATAAAATTGTTAATAAACAGGTTATTTTATCAGATATAGTTTCAACTATCTCAGTTAGGTCTTTGAGTTATGATACTAGGTCTACTTGTGTATATCAGATTCAAACATGCCGTTCTAATATTCTTAAATTTTCTCCTTTATTTAGGTTACCCTCTTTATATAATCAAATTGGGAGTAACCTTAATCTGTGTGACATTGATTATAAGAAATTTTGTAAACTTGTTAAACTGAAATGTGAAGTTTGATTTTGTCTTTTAAATTTTACTTTATTATGTATACATTTATATTTTCATTTTATGTTATATGTTTTATTTTCACTTTTATTGTATGTGCAAGCTGTAATTGGCTTTATGCTGTTGTTTAGCACTTAAATAAATGAATTGAATTGAATTGAATTATTATTATTATTATTATTATTATTATTATTATTATTATTATTATTATTATTATTATTATTATTATTATTATTATTATTATTATTATTATTATTATTATTATTATTATTATTATTATTATTATTATTATTATTATTATTATTATTATTATTATTATTATTATTATTATTATTATTATTATTATTATTATTATTATTATTATTATTATTATTATTATTATTATTATTATTATTATTATTATTATTATTATTATTATTATTATTATTATTATTACAAACTTGATTAGGCAAAAAAAGGTTACATTCTTATCAAGTAATACATTGTTTCAAACGTCATATACTAGGATACATCTTGAAACACAGAAAAGATACTTTTGTTTTTTTTTAACCATTAGTCATTTGTAGTTCATACCTTTTATATATTTCAGTTCTTATTTTGCCTTGATTTCAATTTTCCATTTTTCTGAGGTTGTATTTGGTCGATCCATTATAAGGCTGCTTTTATTTTATATAGAGACCAAGTTGCAGCATAAATATCCGGTCGTGCTAGAAGATTATCCCTTTCCTTAAGTTTTTCTAGTTTGTTGTGATATGTGTTGGGATGTCTTCTTGGATTGTTTCCTAAAGTGAAAGTGCATCTGGTACACCATAAGGCATATATTATGAAAGGTGCTGCACATATTATAGGTATTTTATTTTCATTGAAAGCTTTTAGCATGTTTTCTATTGTGGTTTCCCTTTTCCTATAATTACTCACCATCAATTGTGTGACTTTTTCTATGCTTTTACAATGATATATTAAATGTGCTTGTGTTTCTTCTTCCCAGTGACATAAAGCACACATTGGATCAAGATTTATTATTATTATTATTATTATTATTATTATTATTATTATTATTATTATTATTATTATTATTATTATTATTATTATTATTATTTTATTATTATTATTATTATTATTATTATTATTATTATTATTATTATTATTATTATTATTATTATTATTATTATTATTATTAGATTACCAGATTTTTATAATAAACATTTTAAATGCATTGATATTTTTAATTTATCAAACAATAGATTTAAAAAAGCAATTCATCAGTTATTGAGCTATAAGAGCAATCAAATGTAAATTTTTGGTCTTTGTACTGTATGTTTACATTTTAATAAATAATTGAATTATTATTATTATTATTATTATTATTATTATTATTATTATTATTATTATTATTATTATTATTATTATTATTATTATTATTATTATTATTATTATTATTATTATTATTATTATTATTCTTATTATTATTATTATTATTATTATTATTATTTTCTACTACAACAGAGAGCATTCAAATCATCTTTAGCTTAGATTGTCCCCATCCTCAGAACTGTTTCGACTTATGGGTCTCTTCAGTGAAGAGTTGGGGCACTAGATTCAAAAAACCAACTCAAGCTAAGCATTTATCTAAAATATATTTCTCAAAAAGATCTAAACCTTTAGATATCTGCATGTCTTTAAAGTCAGCTCTCAGTGAAAAAATTATATGGGCCTGAACTTAATTCCGATACTCCATATATTAATAGGCTAACCATTTAATTTAGCGAAAGCCCCAACAGCCAAATAATAATAGTAATAATAAAAAGTCAGATGTCACATGACTTATATATAGCTTGCATTTACCAATATTTAAACTTATGAGCATGCTATAACTCTAAACAAGCTTTTATTTTTTTATTATGATAGATGCTACTACAAGAGAAGGCAATCAAATCATCTTTATTTTTGACTGTCCCCATCTCCAGACTGGTTTAGACTTATGGGTCTCTTAATTGATGAGTTGGATCATTAGATTAAAAAAAACAACTCATGCTAAGCATTTATCTAAAATATATTACTATTATTGTTTTTCTATTGGGGCTTTGGCTAAATTAAATGGATAAGCCTATTAATATATGGAATATCTGAATTAAGTTCAGGCCCATATAATTTTTAAAGTTGGAGAGCTGACCATAAAGACTTTTAGATGTCTAAATGTTTTGACCTTCTTGAGAAATATATTATAAATAGATGCTTAGCCTGAGTTGTTTTTGAATCTAGTGTCCCAACTCGTCACTGAAGTGACCCATAGACCGAAACTGGTCTGGCGATGGGGACAATCTAAGATAAAGATGATTTGAATGCTTTCTCTTGTAGTGGCATTTATCATAACAAAAAAAATAAATAAGTAAAAGCTTGTTTAGAGTTATAGCATGCTCTTAAGTTTACTATTATTATTATTATTATTATTATTATTATTATTATTATTATTATTATTATTATTATTATTATTATTATTATTATTATTATTATTATTATTATTATTATTATTATTATTATTATTATTATTATTATTATTATTATTATTATTATTATTATTATTATTATTATTATTATTATTATTAATATTGTTGTTGTTGTTGCTGTTGTTGTTGTTGATGTTGTTGTTGTTGTTATTATTGTTTTTTGTAGTTGTTGTTGGGTATTATTAATTTACAATAAGGTGACTACCCATTTCCTTTGTTCCAAAGCTTCAAGTATTTGAAAACAAACAATCATTTTTATCTAGGAAGATAAAAATTTTATTAAAGTCGTTTTTATTAAAAAAAACTTAAAAAATTTAATGTAATTATGTTTTTTTTTAAAAATTGATATGTTTTTTATTTGATATAACTTTTAAGTAAGTAACTAATTGCATATACAATGTTGTAAAGATTTGATAAAGCAAAATAGAAATGAAACCACTTTGTGATTTAAAATGTTACTTACAATATTCTCACTTTGCAAATAATCCCATTTCAAAATTTTTTGTTAAATCAACAATTAACTCTATTTTATGCTGTTTTCACAAAATATGGTATTTTTAATTTAACATTCTAAAAAATGACAGTTTAGATAGTTCTCACCAATAGCTAATAAGAGCTGCTTTAATGTTGAATTTTAAATAGTTATAAAAAAGGAAATTGTGAGGAATAGTTAAATTTTGAAGGTTAGTTTTAAATTTATTGGTCATTATTCAAATGGGAAACAAGTTAGCTTTTCGTCAAAAAATTCCAATGTTTTAAAAGAATGTGCAGTATCAAATATATCCATGAATAACCATGTCGTTTCAAAGTAGTAAAACCGAATTTCTCAAAACATTCAGTAGTTATACATAAAAAAGTATAAACAATTAATAATAATTTTGAAAATAATGTTTCTAAAAACTATATATCATGTACTCTGATGGTTACTTTTTTTAATTCCTCTACAAATCATACAGTTTTAATAAGGTCTTTTTTCTAATAGAACAATGTCTTATAATAACGTTTCTCCAGTTCCACAGAGCCCTATGGAAAATTTAGCAGTGGTTGTAGCGTGTAATTTATTATTAAAATCAGTAATTATACCTAAAAAATAAAAACAAATAATAATAGTTTTTGTTAAATGCTATCCACTGTGTTTTTCACATCTAGAAAATATTTTTCTAAAATTGAGCTATATGCACAATCTAAACGTTAGAGTTGGATAGCCTGTGTTATGTTTTGAATGAATGCAGAGTTTTAAATGGTCCCAGATGAAGTTTATTAAGAAATTGTAACATTAACTGGTCAATGTTGTTTGATATGGCCAGTTGTATTACATCAGGTAGATTCACAGACATCAGGAGAGCCATCTTCATAAATCATTCTATATGGCTTCTTAGATGTTCTCTCATCCTTGATTTAAAATCTGGTTATTTACACTATTTCATGAAAACGCCTCTGTGCCTCCATAAAAGAAGAGGCCGACTGTTATTGCTGCCTGTAATTTTCAATTCTTCCTGCTCACACACTGACATACCCATCAGATCTCTACAATTCTCACATAATTGTGACATAATGTACATGAATTTGTTTATAGCTATTGACCATTTGGAAAATGGTTTTTTTTAATCATATAAACCAATTATATGTTTTCATATAATTTTGTTGTGTAATAATAATAACAATTATTATTATTATTATTATTATTATTATTATTATTATTATTATTATTATTATCATCATCATCATCATCACCATCATAATCTACATCATCATCATTATCATCATCAACACCATCATTATCATCATTATCATCATCATCATTATTATTATTATTATTACTACTACTACTACTACTACTACTACTACTACTACTATTACTACTACTACTACTACTACTACTACTACTACTACTACTACTACTACTACTACTACTACTACTACTACTACTACTACTACTCCTACTCCTACTGGTGATTTAAATATTCCGGATTTATATCAGGGTAGAATTGCTACACACTTTTCTCTTTTGTCTTCTAAGGCTTCTAGAATGTTAAAGTTCTGTAAATTTTTAGGACTTAAACAATATAACCCATTTGTTAATTCCTATCATTGTACTTTGGATTATATTTTATGTAATTCAACAGTAGTTAGTAATTTTCAAGTTGTTTCTGTTAATTTTCCTATTGATGCTCATCATCTACCTTTTGAGTTTTATATTAACTTTTGTCACTCTAAGATTAATTTTTCTAATATTTCAAGAAAAAATTATAAGAAGGGTATTTATGTTGATTTTTGTAGTAACTTTTCTAAAGTTAATTGGAATTTTTTGTATTCTTTTAATGATGTAAATCATTGCTTGGATGGGTTTTTAAAGATTCTTAATAGTTTTATTGATTTGTATATTCCCAATAAGTGGCCTTTTTATAAGGGTTTACCTCCTTGGTTTTCATGTGATCTTATTAAAATAATTAAATGGAAGTCTTATCATCGTACACTTTATTTTAAAACACAGAATATCTTTTTTTATAATAATTTTGTTAATTTCAGAAGATTGGTGAAGCATGTTTATAAAGGAGATTTGCAGAATTATATTAGAAAAATTGAGGTTAATATTTCTTCTTACCCTAAAGAATTATGGGATTTCATTAATAAGTCTGGTTTGGGTAAAAAAAGGGTTCAAGATACTCATGGTTTCACTTTAAGTGGAAATGACTTTTCAAAACATTTTTCTGATGTATATTCTTCACATGATACAATATCTTCAAATATTGCATTATTTTGTAATTCTTCATCTGTTCATTGTATGATTGAGCATATTTCTAAGGATGATGTTGTTATGGCTATTAAGTGACTTAAAATTCATTCTAGTTTGGGAAATTATAATATTCCTTCATTTATTTACAAAGGGGTACCTGAATTTATTGCAGTACCTCTTGCATTTATTTTTAATTTATCACTTAACTCTTGTGTTTTTTCTAATGTGCTTAAGTGTGCCAAAATGGTTTCAATTTTTAAAAATGGATCACATGATTGTATTAATAACTATAGACCTATTTCTGTTTTACATACTATTGCTAGAATTTTTGAGAGATGTGTTTATAATATAATTAATGTAGGTGTTAGTAAACTCATTTCTTCTTCACAGCATGGTTTTATACTTATTAGATCTGTAGAAACTAATTTGTTAAGGATTTATGATCTTATAGCTCATGCAATTGAAGACCAGCAGAGACTTGATGTTGTTTATTTTGATTTATCAAGAGCTTTTGATAAAGTAAACCACAGTATTCTTCTACACAAATTATATCAAATGGGTTTTTCTATTAAGCTTGTTTATTGGTTTCAATCCTTTCTTCTTGGTCGTACTGCATACATTAAATTTAATAATACTATTTCATCTAATTTTAAATGTAATTTGGGGGTTCCTCAGGGTAGTATTTTAGCACCTATGCTTTTTAACATTTATATGAATGACCTTAAGGATTGCTTAAAATCTTCTTATCTTTTGTGCTATGCAGATGACTGTAAAATCTTTAGAAGAATCACATCTGTGTATGATTGCACTCTTCTTCAAAAGGATATAGATAATTTTAGTGCTTGGTGTGATCTAAATAATATGACTGTTAATTTCAGTAAATGTTCCTTAGTCTCATATTCTAAAAAATCTGAAGTTTTGCATTTTTCTTCTTTTATTAATTCTCACAAAATTATTTCTGTTGAATCCCAAAAAGATTTGGGAGTTATATTTTTTAGTAATGGATCCTTTCTTCCTCATTTGGAAATGATTATTGGTAAGGCTTTAAAAATTATAGGTACTATTCTAAGGTTTGGTTATCATTTCAGTGGTGATACAAAATTTAAATTATTTTTATCATTGGTTCTTCCCATCATTGAATATTGTTCAGTCATTTGGAATCCTAGCTCTAAACAGTGATGTAATTTATTACAATCAGTGTATGATAAGTTTTCTAAATATGTTTTTTTGGGAAATAAAACTGTTCATATTTCTTCTAGAAGACAATATAGAGATATTAAATATCTTTATAAACTTGTTAATATAAAAAGTTCTTTTAACCTAATACAATTTCTACTGTTATAGTTACATCTCATGTGCATGATACTCGGTCTGCATCTGTTTGCTACATTAAAACTTGTCCTTCCAATGATCTTAAATTTTCTCCTTTGTTTAGGTTACCATCTTTATATAATCAGATTTGTAGCAATATTAATTACTTCAATTTAGATTATAATCTATTTTGTAATGCTATTAAATTTAAATGTCAGATTTGATTGGTTTAACTTGATTTTCTTTATATATATATATATATATAGATAAATCAATATATATATATATATATATATATATATATATATATATATATATTATTTTGTTATGTGCTTTATATTTATCCCTTTTATTTATTTGTTACTATTAATGTCTTAATAATAATTGTTTATATGCTGATATTTAATTTTACTTTAGATTTTTAAATGTGTTTATTATCTTTTATTGAAATATGGCACATAATTATATTAATAATTTGTCATTTAAACTCATTTATGTATTTATATATTTGTTATGGTGCAATACTGTAATTGGCTTTATGCTGTAGTTTTATATGGTAAATAAATGAATTGAATTGAATTGAATTATTATTATTAATTTCAAAAAGATCTTGGAATTATGTTTTCTTGTAATGGATTTTTTATTCCTCATCCTTAAGTGGTGGTTGGTAAGGTTTTTAAGGTTATGGGTGCCATTCTTAGACATGGTTATCAGTTCAGATACTACACAGAAATTGTTTTTTCATTGGTCCTTCTTATTATTGAATATGGTTCAATAGTTTGGAACCCTAGTTGTTTGCAAGGATGTAACTTGTTGCAGTCTATTTCAAAGAAGTTTTTCAAATATGTTTTTGGGAGGGTAATATGATTAATCTTTCATCTAGATGAAAGTATAGGGATTAGAAATATTTATATAAAATTTTAAATAAACAAGTTATTTTATCAGATATAGTTTCAACTATCTCATTTAGATCTTTGAGTTATGATGCTAGGTCTACTTATGTATATCATATCCAAACATGTTGTTCTAACATTCTTAAATTTCTTTTTTATTTTGGTTACCCATTTATATAATCAGATTAGGAGTATCTTTAATCTGTGTGACATTGATTTTAAGAAATTTTGTAATCTTATTAAACTGAAATGTTATGTTGGATTTTGTCTTTTAAATTTTACTTTATTGTGTATAAATTTATATTTTCATTTCATCCTATTTTTTTTATATTGACTCTTATTGTATGTGCAAACTGTAATTAGCTTTATGCTGTTGTTAGCACTAAAATAAATTAATTTAATTGAATTATTATTATTATTATTATTATTATTATTATTATTATTATTATTATTATTATTATTATTATTATTATTATTATTATTATTATTATTATTATTATTATTATTATTATTATTATTATTATTATTATTATTATTATGATTATTGCTGTTGTTGTTGTCTTTGTTAATATTATTATTATTATTATTATTATTATTATTATTATTATTATTATTATTATTATTATTATTATTATTATTATTATTATTATTATTATTAGATTACCAGATTTTTATAATAAACATTTTAAAAGCATTGATATTTTTAATTCATTAAAGAATACCTTCCATTTTTTATCATTATTATTTATTATTTTTTAAATCAGAAAATTTCAAACAAAATGTTAAGCTAAAAAAACCTCGGGCACCTATTGGAATGAAGTGAAACTTCAGTTAGGTACAATATATATTAAGGCTTGATTTTATAATGGGTATTGTATTTTACATTTATATATTGAATTTATTGAGGCAAGTTTCAAATATGGCCATACATAGCTTATGGAAATATATGTAAGATTAAGTTTAAAATCTTTGAAAGTCAGTTAAAGCTGATGAGGATAACCATGTAATCGAAAGAGCTACAAAAGAATTTAAACAATAATATAGCATTTACCATGGCTTGTAATTCTTTTGTGGTGGTGATGATGATGAATTTATTTGCTTCAGTGAGAATCATTTAGCATGGGAACTGTTTCTTCTTTTCATGTTTAGCATAGTTCTTCTCATAGATGCAGGATATTTGTCATTCTCATATTTATAAGTTTGCTGGTGTTTAAAAGCCGTCGCTGGAATCAAAACTTACATGGTTTAATACTTATCAGCAGATTATTTTCATTCAGCTTTTAAATGCAAGGGAATATTTTCTGCTCTTTAAAATATAGAGGAGCAGTCAGTCATCTTCAAATATTATTTCTTCCCAAATAATCATAATGTGTAGAATCCTTTTATTTCAGACAATTTTTATAAGATATGTCAGCTGTATGGTGGGTCCACAAGCATGATGAAATATATATCAATTTTTAATCCACAATTTGGTTCATATCAAGCTTTAATAAAAATTATATAAAAATGATTTCAAATTCCTATCTTGCAGATTTTAAAGCTTGTCTTTTTCCTAGTTTCAATATTTAAAAAAATCTCCTTTTCTAATTGAATTTCAAGGCTTTTTTATACATTTTTTTATTTTTAGCCAACTCAGCTAATTAAACTATGTGATTTTTCCTTAACCACTTGTTACAAACAATATAAGAAACTTGCACCTACATGATATTCTTGACACATTATTTTGCTTTAAAAGAACCTTATTCTTTTTCATCTTACTGACAAATTTTGCACTACTATGAAATCTCTTTTTCGTTGATATGAAGATTTCAGTACGATCTTTGAGTTTTAAGAAATACAGATACAAACAAGAAAAATTTATAGCAACAACCTTTGAGTAAAAAATAATTTAACAGAAATTGTCTCTCTTTTTGTTCAATATGTGTAAATGTAGATTTATTTATGTAATACATCCAAACACTGTCATTCAAATCATTTATAAAAACTGCCCTTTTAAAATACTCTGAATGCTTCTTAAAAACTATACTTTTAATATTTAAAATTAAATTTTTAAAACTTTTAAACCCAAATTATAGTCATAGAAAAACAAAAACAAAATAGATATAGAAATAAAATAGCAGAATTTAGCAAGTGTAGGTTAATTTGGAAGAAAGTTAATATTTGAAACATGAAAATGACAAACTAAAATAGCTTGCCCACAGTCAAAACTGCATATATGTGTTTTAATATTACTTTAAAAAAAGCTATTGTATAATTAAAATGTATGTACTACTCTTTTTGTGTTTTGTCAACACAAACAAATAAAGACATAACTGTTTCCCCCATTTTCTTTCTGTCTTAGGCTTCTGGAACTTGATCCTGTAGGGTTTAAACTTGGGTGCCCTACAGCTTCCTTTTCAATATAAAATGTGATAATGATTTTGGTTCCATATTTCTTTTCATTAACATGACTACAAATTTAGCCACTTGCTAAATTGAAATGAGCACAACATTCCTTCTCTTCCAATAAAATCATCATACTGCTGCTTTAACCATACATAATGAGAAAATCATAACTTATAAAATAACAATAATAACAATAAATAAAAAAATTGTAACTACTGGAAAACATCATCTAGATGTCCACAAAATCCTCTTTTCTTTAAAAAATTTGGCACCATGACTGATTTGATGACCTTTGCCAGGCTACTCTGCTGAAGGATAAGGGATCAAATTCCTATCATTATAGGTCTCCCTTTTCTCATCAAGAGCAGCAATAATGAAAGCATTCTTTCCTATTTTTTTAGGAATCTGGAATGGCCCTTCATATAAGAGCAGAAACATTTTACATTAGTTTTTTGGGGGGTTGCTAACATGATAGATTATTATATCAGGACCCATCTAGCTTAGCATTTGAGTATTACTCTGGGATTTTCCCTTTTGTAAATCATATTTTGATCTGCATAAAATTGCAAATGTATATTTAGCCCATTTTTGATATCTCCATTTTTTATTTTGACTGGATAATTATAATATGGATCTGGAGAATTTATTTTATGTAACGTCAGATTACAGAATTCACCTAGAAATATGGATTCTTGGTACCACATACAATGTACCTTTAAATTTTTCAGAGAGATTGACTCTCTATATCATATATAATTTCCTGGTAAGTTTTATAGAGAGATTTATTCTAGAGAGATTTACTCTCTTTACCATATATAACATATCTTTAAATTTTCCAAGAGAGATTTACTTTCTGTTTAGATATAATGTTATATTAATCTATTTAATAATATAGATTTTTGAAACCACACACACAGGTTAGTTAATAAATTGAGATCTATAGATTGTTGAAACTCTTATTCTCTTTCTGAAATATTTGGTTTCCTCTCATTTATTGCTTCTCTTAACTTAATTGCTTTATCTTGTGCATGGAGTTTTTCCTCCAACTGCCTTTTTTACTTCATAAACCCCTTTAACAAGACCTTTATCCATGTCCCTATATATTCTATTCCTTGGTATTTGTTTTAGGGCTTCATATTTTAACATAACCATCTGATCTTTTACATAATGTTGTTCCTTCAACTCCCTTTTTATTATTTTATCTTCATGATCCATCCTAACTTGCCCTTTAGTCATCACCTCATATAATATCTTTACTAAGAGATTTGGGTTTACTGCTTCTAATGGTATTACTACTTCTTGGGACTTATCCTCTATCAATATATTAGCTGGTTTATTTATTTTTTCATCTAATTTTTCATTTCTTTTTTTATTATCAGTAGTCGGACTATCCAGCCTATCATTTAACACTGGTGAGGTTTGAACTCCTTCCTTTTTATTACTTTAATATATCCACACATCTTTTCTGCTCTGTTTTCTAAAGAGGTTTCAGCATTATCTTCTAATCTTGTCTTCTATTATATTTTCTGTACCTTTTTTACTATTCTCTCAGACTTTCTATCCATCTTTTCATGGAATGACATATCTTTTTCCAGACTTTCCTTATTTCCCTTGGGATCTTTATAATCTTTTAGTATGTTTTGAAGCAGATGAGTCCTTAACAGCTCAGTCTATTTTATACCTGATGGTGCTTCTGTTTTTATTCAAATCTGAAACTTTTCAGTCATTGGTACTACCCCATTATCACTACTTTTAGAAGTACTTTCCTCAACTTTTCTTGTAACTTCTAATCTAAATACAATCTCTCCATCCTCTTCTATATAAAATTACCATCTTCAACAATTGAGGCACTTTTCTCATCTTTCCCTATTTTATTACCCAAAGCCATGGACATTTTGCTGTTATATTCAACAGAGTTATTGTCCTTTTCTTTTAAACTTTTTATACTTTTCTCCACAGATTGACCTATCCCTTGTTGTAAAGATTTATAATCTTCTCCCTCTATCCATCTTTGTCTATCTTCTCTTATACTTTCTATAAAATTAAGCATCTGCCTCATCATTATGTTCTTATTTTTCCATCTGAGTCTGGCCAACTTATGGCTCCTCAGTTACTGTTTCCACACTTGAGGCTGTATTATTGCCACTAAATTTAGAGGCATTTTCTTCTTCCATATCCTTTTCAGTAGTATTATTTAGGTCACCTTTCTGACCACCAAGAGCCCACATATTCTTTTCTTGTTTGACACCCATCTCTGACTGACTGTCTTGCTTTTCACCTTGCTTTACCATGCATTAAACACACTAAGAAAAAAATATTTAATATCCCTCATTCAATGAATCACACAACAATAATCTATATAGTACCTGTCTGTCTGTAATAGCCCAAATTATATACTCATCTATTCTTCTAAAAATCTGACAGATACTGACAGTCACCAGAATGATTAGCAGTTCACCATCAGGATATAAATAAAAGAATTCCATCACAGCACTATAATCACAAAATGCATCACAAACTCCCAGAAGTCCATCCCAATTCAATCACCTTAAGCTACCACAAATCTTGATATAATGATGCAAGCTTGTTGCAATATGCTACTTTTTAAATCTTAGGGGATAAAATAAATAAAACTATGCCTTGCTGTCTTACTTGGAGTCTTACGTGGCCAATATCAAATGATGCTTTGAATTATAGACTACCTAAAACTATGCCTTGTTCTCTCTTTTGGAGATGTGTAGGCTGATATCATGGCAGGTCTGCTCGTAACTGCTTCATGGAGAACAAGAATAACTTATAAATTGGGTTAGAGAAGTGAATGGGTTTGATCATTCATGAGTTGCAGAAATAAACAATATTTTCAAGGCAATGACAAAACTCTTCATTCATCATCAAAAACTGCAACCTCAACAAAAACTGCAACCTCATCAACACAACTCCAATGATCAAATATCCATCCCAACCTCAAAAATCATAACCTTTTTACAAAACGAACTTTCCAAACACATATGAGATTACTACCCCATAATTCACAACTATCACTATGCCTGTTCCTATCTGGCAATAAATCATTCTAATGTTTCAAAAAAAATCTATTATTTATTTCACCACTATCTCAAGTTGTGGTATATTTTCAAAATTGGAGAGAAGAAAAAAAAAACTGTTTTATGGCTGTAATCATTTTATCATCATCAATGAAGAAATTATACCATAGTAATCATCATCATAAAAATCCAAAATAAGAATATGTGGCCAGAACAATTTTGTAAAATAAAAAATAAATTCACTAACAAAAAAAATATTTTTTCTTTTATAACCACACATCTCCCATCTTTCTATAGACTACTTTTCTCATGTATATAGTAATATACATCATGCCCAAGTTGAGCATCCTGTTGTACCTAAATTTTAATTACATTGTACCTATATTTTAAATTATACACATCATCAAATCAAAAGGCATAGCAACCAAGATATTATATCTCCTTTCGATAATTTTTTAACATTTTACATTGCAAACAATTTAATTTCTACTTAAGATTTTCAACATATGTTGTAACTAAAATATTCGATGTACATTGCAACCAAAACAGCTACATAATATTCTCACAATATATAATGTCTGAATCTTAAGAGAGAAAAATGATGAGATAAATATAAATCAACTCCAAGATGGCAAAATAATATAATAATAATAATGATTAAAAATAGCCACTTCAGTTATCTGATATGTGGCCTATTTCAAACTCTAGTTAGGCAGCCATTGTATCCTCAATAAACAAATTGGAACACATTGTAACTTAAATAACCTATTAAGACATTTTAGCTTATGAAATAATATCAAGTGGGTGAGTACATTGATAACCCAATAAAATATTTCCAAAATAAATCCCATAGTAGAATTTTACTCACTTTTATCACTTGGTTTTATATTAAGTAAACATCTAAGTAAGTAACAAGTGAATATGGTCTATCAGGGTGCCAGTAGTTTATCTAGACCCAGACAAAATAATATTTATATTTATTCAAATGTAACTGGTTTGAACCCATTTTGATACCTTATTTTTGACAGGTAGGCTTTTTGCTTTTAGACCCATATCATCATATGCACTAATATTAAGATAAACACAAAATATCCTTAAGCTATAGTTGTACATATAAAATTCAATAGACAGAAATTATCCCTTAGATGTTAATATTGATAAATGTGTTTTAATAATCTTATAAGTTTTACTAGCTCATATTACCTATTAATTTAAGATGGCAATGCACTCATCCTTAAATGATGTAGATGATGAAATGGTGGTTATGATATCATCATGAAATCAATCTATTTATGGCCTTTAATCATATGTATCTAACTCATTAATTGAATGTGATGATGATGATAATGACAATGCTGGTACTTCCATCCACAGCTTAAGAACTAACCCTAACATGAAATTTAGTTTTTGAAAGTCATAACTATTTGGCTAATTTTAGCATGTTCAAATTAGAACTTAAACAGTTAATTTTCACCAGTAATGATGAATAATCACATCCAATAAAGAATACTCATAATAAAAATATACATCTTGTTTAATAAAACAAATTCACATTTATTACTACATTACTAACATATATATACTATTTAAAGATGAAAATGAAAATTTATTTGACTAATAATCATAAGATTAATATTAAATTCTTCCCCCTTCCCTTTACTGACACTGTCCAAGTTTCATGGTATAATGTATATCAATTTGGATAACCAATTGCTAAAATTTGCTATCTACAAGAAAAATATTTCATACTAAAAATAAACACACTTTTGCACACATACTTTTAGATCTTTATACATCTAAACATAACATATAAAGTAGAACAATTAATTACAAAAGTGATAGTTAAATCAAAAAGAAAAAGATTTCCAGAAACAATTTTAATTTACTTACCCACCCTTTTTTTAAGCTATCAAGATTGCTACTCCTTAATTAAAAAAGATAATAATCCAATATCTGTAATGCTCTGTCTATTATTCTCACATTCACATGCTATTATATATGTGACAAATACTATTATATTACTGTGTATGTGTGTGTCGATCCCCATTAGTAATAAAATATTATTTGAAAACCAATAAGAATAATAATAAATAAAAAAATCTGTTACATATTAATATTTCATAAATTTAAATTAATATACAATAATATCATTAAAAAATGCATCAATAAGTGGGTATAATAATTTTAGCATATATAAAATCACTAATCAAGCTGATAGCTATTATTACTCAAGAAATTCTTGGTTTTATTCAGTTTGGTGTTTAAAGTTCAGACAAAGAGAGATAAAATCTTATTATTAAAAATTGCACTAATTGTCTTTGATATCATAAAAAGAAAATATATAATGAACATTTTATATTATCAGTTCCTTTTATTTTTAGAGGCTTCCAAGAGTTCAAACTCAGCTTGTCAAATGTCTATACATCTGCAGCAAACACATACCAATTTGTACCATGTGTAAATGATCAATTTCTGCAGTTCACTGGAACAGTTCTTGACTTGAGGCTTGTAAATTTTTTGTGATGATGATGATGAAGTAATTTGTTTCAGTGGAAAATCCTTTTACTTTACACATTTTTATATGATGTGTCAGCTGTATTGAGGGTCAGCAAGCTCAATGATATATATATATTCCAAACAACGGTAAACAATTTATAATATTATATAAATAAAAACTCATAAAGAAATATTTTCGATTATATTCATAATCATTTTCAACTCAACATTGAAAATGGAATCATCAATTACCAACTGGAAACACATGTCGATTTAAATATCCCACAATTCATTAATCCTAACATTTGCTGACTGTCTGTTTATTATCATATTTTTATACATGCTAATAAAAACTGCCTCTTTAATTTTTCTTTTTTCATTATCTCTCTCTTGGCCTAAAATTTTTATTTTATTTATATCAAAATTAAACTTAAAATTACAATTCCTATCATGATCATAAAAAACAGATTCAGTATATAACTTGATTTCATTATTATTATCATTACATATCTGTACATTTTTCAAAACTCTTTTATACAACAATTTATGTTCTTTAATTCTTTTCTCCATATTACATCTAGATTCCCCTACATATGATAAGTTACACCCACAAAAAAATTCTATAAATTATATTACTCATGTTATTTTTTTCTAACTTATCTTTTGAATTATTAACAATTCTATTTAAATTACCTGATCCATAAAATGAAACACTATATATATATATATACTATTATATTCTTTTTTCATAAATTTTACTTGCTTATTATTATAAAAAGGCAAAGAAATCCAATTTTTACTTTCAATTTCTTCATCACCAGTATTTCTATTAATTTTCTTACTAAATTGACAAACCACTTGATAAATTTCTTTTACATTATAACCTACACTTAATAATTCACTTACATAATTTTCAATATTTTTCTTTTTATCACATGCATATATACACAAAAATATTATTTCTATGTAAAAAACTCCTAAAACCAGCCATTTTATAATTATGTGGCACTTTAGATAAATATGGAATATACCCTCTGGTTTCAATAGGTTTAATAAACAATTTATAATCAATCGTATTATTGTTCCTTAAAATTATCAAATCTAAATATTTAATACTGTTATTATATTCTTTCTCCATAATCCAAATAAGACCTTTTAATTTATTATATTCATCAAAAATTTTATCAATCATTTCTGAAGAAGCACATATAAAAACATCATCCTTATATCTCATATATATCTTAATATTTCCCATAAATATAAATTTGTTTAAAATCTTTTCTTCATAATATGACAAAACAAAACTGCATAACTGTGCCACCATTGGTACTCCCATTGGCCATCCTTTACTCATCTTATAAAATTTACCATTAAAGGATGCAACAATATTTCGTTCAATAAAATTTAAAGTCTTCATCAGAAAACATATTAATTGATTATCCACTTTCTTCTCCAATAAAGCTTGATGAATTATTTTAATTGAATCAACTCTATCAATAGATCATCAAGCTTTATTGGAGAAGAAAGTGGATAATCAATTAATATGTTTTCTGATGAAGGCTTTAAATTTTATTGAACAAAATATTGTTGCATCCCGCCTCTTACGAGGCCTCTCATCGACATCTGACGTCACTCTAACCCTGCCAGTTCTTATGCTAAAATATTCGTTTGACAGGTATTGATTAGGTTTTTAAATGTTCTGTAAGATGGTGCCCTGTTCTGAATTATTTTACAAGTAAAAAAATAAAAAAAAAACACATTTAAACTTAAACAAAGAAGGAACATTATCCGTGATTGGTTGTCAGCGAGCTCTCAGCTGAAAAAGACATTCTGATTGGCTGGAAAGAACAAAAAAACCGCCTGATCAAAGAAAATAAAGAAAAACGCTAAGATTTTCATTTCGAATGCAATTTAAGTTTTAAAAAAATATAATTTGAAAAATTAAACTAGTTTTTTAAAAAATATACCAAAAAAAAACAATTATTTTCAAAAAATATTGAAGATTTTAGTAAAAATATTTAAGATTTAGCAAATAGAAATCTTTACTTTTTGATATCGTAAAATTGAAAAAAAGCGTTTGCGTCAGCACTTTTTTGTTTAGACATTCGCTTTGTATTTGCTGAAATTGAATATATTTTATAATAAATAAATAGCAATTTATTTTTAAAGAACTTTCATTTTCTTTCATAACCTTAAAAACTAGTAATATACTTTTTATAAACGTATCTGAGTTGAATTTAATATTATAGGTGAAAATGTTTTAACAATAGGCTTTGTCTTCAGGTTGTGAGTTGGCCAATTAAAAGATTTGACTTTTACCTCATACAACCATTAATATAATTAGTGGTTTAAGGGTTAACAGTAAATTTTATAAGATGAGTAAAGGATGGCCAATGGGATTACCAATGGTGGCACAGTTATGCAGTTTTGTTTTGTCATATTATGAAGAAAATATTTTAAACAAATTTATTTTTATGGGAAATATTAAGATATATACGAGATATGTGGATGATGTTTTAATACATGCTTCTTCAGAAATGATTGATAAAATTTTTGATGAATATAATAAATTAAAAGGTCTTATTTGGACTATGGAGAAAGAATATAATAACAGTATTAAATATTTAGATTTAATAATATCAAGGAACAATATTACGATTGATTATAAATTGTTTATTAAACCTATTAAAACCAAAAGGTATATTCCATATTTATCTAAAGTGCCACATAATTATATAAAGGCTGGTTTAAGGTCTTTTTTACATAGAAATAATATTTTGTGTAAATATGCATGTGATAAAAAGAAAAATATTGAAAATTATGTAAGTGAATTATGAAGTGTAGGTTATAATGTAAAAGAAATTTATCAAGTGGTTTGTCAATTTAGTAAGAAAATTAATAGAAATACTGGTGATGAAAAAATTGAGAGTAAGAAGTGGATTTCTTTGCCTTTTTATAATTATAAGCAAGTAAAATTTATGAAAAAAGTTTATAATAGTATATATAATGTTTCATTTTATGGATCAGGTAATTTAAATAGAATGGTTAATAATTTAAAAGACAAGTTAGAAAAAAAATAACATGAGTAATATAATTAATAGAATTTTTTGTGGGTGTAACCTATCATATGTAGGGGAATCTAGATGTAATATGGAGAAAAGAATTAAAGAACATAAATTGTTGTATAAAAGAGTTTTGAAAAATGTACAGTCATGTAATGATAATAATAATGAAGTCAAGTTATATATTGAATCTGTTTTTTATGATCATGATAGGAATTGTAATTTTAAGTTTACTTTTGATATAAATAAATAAAAATTTTAGGCCAAGAGAGAGATAATGAAAAAAGAAAAATTAAAGAGGCAGTTTTTATTAGTAGGTATAAAAATACAATAATAAACAGACAGTCAGCAAATGTTAGAATTAATGAATTGTGGAATATTTAATCGACATGTGTTTCCGGTTGGTAATTGATGATTTTATTTTGAAAGTTGAGTTGAAAATGATTATGAATATAATCAAAAATATTTCTTTATGAGTTTTTATTTATATAATATTATAAATTGTTTACGTGTTTAGAATATATTTCAGTTTTGTTATTGTATTATTAATATTAGCGGACATTTATTTTGTTTTATTGTGTATATATATATATATATATATATATATATATATATATATATATATATATATATATATATATATATATATATATATATATATATAAAGTTTGACATCTGTATTCGTTTCACAATATATGTAATATACAAATCAATATATATATCAAAATACAGTACAATTTATATAAATTATATTCTTTTAGAAGTACTTTCGACTATACATTTTGTAGTCTTTATCAACTATATAACCTTGAATAATCAAAATGAGACAACCCTTTACATTACCCATAGTACAATTCAGATTTTCCACAATTCTGTTATCTTAACGTTTGATGACTGGCAATAACTCTCTAAGAGTATTATATAAGAAACATGACAAGGATTCTAAGAATACACCTATGAAAATATTTTTTATTATATTACTGGAAGGATATAGAATGAGGAAATAATCACCCCCCTGAGGCATACCAGCTTTCAAATTTCTGCCAAAGCAATGGCCCGTTCTCACCACTTCAAAATGCATGGAGGATATGTAAGCTAAATTATTATGATTTATTTTAAAATATTACTAAAGCTGATTAATATTAAAATGGCAAAATTGTGTAAAATTAAGTTAGGTCAATTTTTTCATTAGACGCTAAAACCAACCACTTAATATTAAATTCTAATCATCTTCTATCAATCTTCTGCAAATTTAAATTTAAAATAAAAAAAAATTATCTACTTAATTTCATATCAAGAAGATAATTTTCTACTGTATAACTTTGCTATTTGTGTATATATATGACAAAATAATTCCAATGCATGCAAATGTCATTTTTAACACCCATCATGGAATTATAGTATATATAAAAAAACTCTTATCATTCTTAAAAAATTATGCTTTAATAATGGAAAGACATTTTTTTTTATGTTTTAATTTACCGTTGTTTTAAAACTAATATGTATGTTTCTTTCAAATTTCAACTTTCAATTATTAAAAAAAAAAAACTTAACATGTAATAATGGGATATTGACAAATACTTTTTTTGATTACAATAGATGTATAAACAATTTTTTTTGTTGTTTTGTGTTCTTTTTAAAAAAAAACAATGTAATTTAATTATCATTAAAGTATGATAATTTATTACTTTGTATGATTTAGAAATTATATTATAGATGATTCTAGATATTTGGATGTGTGCGTGATTCTATAGATTATTATTTTAAAGATGTCGTATTTATTATGAAATTTAGTTAATGAGGTATATTTAAAAAAATAAAGAATTAAAACCTTATCTGTTATAAGTTCGGTATATAGGAAGTATATTGAATGTGAATTGAAGGTAGAAATAGTCAAGGGACAATTAGATTATGTATATTAAGTTTGGAGACATTCGTTAACCCTTAAGCATATAGGTATAATTGTTTGGTTATTATTTTTCCCTGCCTTTATTTATTTTGTATAGTTACTGTTAGATGACTTACACCGATTGTAACAGATAAGTGTTATATCATTTTTTTTATAATATGTAAAAGATGATTGATTTCTGGCATCATACAAGTTTATAAATGATCTAATAAAATATATTTCATGAATACATTATGTTTACAATATAATCAAATGCACATATTCGAAGATATATATATATATATATATATATATATATATATATATATATATTCGTATATATATATATATATATATATATATATATATATATATATATATATATGGTTAACATATTAAATAGTAGTCAATTTTGATTTTACTTTAGAAGAGATGTAATTGGTTATCAAGGTGCATAAATAATATTTTTTTTATTATAATTATTTCTTTTGTCTTTTATTTTTTTTTAATAAATCTTTTAATGAATTAAAAGTCCAAATGAATTGCTTGACTATTTATGTTCGATTCTTTATTTCCACACACACATATATATATAGTTAACATAGCATAGCCCTAAAAGATATAAATTTGTCAATATAAGTCAATTTATTTAATTTGTCTGGTGGTAATAAATCTCAGTCCTACAATGCTAGTAATATATTTTACATTGCTTGGAATAGGTGGTGATTTGGATAAAAAGATATCCAATCCTCATCATTGTCTATACCATAAGAAATGTAATAATTGTCAATTTTGCATCAGTTGTAGTATTGAATAGATGCTCTGAACATATTTAAATTAACCTTATAGTATTATTGTTTATAGACGTTTTTATCATCCTTATTGGCCTCATATATAAAGACCATATCCTATAATCTCAACTGAGATAGGCCATGGAGTGGTTGCAATATAAAACCTTTTAAATAAGTTTAAATATAATTTATAATTATAAAGTTTATTCTATTTTGCATAGAATTGGTGCCAGGGCAATTATAAATATAATAAAGTAAATAAGTGAAGAAGATGGAGGTTATAGGTGAGGGTTAAAGTGACCGCCCAATCGTGGGGCCTGATATACTTAGGATAAAGTGGCCACCCATTCGTGGGGCCTGACAATCATGGGATCATGATTATATATTTAGGGTAAAGTGGCGTTCAACGTGAATGGCTTGTTATATATATATATATATATATATATATAAGGCCACAACTGCTATGGCTTGTTATATATATATATATATATATATATATAAGGCCACAACTGCTAGGGTTAAGTGGCTGTCCCTGTTTAATTAAGTCTCATAGCCTAATATATTTATGGTTGTCGTGGCATGCAATGTGGATGGCTTGATATGCATGAGTTAAGTGGCTTGCCCAATGTGAAGCCTCAACATTTATGGGTTAAATGATGATATACATGGGTAAACTGGCGACCCAAGCAATTGGGGTTTCCATTAATTAAATCTCACACCCTGCTGACTGCCTATCTTGTTGTTCAACCATTGGGGTCTATATTAATTAAATATCAGACCTTGTAAAGTGTCTATGTTTTTGTTTTGGTGGATTATGTTTTAATGTCTCCAGGATTATCTAAACCTACGTTCATTAATTAATTTTGTTGGTTAAATACCATAAGCTATATGAGTAAAACAGTATTGTTAGTCAACATATTTATTTAAAAAGAATAAGATAGTTTTTATATATATATATATATATATATATATATATATTATATATATAAACTAATTATATGTGTAGCTTGTACTATCTCAGTGTATATATACTATACATTTGTTAATATGTGTTCATGACAATAAGGAGAAAGAAAAGTAAAGTGTTAGAAAGGTAGTAGAGTAAAATGGAACTAGGGGTAAATGGAGCATTAACTAAGGTTTGAAATAAGCAAATTAGAGTTTGAAAGAAGTCAATACATGAAAGATGTGTAACAGATATATGAATGTCAGATGTATAGTTTAAAAAAAAAACATTTTTTAGGTGAAATAAATGAATACAGCCATGAAACAGCTTAATTTCAATTATTAAGCTATATAAATATCACAATTTAGAGTAAATGTTAAAGTTGATGCCGATTTATATATATATATATATATATATATATATCTATATATATATATATATATATATATATATATATATATATATATATATATTGCTTATCAATTAAATATAGTACTGATGCTAGATAAACATAGAATTATTGATAGTATTAAATTATAAAGTGTTAATATTGTTCATATTTAGAACACTTCTGTTATAGAAAGTGTATAATTTTGAAGGTTAGATAGCATACTTGATTGTTGGAGTTTTGTTGGTTGTGTTGCAAGTTTTGGTGATGGATGGAGAATTTTTGTTATTGTCTTGGGTATATGGTGTATTCATGAGACTGGTGATTGATTGTTCTCATTCACTGCTTTAACCCAAATTATGATATCAGTTGTTAGTTATCATGAAGCAGTTAACAGTAGTCCTGCCATGATTTTGCCTCTAAGACTCCAGAGAGAGCAAGGTAATATTTTATAAATAGCCCCTAAGACTTGGATGTAAGCAGGGCATTGTGATAGTGTTTGTAGTAGAATATTATGGGTTGTGGTAGCTTAAAGTGGTTAAAGTGAGATGATCATCAGAGTGTTCATGGGGCATTGTATGTTTTGAGAGCAGTGATGGAATTCTTCTATCCATTTCAAAATTGTGAACTGGTAACAATTCTTTTGGCTGTCAGTATCTGTTGGATCTTTAGAAGAATGTATAAATATATAGCTTGAATATATATCTCATTCTTAAAAGGCTATTTTCTTTATTCTTATGTAAAGGTTGGCATTTTTCATATTTAAGTAAAGAAATTTTATATCAGTTGTCATAGTAAATGCATGCCATCATCAATTTTATTTTGGTTATAAATTTTTTTTGTTATAAATGCTGGTTATAATATTTGAATGCACCCAACACAGCATAAAAATAAATGAACATGTTTACATTGTTTAGTCTTTTATCAGTTGTTTGAATTGGTGTAGTTTGTTATATATCTATAGTGGATCATATAAAATTTAATTTATAATTCCAGCTATGTTTACATTAATTTTATCTAGTTAAAGCTTAAGGTCTTCTTATCTATGTGTGTGTGGAAAATCAATCATTATATGGGAAAATAAAATTGTGGAAATTTTATGTCATTTTAGGTAGTGGTGGTAAATTTGAATTGTTGATTTGGTAGAGGTTGGGGCTGGTAAACATTGTTTTCTTAAATAGTATTAATATATTTTTAAAGTATAATAAAATGGAAGAGTTTAGTTTATACGATAGTTTGGGTGGGTCTCAAGAGATACCATCTCCAGACATTGTTGTGATGTCTCCTGATCTTGAATCAGGAAATGAAACTATAGGTATGTCCTATGGAAAGTCTAATAGGATGAGAGATACTATCCCTCAAACTATAGATGGTGATATGTCAATGTTATTAAAAAATATATTAACAGAAGTAAAAGAATTAAAGTCTGGTCAAGTAGAAGTTAGACAAAAGTCAGAAGAGATGTTTGCAGAACTAAAGTCTGGTCAAGTAGAATTAAAATTAGAATTAAGAGAAGAACTAAAGTCAGGACAAACAGAATTGAAATCAGAACTAACAGAAATAAAGTTGAATTAAGATAAGTCAGAATATGGGATGGCAAAAATAAAATTGGAAATGTTAGGAATAAAGACAGAAATGGTAGAAATAAATGCTAGTATAGTTAGGCAGATGCAAGTTGTGGAGAATAAGGTAAAGGGTCAGGAATCAGAGATAGCAATAGAAATAAAATTGAGTCAAAAGAAATCAGAGGAGATGATTTTTGAAGTAAAGTCAGAAATGTCAGAGATGAAATTAGAAATGAAACTAGAAACAAAGCTAGAAGCAAGAGTAGAAATACCCAAAATGAAGCTAGAAATGCAAGAGCATATTAATGATCAAGCTATGAAGATTAATAAGAATGTAGGTTTAGCCAGTAATGAAATAAATGTATATAAAGAACTTAGAGAAATAGTTAATGAGGATTCAAAATTAGAGAAAATTGAAGATATAGACATGCTTAAGGAGTTCAAGAAGAATCTTGATAAACGGAAAGAAGTTGATAAATTACTGAAGAAAGAAATAATTTCTTTAGACATGAAATATGTAGAAATTTTGGAAAATGAATTGCTAAACATTACTGGTATTACAGGTAATAAATTTAAAAATAAAAATGAAGACATAATTCCAAAGTGTGTTCTTGATTATTTAGAACATAAAGTGAAGGCGAATGTTTTCAAAAAAATAGTTTATGGAGATACTAAATATGTAATATGTGGTATGAAATACTTAATAGAAAGTGTTAGTCATGCTAGAGAAGTGGGTAAGGTGAAAATAAAATGTAAAATTAAGAAGACAGAGATTTCTGATTTAAATTTTCTTAGAAAAGTTAGTAATCCAAAAAGAGATTTAGCAAAGCCAAAGTAAAGCTTAAACATAAAAGTAAAAAGAAAACCAAAGTAGATTTTATGAGAGAGGTAATTAATCACATTAAACATATGAAGAAAATTAAGGTAAAATTCAAGAAGTTAATAAATGAAAAGATAGTTTATTTAACTTTTGGCAGAAAGATTGTTGATGAAGAAAAAGAAGTTGGAAAAACTAAGATCAAACTCAAAATAATAAAGGAATAATTATTTAATATAATTCATCTTAAGAAAGTGAAGAATAAAGTAAGATTTATTAAAAAGATTAGAGTTAAATCTAGTAAAGTGAACATGAAATCTTGTAGGAAAAAACTTATTAGAAGAAAGGAGATCAAGAATATAAACACAAGGTTTAAAATAACCTATAATGCTCACAGTTTGGTTCCATGTCCTGCAAGACAAGATTAATAAATGTCATACATATTGTTCAATATAGAATTTAGTTTTTTTTTTGCTTATTTAATGTTGCTAAAGTATAATATAAACATGTGTTTATAAAACCATTAGATGTTTTTATTGTTTTATGTTTGTTCAACAAACATAATTTTCTAATTGAGGAATGATCTTATTGTAAAATTTAATGTGTTATTAATATTGAATGTTGTTTATCCAATTCATTTTTCTTTCATAAGGGGGAAGGATTGTAACCTTCCAGGTTGGCACCAGAAATAAATGTGGGAAGGTCACATTTGTGCTAACAATGGCTAAAGGTAATTAGTTGAGAAAAATGAATTGTGATATAATCTAATATTTAAAATTGAGTTTTTAGAAAAACTAAACTTAAATTGTGATGTAATTTGCTAGTTAAAATTAAGATTTTAAGAAAATTAAAATTTTAACTGGGTATATTGATTGGTGGAGTTTTGGACTATATGTTTAGTGGTAGATGTTTGTGTATAGTAGAGGATTTACATGTCATAATAGGCAGATGCATAAATATATTATTAATTGGAATTTTCTTTTCTATATTTTATTTATAAGTTACTGATTATATATTGTCTTAGAATCTTATGTTTTAAAAATGATAAAGATTATTTGAAATAGTAAATAACATTTCCAAAATTAATAATTAGTATTTAATATTTTTTTACTATGTTTATTATATTCAAATATTTTATTGTATGATAATTTATTATTTTGTATGATTTAGAAATTATATTATAAGTGATTCTAGATAGTCAGATGTGTGCAAATGCTATAGATTATTATTTTAAAGATGTCATATTTATTATGCAATTTAGTTAATGAGGTATATTTAAAGAAAATAAAAAATTAAAACCTTTTCTGTTATAAGTTCATTATTTAGAAAGTGTATTACAATGCTAGCAATATATTTAACTTTGCTTCGAATAGGTGGTGATTTGGATAAAAAGATACCCAATCCTCATCATTGTCTATACCATAATAAATGTAATAATTGTCAATTTTGCAACAGTTTTAGTATTGAATAGATGCTCTCATCATATTTAAATTAACCTTATAGTATTATTGTTTAAAGACGTTTTTATCATCTTTGTTGGCCTCATATGTAAAGACAATATCCTATAATCTCAACTGAGCTAGGCCATGGAGTGGTTGCAATATAAAACCTTTTAATAAGTTTAAATATTATTTATAATTATAAATTTTATTCTACTTTGCATAGAATTGGTGCCTGGGCAATTATAAATATAATAAAGTAAATAAGTGAAGAAGATGGAGGTTACAGGTGAGGGTTAATATATATATATATATATATATATATATATATATATATATATATATATATATATATATATATATATATATATATATATATATATATATATATATATATATATATATATTAATTCTAATGTTTTCACAGATAAAATATGTCATATTATTACTATTTGTGGGATAGTCCATGTAGTGAAAAAGCTAAATACTGACGTTTCAGTACAATATCAAGTACCTTCCTCAGAGCGTCCTTTTTCTCAAATCATAAGAATGCATGTGAGATTCAAAATTGTTTTTATCATTTTCTTTCTTCTCATATTTAAATTCTATTGGTTGAGAAGTTTTAAAATTTATTTTTTCTTCCAATAGTTTCTTCCAAATGTTGTTAATCTTCTTTAACTCACACCTTTCATTTATGCTCTTGGGCCTTTTAAAAATCTCTGTAGCTTCTCTTAGCAATCTCTGGTCATATTGTTCAATTTTTGCTAAATATTTGTTTTTTTTTTTCAAAATTGATATCATGATTTGTTAATTTAATATGAGAATAAATAGCTAAATATTTGTTTTTTTTTTCAAAATTGATATCATGATTTGTTAATTTAATATGAGAATAAATAGCTGATGAATTGGATTTTTCTCTCACTGCCAGAATGTGTTCTTCCTTTCTAATATTTACTCTACGATTATTCTATCCTATATATGTATGTGGACAGACCCTACATGGAATTTCATACACACCATGACACTCCAAAGCAATTTTATCTTTAGGAAGAGAAAATATTTCACTAATTTTTTTATAAGTAGTGGAAATTGTGTGAATATTATTATTATTTAAAATGTTACATTTGAATAAAATTTACATTTAATCTTACAGTTTTACAATGTTTTAAATATCATAACTCTCTAATAACTTTAATTTGTTACATGTTTCTAATATTTTGTTATTTTCATTTTTTTAAATAACTGACTTTTAAAGAAAAAAAAAGATGTATTTTGTTATACACCACCTTCCCCACTTTTTTTCTTTTTTTAGAAATAAAAGTCTTCACAGCCTTTTAATTAATTTTTTTCAACTAATTATTAACCTTTTAATGAGTTTTATATATATTTTGTCCCCTTTACATTTGAAAAATATCAATGACCTAATTATTTTCATTTCTTTGTTAGTTTCACTTTTACCTATTAACTAATTTTATATATATATATATTGTAACAATCCGGAGAAAGCGACTTAACGTAAACTGCACTACAGGGCGCCATCTAGGCATTTGAACCTAGAAAAATTTATAAAGTAGGCAGATACGTAAGTAAAAAAAAAAATTATTTTGATTCCGGTCATTATCCCATGTCACTAGCTCAGTGGAATAGCAGAGATTTAATAAGATAATCTAAGAGTATATATAAAAATAACAATAAAATAAGCCACTGCCAGTAATTAACATACAAACATTTATTTATGCATATATCTCATTTATTTATATATATATATATATATATATATATATATATATATATAAGATTTAAAATTATTTTAGTATTAGTTTTACATTTTAACATTTAACATTATTTTTAACTTTGTATTTTGACTTTAATTTACATTTAATTACTATTATATTCTAATTTTACATTTTAATTAAGTTCGCACATATAAATTTATGAAAGCTTGTTTATAATGTTGAATATAGATCGGTTACATAGATTTCACGGTCAAAAACATTTCAAATGAAACATAAACGATCAAAATACAAAATTATTGATTACTGACAATTGCAGAGGGAAATTTATATGTGACCCAATAGTATTCACTATAAAATACTTGCATTGTCACCAATAACTTAAAAGACATCCGAATAAATAAATTTTAGATACTCACCGTAAGGTATCATTATTTATCAAATGTCTATATATTTTGATCAAATATTAAAACCCAAAACATACTTAACCGATAACCAATCCATGCAAGCGTCTATAAACAACTTAAATTTAATGCATTTTTATTTAGGGTCAAGTATGAATAGACCACATAGATTTGCATTTGAAAATAAAATATTCTATCCCTATTTAACCTTAGGCTAAAATTCGCAGTCAAACTGGCATCAATTCATCTGATACATCGATGTATTCAATGTAATATGGAATATGACAGCACCAAAAAGATTAAGAGAAGATATTGACTTTCATTAGCTAGGAATATTACTTCTATACAATGAGAAGAGCAATAAAAAAAAAACTCCATAGAAAAGAACTGCGCTCTGCGTCTTATAATTCCTTCCCTAGGCAAAACGGGAGAGTGCAGCGTATGAAGCGATTCTGCCAGTAGCGAATCTCCGACTACACCTACTAACTACATCAATATATCCAATCCATTGACCCAATCTAACAATGACACAAATAACCTAAGATTACCCTCCCCTAATATAACTTTACAAATCTATACAGCCATTCACGCCTGACTTAAGTTTAACATTTATATAATTAATTTAACGAAAAACAAAAAAATCATGATAAAAACTTAAAGAATAAAAAATAAATAAATGGAAATGATTTTACATAAATAAAAAAAAATACATCAAATAATGCTATTAATAAAGAATTTAGTTTGGTCAGATAGGATCATATTGCAATCATTTAAATATAGAAAACTTTAATTTAATGTTCATTATTTATAAAGTTCTTACGGTTTAAAACAGTTCATCTTTATCCGTTGCTTGCCATGAATGCGAATTCCCATGCCGTCCTAAGATTGGTATCCATTAAGCCGTTGTTTTAATTATTCATTCGGAGGTTTTTTAATTTAGTTGGTCCTCAATGTAGAAAACGATAGTTCATTTCTCTTTCTTTCTTTGGCAAAACTGAAGTGATTAAATCGTGCATCTCTTCAATTGCTTCTCCCGCACCTCCGCACTAACACCTATCTGAAACATCGTAATAATCATAATCCAGTCACTTCCAAATTTTCCTTTTATACGTATTCGAAGGATTGACTTGGCATTATGTCATCGATGTGATGATCCTTTCACTGAGGTCCGATTTCCCGATGGATTTCTTTCATTGGCTATTTGTTTCTATTGTTTTCCTATCTGACCGATGTTTTTACATTTAAATGCCCAAGGCTGGTTTACATTTGACTAATTAAATTTATCATTTCCATTTCTGATTAATTAACCTGTTTTCCAAATCAAACATATATTTAAAGATATAATTTTATCTCCAAATCTTTTTAAAATTTAGTTTTAAAATACTTTTTCTTTAATAAAGTTTTATTTTAATAATTTTTCATTATCTGTGCGATTTAATACATAGAAGTTTAAGATGATATTTAATTTCAATTTTTAATTCTTAAAGACAATTTTTAAATGCGAACTTTTTAATTTACTTTCATGTTTAATAAATATAGAAAAAAAACAATGTAACAAACGTCTGTGCTTGTTACAATATATATATATATATATATATATATATATATGTATGTATATATATATATATATATATATATATATATATATACGATAGGTTACAAACATATGTAATTGGCACATTACACCACTCTCTTTTTTGAGAATTAAAATCAAGGGAAATCATCTTCTGTGGTAAAGGCCATTTTAATTCTTAACCTTTAGATTTCTACCATTGTAAATAAAGAAAGATATTACCAGCCGCATTGTCCATGGTACAAATTTTATATTTGCTCCCCTTTTTTGTTATATGTTAGATGATGGTGAGACTGTCTCAGAGAAACAACTAGGCAAAAATTATCCTTATTCAATCCATTTGATTTTGCACTGATCAAGCCTTTTTAATCTTTTTCAAGTCTAGACTATAGTGTGAGTTGACTTTAATACCAACCAACATTAATATAGGGTTCAAACTCATTAAATATCAGAACATTTCTACTGTCCAGTTCACTTATGCAATAAAAAAATCAAATTTTTAATTTTTAAAATTTTTGATTCTTGATGTCATTATTAATATAATTCTTCATATACTGGGAATTATCCATCTAGCAATGGTAATGAGACAAGATTCTTACTGATGCTATAATATTATCAGAGAAAGCTTAGCACACATTATCACCTGCAGAATTACATTCCATGAAGAGATGGCTTAACCAAACTCAAAATATGATCTACATACATTGCCATATATGCACACCCATATGCCTCAATACATAACTTCATCCATGCACTCTCAACATTTACTATTTAATAATTACTACTATTTTTATTTATTTTATTTTATTACATATTAATCACCCATTTATTAAGCTTGGATGTTTTCTGTTTTTTTCTTTATTTTCATTTATTTGTTATTTGTAGCTGGATTGGCAGACTTATTGATTATTACATTTCAATTTAATTATTTCTGATATCACAATGGCTGTCTTATGAGAAGGGTTTTGTTATACTAATGGTGGATATAGTTAATGCACTTTAATAATGATTTATATTTTATTCAATGTCGTGCAGCCATGTTTGAAAGACTCATGAGCTAGGAGTTCAACATAACAGATTACAACTTGATTTGTATCAACATGCCTTCATTTTGCTTCACACATTACACATTTATTAACCTCTTACCATTTCCCTTACTTTCTCCTTTTTGAAAAGTCTTGTATTTACATTAGTTTTTAATATAGTCGTCTTTATTCAAAATCCAAGGCCATTATCTTTTGGTTGAGCCAACAGATCTGTCTGATTATATTTCCTTTTAAGATGTGTTTTATCCGGAAACTGTCATCTTCACTAACCTTAGTGAATGGGTGTTATATGTTTGCCTTTCCTCTATCCCCTGGGCTATTCCAAGTGCATTATTCCCATACATTTCTTTAACTATGTACTGGCCCTCATAAATTGGATGAATATATATATATATATATATATATATATATATATATATATATATATATATATATATATATATATATATATATATATATATATTTCAGGATGACTTACAGAATGCACTCTTACCATGACCTCATCTCCTATTCTAAAGGTGTGTTTAGATTCCCTTTATCTCTGTTTTATTAACTCCCCTATTCGTTTAAACCAGTTAAGCACTTGTTTTGTGTCTTTTCTTCTGTTTATTGATATTGTTCCTACTGGTAGCCTGATCTCAAATGGGCATGGAACATTTCATCCACAATTTAACTTAACAGGTTTGAATTTGGTGTATTTGTTTTTTGAACAGTTTATTATGTTCAATATTCATGGGATTGTTTTCACCTTCATGCAATGCATTATGTCTATAAATGTGAAGTAAGTGACGCAAATCCCTCATGATTCATTCACATGGATTTGACTTTGTATGTTTTATTCCATGTTTTTGAGTGTATTTTTTCCATTTTCAGGATATAAATGGCTTCTCATGATCTGATAGAATTTTATCTGAAACTCCCATGGCTCTAAAATGCTGTGTAACCCCTTAATAGTTTGTGTTAATTTGGGTTACCAGGTATGCCTCTACTAGCTTTAAAAATACATCATAACCAACTAGGATGGATTTCATTTTATTGAATGGAGGAAATGGCCCATAAAAGTCTATTGCTATCAAGATATTTGGTTGTTGGGCTTGTATGGGTTGCATTTGTCCTACTCCAGATATATTGGGTGGCTTAGTTTTTGCATACATGTTGACAATATTGGTATGCATTTCTGGCCAATGGAACTAATGAGTGATCCTATCCTCAACCTTATTTGCTATATAATGACCAAATGTTTTATGTACATATTCAATTTTTGTTTCCTCATGGCAGCTGAAAAAAGATGCATGTCTGTTTCTATCTTTTGAACATCTGCTGTAAGAGATCCCCCATTATGCAGAAGTGATTTCTGTCCTTCCATAATGGGTTTTCTTTAAAATTTCTTCAATGGGCTTATGCCATAAATAGTCTGCTGTAAAAGATCCCCCTTTATGCTGAAGTGATTCTTGTCCTTCTATAATGGGTTCCCTTTAAATTTCAGAATGGGCTGATGCCATAGATAGTTTATTATTGGTTTGCAATCACTATCTTTTCCTTGAGCATCCTTTAATTTGCACAAGTGATAGTCTATTAGCCCTTCTTTGTATATTTCAGCCACTGCTATGTATACTTCATCACAGCTTAAGTGGTGACCCTGAGTTATTGGATATCAGCTTAAAGTGTCTGCTACAATATTTTTTTTCCCATGTCAGTATACTACCTTAGAATTAAACTCTTTTAGAAACAAGTTCCATCTTAATAACATGCTATTAGCCAAGAAGCTGTCATTGAGAAACTTGAGGCTCTTATGGTCAGTCAGTACTATTATTTCAGAGCCCAACCTATACTATCAGAATTTTTTAAAGCCCACACAAATACTAGGGCTACTTTTTCAGTCACATTGTAGTTAACTTCCAGTATGTTCAATAGGTGGCTAACAAAACAATGAACCCCATGCTTGCCTCCTTCTCATATCTGGAACAGCCTAGCTCCCAATCCAAGCCCACAGCTATACATTTGCAAAATATGGCTTGCCAAAATCAGGATATGAAAACATGACCTCATCCAAAATTTCCTCCTTCACTCTTTGGAAACTGTGCTCATGCTGTTCATTCTACATCCATGGCTTTTTCTTTCTTAGCAACTGTAACTATGACTACATGTTTAGAGAAAACCCTCTATAAAAATGATTATAAAAGTTACATAGCCCAATATTTTATTTAATATGTTTTTTTACTCTGAGGCATAGGGAACTCCTGAATTACTTATATTTATACAGGGATGTTTAACAATCCTACATCACTGATAACATAACCGAGAAATTTGACTTCAGTAGTCATTATATGGCTTTTATTCAAGTTAATCATCTCCCCTTTTTCTTGCACTCCTCAAGTTAATCCTTATCCCCTTTTTGTACACTCATCCAGCAACCATTCTACATGTCCAAAGTTTTCCTCTATGCTCTCTGAGGCTACAACAATGTCATCTGCATACACTACAACAAAAATTTTTACATCTTCTGACAACACCTGATGCAAACTTTGGATAAGTCTTGCCCCATTATTTTTAACCCTAAAAGAATTCTATTAAAATTATATGCATGTCCATTACATCTAAATACAGTATATTTCTGATCCTTTGGATGAAGATTAATCTGCCAATAACAGACAGTTAAATCAAAGGTTGAAAATACATTCTTATTTTTAAACATAGTTAGCAATTTATTCATAGGTAATGGGGCATTAGTATCAGGGATAATTGTTTTTATTCAACCACCTAGTGTATAAACTTAACCAAATCGATACATTCTTCTTTTTTTACTGTTATGATGGGGTTATTGAATGGAAACAAGCATTTAGTTATGTCTTCCCATTTAATCATTTGGTCTATCTGTTCTACTTCTCATCTATAATAATACATTCTAGGATATGTGTGAGTCTGAAATAATTGATCCTCCACGAGCCTTATCATGTGTTCATACCATCGTATCTCCCCAGGAATCTCTGGGAACAACATCTTGTATTTATTTAATAATTTTTTCAGCCTATCATTTTAGTTATTGTTTATAAATCTGGATTCGTTCCACCATTTTTTCTATTTTTATCGCTGCACTTTGAGTAACTTTTTTATTATCATTTCCCTCTGATTACTTGTGAATAAAATTAGTGTGTTATTTATTTTTGCCTAACTTTATTTGTAGTCTATCATACAGCCTGCTTTATGGATGAAGTCTGAGCCTAATATGACCTCATAAATAAGTCTCAGCAGGATCACTAACACATGCTCAAATTCCATATCTGCTACATGTACTTTGACCCAAACCTGCCTAAATTCCAGCTTTAACTTTCTCTCATTAGCCATCAAAACATAAACTGATTTTAATGGCAACATTTTGACTTCCAGGTCAACATAATTTATCTTATCCTATTTTTGGACATATCTGATGTACCATTGTTATTATCCTATCTTTTCCATTACACACTAGATATGTTACTTGTATATGATCAATGTTTTCACTTCCATTCCTATTTTGATCTATTTTTATTCTACTATTATCCAATATCATTAAAACCTCAACTATCTGTTCCACTGTCTTCTTATCTATCATGATCTGTTCTATATCTGTAGGAAAATTATGCCTTGTGATTCACATAATCATATGCTGTGGATGTTCTCATCTTCACTACTTGTCTATGAAAAAATATACTAAATATACTACATGGTTATTCCTGTTTCCCTTTACTCTTTGCTACCTGCACCTTAACCCTTTCTTTGAAGCTTCTTCCCCCAGTAATTCATCAACATTGGATATTTATATTCCTTGAATGTTTTCAGTTTTATTTGTAATGAATTCCATGAGATATGAGCTTCTCCCTGCATGTGGGTGTGACTTATAGCTATCATCACCTCCTTGCTTAGCCTATTCACTGTACAATATTATTCTAGGCTCTCCATATGCTCATTATGATTTACCAATGTGTGGTCCAACAAATCATGAATTTTCAAAAATTGGTTAACCATAGCAAAGGTGTTACTCATAATATTATTTTCCTTACTTGCTTGCTTGCATGAATTTGCCTGTGCTTTTTTTGCTCTTTATTGTTAGCTTTGGTCATATCTATCATATTTTTAATCTTATTCTCACTTTTTTCTACATTTGACCTCATTTTCTCTATTGCTACCACTAACTAGTTTATGTCCAGTCATAATTTTTTTATAACCCTTTTATTTTCATCTTTTATTACCTCAATTTTCTCTTCTTGCTCTAATTTAAATTTCTTTACTTCATGGCACATTGTTTCTAGTTTATCTTCTACATTGGCTATCCTTTCATTTACTTCCATTCTAACATCCTGTGCTACAATATTCTACATTCCAATAATTCATTGCTCAAATTTTTTGAATATCTCAGCATGGTTATCTATTCTTTTATTTGTGATCACCATTTGACATAATGTTTGTTTAAAATTTGCATTTAATTCTTCAATTTTCTGATTGACACTATTAGTTGATTGTTCATATAACTCTTCCATCATTTTGTTAATTAATTCTTCTTTTACTTCTCTCTTTCATTTAATTATTTGGCAAATTGTTGCTGATCATTATTGCTTTCTACATTACCTTCCTCTTTGTGCTTGTTATTATCTTCCATCTTCCTTTCATTACTAAAATTTTCAGTTTGTTCAAAATGTTTTTCATGACTGACACTTTCTTTTCCATCACTTTGGGCATCCATTTTTGTCTTTGATTTCATGCACATCAAATTTAATTTTATGAAACAAATATTATCTAGTGCTTTGCTTGCTATGACTATTTACTGATATTATCTTCAAATTTATAATGCTACTCTATTGTCTTTTAATTTATAATTATTGTATTCGATACGTTTTCTCATCTCCCCATCCCTAATCACTAAAACTCCTTCCCCTACTCACTAAAACTCCTTCACCTGAGCCTGACTTAAAAATCACCACAATTAAAAAAGATGTTTTTGTGCTACAGCCTAGCTCCCAAAAGTAATACAGTGTCTCTTAATCTCTTGCATGGAATTTTGTTATTTCATGCTTTTGTCTCTCACCAAGACACATTTTATTTTTTAATTTGTATCTATTTTAACTGTGCTGTATACTCATATTCGACTAGGTTTTTACCTTTAAATGTGATAATGTCCCAGACAGGCCCCCATTTTGTAACAGTTTTGGTTACCTGTTTAATATTTAACTTAAACTTTTACTTTAAGCAAGAAGCAAATACAAACCTAATTAGCATTAAGTCTATATTCCTGACTGAACATTGAAAAAATATATACATATTATCCCAATATTATATTTCCTGGTGAGATTCTCCTTGGCTGCTGGACAAACATATTCACAAGGAATTTTTTATTAGGCATTCAGCACTTGAAATATTTATAATTCTTTTCGGAAATTATCATGGTAACAGAAGAATATAAGTATATAGCCCCCCTCCTTTTTTGTTTATTCTACTTTTCTTCTCTTTAGAATAAAAAAAAGAAATTTTATTTGTCGTCTTATTTTATTTAAATGTAAAGTTAACCACATAAGTTTTAATGACCTAGATTGTATTTGCTACTAATATTCATTCGCTTGGTAAAAAAGCAGTAATAATGTTTAATTTTAAAAAAAAGATTATCAAGTTAAATGACATAATAAATTCAAATATATAAAAAAATAACAAAGAAATCTATAAGTATTGAGATAATAAAACTATATTGCAGCAAAGCTAATTAGAAAAAGTCCAGCATAAAGTAATTAATTGTTTCTTTATCTAACAGAAATAGCTTCTCTCATAATAGTTTTTCTTTTTTTTTTGTAAACAAAATATTTAACAATTTTAAACTACTTTTTTTTTTTTTTGATATGAAATAAATTAATACATACATGTTTGATAGAAAAAAATGTTTACCTAGGTAATTAGACATCCAGCACTTTATAGACTATCCTGTGGGAAGCACACACTTCTTTTGCAGAGACTGTTGATTCTTCACTCAATGCTCTGGCTGGTTAGTTAATTCTTGGTGTGGTCCATTGCAGTGGATTTAGTTTCCTTTCTGGCTTTATGGTTCTTAGCAGCATTTATTCCTTTCTTCACAGATAGTGTGGTTAATAATGGCATTTTATTTAGTAGGCAAGACAGCCGATGTTTTTTCATGGGTGAGTTCAAATTCAGATGAGTAAAGACCAAGAAAACACCTGTTTAGGGCCACTGGCAGTGTATGTCGACAGACATTTGCCTGCTAGTATTGCTCAGAAAAACTCGTCTCTATATTTTAGTTCTTTAGATAAGTCTGATAATAGAAAAATCCAAAATCAACTACTTATTAATAATCTAGATCTGCCTTATTTATAGATTTGCCAACCATTGTTTACTGGTATGCCACTAATTAAAAAAAATGTCCTTTCACACATTTATTTTTATGTTATACAGATCTATGATGAAAATGTTATACAAGTTTAACATTATAATAAAATTTACATTTAAACTTACTTTTTTACAAAGTTTTAAATATCATAACTCTGTAATGCCTTTTATTTGTTACATGTTTCTAATATTTTTATTTTCCTTTTTTATTAAATAAGTGATTTTAAAAAGAGAAAGATACATATTTTGCCCTCTTTTCCTTATTTTTCTTTTTTTAGAAATAAAAGTCTTTAAAGCCTTTTAATTAATTTTCAACTAATTATTAATCCTTTCACAAGCTTTATAGATATTTTTTTCTCCTTTACTATTGAAAAATATCAATGACTTGTAATTCTTTTAATTCATTTGTTCCACTTTTATCTTTTCACTAATTTATTATTATTATTATTATTATTATTATTATTATTATTATTATTATTATTATTATTATTATTATTATTATTATTATTATTATTATTATTATTATTATTATTATGATGATTATTATTATTATTATTATTATTATTATTATTATTATTATTATTATTATTATTATTATTATTATTATTATTATTATTATAAACATGTGTGATATCTGATTAAAATTTTTATTTTTTCTTAATCCTACATGTGTAATCTGCAATTTGCTTTTGGATGTAGTTATATACATTAAATATATAATTAAATTAAAATGAATTATTTATTTATACTATTGTTTTCTTATAATTTATCTGTATACATAGAAACAACAAGGGCAGAAACTATCACAACAAAAAGTAAGAAAGAATTATTTTTTTCTTTTTTCATTTCAAAAATAAAATTAGTGAAAGAGGTTTGCAGCCTTTCAATTTAATTTTAATTTCAACTGTTTGTACTTTATAAAATAAATATTATTTCAAAAATGTAATGGAATTTATACTATTAAGTAAATATTAAAAGGTAATTTTTAAGTAAATGTTGTTGTAATTTCTTTTTGATTCTTTGTTTTTTTCTTCCTGTTGTCATTGCTACTACTACTACTTCTACTACTACTATTAATAATAATAATAATAATAATAATAATAATAATAATAATAATAATAATAATAATAATAATAATAATAATGTGTGATTACAAACATGTAATTGGCATGATATATATATATATATATATATATATATGATTAGAATTTTTATTTTTTCTTAATCCTACATGTGTAATCTGTAATTTGCTTTTGGATGTAGTTATATACTTTAAACAAGCAATTAAATTAAAATGAATTATTTATTTATACTATTGTTTTATTATACTTTATCTGTTCACATAGAAACAACAAGGGCAGAAACTACCACAACAAAAAGTAAGAACTAATTGTTTTTCTCTTTTTTATTTCAAATATATATATATATATATATATATATATATATATATATATATATATATGTTAGACAGTTTTGGTTTATATATATATATATATATAAACCAAAACTGTCTAACACTATACTAGCAAAATTAAAAATGCAAAACCATAAAATAATACAATACCAGATTAAATCCAAAATTTTACCAAACACCTTACACAACCATGGTTTCATCTACTACAAATAGACCTTCTCAAGTGAAAATCAAACTAAAGAACATATATATATAAAATAAATAAAAAATCCGTTAATTAAAAATAATATTGTAATTATAATTGAAATAATATTTTTAAACGGTTTATAAACAATTCAAACAATCTTTAAATCTGCAGAAGTACTTTCGGTTACTTTCAAACCTGCCTCAACTGCTATTAAATTCAAAAACTAAAAGCGGAAGCAAACGTCATCAATTCAAATTCCACGAATCTCGTATTTTAATGTTAGAAGCTTGTCGATTTATCAAATGTGTTTTATTCCTGTTTATAAAAATTGCCTCTTTAATTTTTCTTTTACTATGGTTTCTCTCTTCATGAAGAATTTTCACATTTTCAAAATTAAATTTAAATTTATGTTTACATGTTTTTTCATGATCAAAGAAAACTGAAGAAGATATTAAATCACCATTATTTTTATTTTTTACACGCTTATATAACAATTCGTGTTCCTTCAATCTTTTCTCAATGTTGCATCTAGATTCACCTATATATGATAGCATACAATCACAAAAAATTTGATATATGACATTACTTTTTTGCTTGATAGGTATGACATCCTTAGAATTATTAACTAATTTGTTAATATTGTTTGGAACGTAGAATGAAACATTAAATACATTCTTATATAAATCCTTAAAAAATTTTACTTGTGGATTTGAAATAAATGGAATAGATATCCATTTTTTATTATTAATCTTCATTTCTTTTAAATTATAATTTTTTTTAAATTGACTTAAAGTATTGTTTATTTGTTCCATTTTATAACCAACATCAAGCAATTCCTTGGCAAATACCTCAATATTTTTCAATTTATCACTTTGGTAAATATATATATATATATATATATATATATATATATATATATATATATATATATATATATATATATATATATATATATATATATACAAAAAAACAAACCTTCCCATAATTCATTTCAAACTCCACCTTCCCTTAATATTGTAAGAAGTCTTCATAAGATTGATAGTCTCAGAATCAAGGAGTTTTATCATCAAAGTCTCCCTTATTCTTTTTTTTAACTCATTCTTTTCATAAAAAATAACCGAAGCATTGTTAAACAATATTCTATGACCTCTATTCAATTGATGAATATATAAAGCAGATTTAAGATACCTATGTTTAACTCTACTTATATGAACCTAAATCCAAAATTAAACCAGACCAGCATAATAAATAATATTAAAACACAACCTAAGGTTTCACTGCTACATGCAGACCTCTCAAGTGTAAAGAACTACAAAAACTACACAATATATTGTAATGATCCGGAGAAGGTGACTTAACGTAAACTGCACTACAGGGCGCCATCTAGGCATTTGAACCTAGAAAAATTTATAAGTAGGCAGATACGTAAGTCAAAAAAAAAAATTTTTTTTTTTTTTTTAAATATTTTGGTTCCGGTCGTTAGCCCATGTCACTAGCTCAGGGAGTAGCAGAGATTAAATAATATAAGATCTTATCTAATTAGATTTCAACATTAACAAATAAATAAAATAAGCCACTGCCAGTAATTAACCTACAAACATTTATTTATGCACATATATATAAGATTTAAAATTATTTTAGTATTAGTTTACATTTTAACATTTAACATTATTTTTAACTTTGATTTTGATTTTAATTTACCTTTAACTACTATTATATTCTAATTTTACATTTTAATTAAGTTCGCACAGATGGGATTATAAAAGCTTGTTATAATAAGTTGCTATAGATCGGTTACATAGATTACACGGTTAAAAACATTCCAAAGTAAACATAAGCGATCAAAATATAAAATTATTGATTACTGACAATTGCGGAGGGAAATTTATATGTAACCCAATAGTATTCACCATAAGATACTTGCATTGTCACCAATAACTTAAAAGACATCCGAATAAATACATTTTAGATACTCACCGTAAGGTATCATTATTTATCGAATGTCTATATATTTTGATCAAATATGAAAACGCAAAACATAGTTAACCGATAAACAATCCATGCAAGTGTCTATAAACAACTTAAATTTAATACATTTTTATTTAGGGTCGAGCATGAATACTACACAGATTTGCATTGAAATTAAAATATTCTATCCCTATTTAACCTTAGGCTAAAATTTGTAGTCAAACTGGCATCAATTCATCTGATATATCGATGTATTCAATGTAATAAAATACGGCAGCACAAAAGGTTAAGAGAAGAAATTGCCTCTTATGAGATAGGAATATTACATCTATCTGCAAAGAAGAGCAATAAAACAAAAAACTCCATAGAAAGGAACTGCGGTATCCGACTTATAATTCCTTCCATAGGCAAACGGAAGTGTGCGGCGTATGAAGCGATTCTGCCCGTAGCGAATCAATATTACATCTACTAATCACACCAATATATCCAATCCATTGACCCAATTTAACCACGAAACAAATAACCCAAGATTACCCTCCCCTAATATAACTTTACAAATCTATACAGCCATTCACGCCCGACTTAAGTTTAACATTTATATAATTAATTTAACGGAAAACAACAATCATAATAAAACTTAAAGAACAAAAAATAAATAAATGGAAATGATTTTACAAAATAAATAAGAAAAAAAAATACATCAAATAACATTATTAATGAAGAATTTAGTTTGGTCAGATAGGATTCTATTGCATTATTTACTAAAAAGTTTTAAAATTTAGAGTTCTTATTGTTTCAAGTGAATATATAAGTTCTTACGATTTTTAAAACGTCCAACTTTATTCGTTGCTTGCCATTTAGCTGTTGTTTTATTTATTCATTCGGAGGTTTTTTAATTTAGTTGGTCCTCAATGTAGGAAATGATAGTTCATTTCTCCCTTCTTTAACAGCTGAAAGAATTGACCGTGCGTCTGTCAATTCCTCCAACTCCGGACTACTACATATAGTCACATCGTAATAATCAATTTCCAGTCACTGATTAATAATTTCCAAAATTTTCCTTTTATATTAATGTGAAGGATTGAATTTACATTACGTCACCGATGCGATGGTCCTTTTGCTGCGGTCCGATTCCATAGGGATTTCTTCTTATTTGCTAACAGTTTCTATTGTTTTCTTATCTGACTGGTGTTTTTACATTTAAATGCCGAAGGCTGGTTTACATTTAACTAATTAACAATCATTTCCATTTCTGATTAATTAACCTGTTTTCCAAATCAAAAATATATTTAAAGATAAATTTAAAGATATAATTTCATCTCCAAATCTTTTTAAAATTTAGTTTTAAAATACTTTTTCTTTAATAAATTTTTATTTTAATAATTTTTCATTATCTGTGCGATTTAATATATAAGAGTTTAAGATGATATTTAATTTCAATTTTTAATTCTAAAAGAAAATTTTTAAATGCGAACTTTTAAATTTACTTTCATGTTTAATAAAAAAAACAACAACAATGTAACGAACGTCTGTGCTTGTTACAAATATATATATATATATATATATATATATATATATATATATATATATATATATATATATATATATATATATATATATATATATATATATATATATATATATAATATTAAAAACTACCCACAAATCCATTTACTTCCCCATTCTCCCTTAATAGTAAAAGAACTCTTAAATAAGTTAATTGCTTCAGAATAATACATTTTCAATAATAAAGACTCTTTAATTCTTCTTTTGATTTCATTTCTCTCAAAGAAAACAACCTTAGCTTCATCAAAATCAACAGTGTGTCCTGTATCTTTTTCATGGACATACAAAGCAGAACGAAGATATCTATTTTTAGCTCTACTTTTATGAACCATTATTCTTTCATTTAAACTCAAACTACTCTGACCTATTTAAACCTTCTTACAATATAAACAATGGATAAAATATACTATACCAGGAATAGTCTTTCTATCAAAAACTTCTTTTGTATTATTTAATAAATTATCCATTGTAACTCCAAGCAATTTTTTTATTTCCAAACAATTTACTATTTCTACACACAATTTTATAAGAATACAATAATGTTTGAAAAAAAATGTTCATTAAAATTAGTTATTTATGCATTGGAGGTTAATCTTTGGAAAGTTATCTAGGTATCTGAATGTTTCTAAATATTCTCATTGCATGGTATTGACATCATCTTCCAAAAATGGTTCCATTTCCATTTGAAATTTCATTTAGATTCTACAGATGAATTTTATATATCTTTTAGGAATTTCAGTGGTATAAGGAATTACATTTATCTTTGGTTAAATCAATAGCATTATAAAACCTTTGACAAGTGTAGTTTAGTCACAAGTTATTTCTATATAGATATAATCTTCTTAAATTAATTTTCGTTTGAATATATAAATGATTTCTGGAAATGTTTGTCTGCTTCTGAAAACCAAGTTAGAACGATTTTATTAAGCTTTATACTTAATAAAATATATATAATCTCGTTTTGAAAATACTAATAAATAGCTAGTAAATTATTTAGTCTTCTGTTTGAGTAATATTAGAATTTTTATTTTTTAATAAAACCTTTATGAATCAGCAAATCATTGAAATTAGCAGTCTATCTTTTATAAGTACTCCATATTCGAACAAAATAAAAATTATTGTAAGAAATGTCTAGAACATCACAAAAAGATAGAATTTTTTACATTATTATGTAATAAACAATTTTTAATACATTATATGATTCACTATTTATAGCAGAATCAACTTCCAGTAGCATGTACTGCATATATCATTTTATTTTCATGATCAATAATTATATTTCTAAATGGCCAACTTTCTTAAAATTGTGATGAAATATCCAATTTAATCTATATTTGCACTAGCAAAGCTTGAAAAACTTAACGATTAGTTTTAATGTTACTTGTGTAAGCATTTGCCATTAGGTTGTTTTTCCATCATTAGTTTAAAAAGTATCATTATATTTCTTTCTTAAATAAAATAATTGGAAGTACCTAAAAGTTACCATACTATACTCTGTATTTATAATTGTCAGTATTTCTAAAGCAAGAAAATGTAGCAGAAGCTGCTATGAGAAGCTATTATTTAGCTTCATAGGTATAACCTAGTGTTTTTTAAATAACGAAGAATGAGTGATGGGATCCAATAAACAAGACATTGCTAAAAATACAATATCATGTATTCCATAAAAATATATTGTTGCATAAAAGAATGCAAACTATTTTATGAAATAAAACCAAATCAATTATTATATATTAGTAATTTTTATTAGTCATTCATTAGACAAAAAATATATACATAATAATTAGTGGAAGACTCACTTCATCCCTTCAAAGAAAGATAGGTGCAGGTTTCTAGTCACTTTAGACAAATGTAACTTTGAGGTCTTTCTAGCAATGATATATATCGCAGAGGCTTTTACTATGTGGTGATGCTGAACTGAGATCAGATCCATGTAGCTATCTGGCTTGCTATGCTGACTTTGAACACATTACATGTCTAAAAGATTCACACTTGAAGCTGAATAGAAACTGTTTCATAAATGCTCAGAGTTTGTGTTTAGATCTAGTTTCTAAAATTCCTGTCTTTCACTGACGATAGCAAATAGCTTGAAATCATGATCTGAAAGTGTAATTAAAGTTAGAGATAGTGAATTGATGCTCTGACTTTTATGTAAACAAATGCTTGATGGTGTTTTTGGTAGAACACCATCTGTTGACATAAATACAAGCATTAGCCAGTTTTTAAATTGTTTTTTGTTTTTCATAAATGTACCTTTGAGGTCTTTCTAGCAATGATATATATTGCAGAGGCTTCTACTATGTGGTGATGCTGAACTGAGATCAGACCCATGTAACTATCTGGCTTACTATGCTGACTTCGAACACATTATGTGTCTAAAATATTCATGCTTGCAAGCTGAATAGAAACTGTTTCATAAATGCTCAGAGTTTGTGTTTAGATCTAGTTTCTAAAATTCCTGTCTTTCACTGATGATAACAATTAGCTTGAAATCATGATTTGAAAGTGGAATTAAAGTTACAGATAGTGAATGCATGCTCTGACATTTATGTAAACAAACGCTTGACGGTGTTTTTGGTAGAACGCCATCTGTTGACATATATATATATATATATATATATATAAAAAGACTTAGGTATACAATATATATATATATATATATATATATATATAGTAACCTAAGTCTTTTTCACTTATTCACTTTATTAGATTTATAAATGCCCAGGTGACATTTCTATACAAGATACAATAAAATTTATAACTTTAAATTGCTTTTAAACGTATTTAAAAGATTATTATACTGTAATTATTCTAAGGCTTATCTCATTTGAGGTTATAGGATATGGTATTCATATAGGATGCAAATAAGAGTAATAGAACATTTATGGATAACAATTCTGTAACACTAATTTAATCATATGCCACACATTTATTCAATTATAAAACCATTGCAAAATTATCAATTATCACATTTATTACAGAATAGACAATGATGAAGATCGAGTACCTTTATATCCACATCATCATCTATTCTAAGCAAAGTAAAATATAATATTGGGACTGTAATATTGGGATCTATCAACTACAGACAAATTAAACAAATTTTACTTATACTGGCAAATCTAGATATCCTATAACTATGTTATGTTAAACATATGTGTGTGTGGAAATGGAGAATCAATCATATAATAAAACAATTCATATGGGATATTAATTCAATAAAATATTTATTAGACAGTGTATGAGCACAGACTTTCACATGACCACCACTCTCCACACTATCTTATAATACTGATACACCTGAACACACTTATGTCAAAAAGATAAATAATCACCAATATACGTATTTCATGCTAAACCAGCAGTCATCAGTTGGTTCAGATTACCATCTCTACATATATATGCTACAAGTGCTCAGATATATATTAAGATAGCAAATCCTTTTACTTTAATAGACAGGTTTCAATGTACTCCACATTCCAACTCTTCAACTGTCCATCCAATTGAAAATCTGATGATGGAATGCTCAAAGGCCACCCTTAGGCCAAGATTGTTGTCACACCCACGTTGACCCAAAGTCAATATGACCCCTCATGTACAAGACATAATCCATTAAATACATATATAAGGGATAGGCAGACATCTGTAATATGAAATAGAAGAAATACACAGGCTTATATATACCTGTGTATAGCTGCTGTCTATTACATATATAAACACTTAAGTTATTATTTGAAATGTCAATGATATATATATATATATATATATATATATATATATATATATATAAAGGATGTATACGCTGCTTCTATTAATAATAAATGAATCACAAACAAAAAGTTAATCTTGTTGGTTAAAAATAACTTCATATAACTGTGAAAGTTTCCAATATTGAAAATCTTGTAATAAACATTAAAAATATATTACCTTGCACTGAAATTATTTTATTGATCACCTGAAATAAAATCTCCAATTAGGGGAAACAATTATAATAAAGTTTTATGGTTTTATCCTTTTAATTTTCAATTTGATATAATTTTTTATCCCCATTGTTAACAATTTCCCCATGTCAGTATACAGTTACTATAGACAATTACTAGCTGGTGTTCAGTGATGTATTTTATTATTTATTTCAGTCATATATATGTGAATAACAAATTCTTTAGTTTATAATTATTTTACTAAGAAAATAAATTATACTGGATAAATTCTTTTTTTTTTTAATTTCACGTTATGTAATATTAACAATAGGCTTTTAAGAATTGAAAATGTATAAAGTATTTTGCAAAAGTATTGAATATGTTATAATTATTATCATTTCTAATATTTTTTATAATTCAAGTATTATCAATTTGGAACAAAATGTTAAATGACTTATAATGGAAATTCTTACATGATATTCAGGCATTTTAATGGTGAACTCAAATCGCTAGCTAGCAAAGTTAGAGCTGAAACCTTGAAGGGTTAATTTTTTTCATGTTCATTTTTTCCTTTCCTTAAGTAGTCTGTTTTAAAACTTTTCTGTCAACACACACTCACACCCTCTTTTTTATTATTATTGATCACTTGGCAACCCTCCAGAACTAGCTTGCTTTTTAAAATGTCAACAATAGAGTATTAAAATATAAAAAAAATATTAAATATCAAATATTAAATATTGATTTACAAAAACAGAGATATTTTTTACAATTCCAAATGTAATATTAGAAACAATACATAACTAGTAAATTAAAAAAATACATAAATAAGAAAATCATTTTAATCAATTATACATGAGTATATTTGTTTTGTTTTGCATATAAATATTACCACTATAATCTGAACATTTTAAATAACTGTATAAAAAATGAACAAAGTATGAAATGATGTAAAAAATGAAAATACATCCACATGTACAAGCTAAATCTTGGATTGGAGTAGACAATAATCTAGAACACCAATGAACAACACCTGCTATAACCTTCCCATTAACTCTACTCTTATACCAACATTCCCTGATGTTTTCCTGTCTCCCTCTTCACTACTAAATATATAACTTTAAATTCTATCAATTGGTACATCCATGTAAAGTTCAATTGTTTTTAAATCTAATTTCAAATAGTAATTCTCATCTCAATTCATTTTTCTCAGATAACTATCTTTTGCCATTGTTAACACAAATGTGAACTTCCCACATTTCTTCCTGGTGCCAATCCAGAAGGTTACAATTATCCCTCCTTATGAAAGAAAAATTGAATTGAATAAACAACTTTAAATATTAATAATCCATCAAATTTCACATTAAGAGTAGTTTAAAATTACAATTGCGAAACAAACATAAAATAACAAAACATTAAAGCTTTTACAAACATATGTTTATATTATATTATAGCAACTGCAAATAAGTGAGAAAAAAAATCTATATTTAACAATATGTATAACTTTTATTAATCATGTCTTGCAGGATACGGAATCAAACTGTGAGCATTATAGGTAATTTTAAATCTTGTGTTTACATTTTTACCTCTTTTCTTCTGACAAGTTTTTCTTTACAAGATTTCATTTTTACTTTGTTGGATTTAACTCTAGACTTTTTAATGTATCTTACTTTATTTATAACTTTCTTAAGATGATTTATATTAAATACTTCTTCCTTTATTCCTTTGAGTTTGATCTTAGCCTTTCCAACTTCTTTTTCTTCATTAACAATCTTTCTGCCAAGATTTAAATTAACTATCTTTTCATTTATTATTTTAAATTTGACTTTTGCTTTCCTAATATCTCTTATATAATCTACATCTTTATTATCATAACTTATGTTAACATTTTCTCTACTCATCTCTTTGAATTTTACTTTAATTTTCTTCATGTGTTTATTCTGATTAATTACCTCTCTCATAAAATCTACTTTGGTTTTCTCTTTACTTTTACATTTAAGCTTTACTTTGGCTTTGCCTAAATCTCTATTCTGATTAGTAACTTTTCCAAGAAAATTTACACCAAACTTTTCTGTATTCTTAATTTTACATTTTATTTTCAACTTACTGACTTCTCTAGCATGACTAACACTTTTTACTATATATTCCACACTAAATATTACATGTTTAGTATCTCCATAAAATATATTTTACAAACATTGACCTTTACCTTATGATCTAAATAATCGAGAACACACTTTGAAATTATGTCTTAATTTTTTTTAAAATTTATTGCATGTAATATCAGTAACCTTTACCAATTCATTTTCCAAAATTTCTGGATACTTCATGTCTAAGGAAATTATTTCTGTTATCGTTAATTTACTAACTACTTTCTCTTTGTCAATATTTTTTTGAAATCTTTAAGCAGGTCTATAACTTCATTCCTATCTAATTCTGAATCTTGATTAACCATTTATCTAAGTTCTTTGTATACATTTATTTCAGCACTGGCTAAACTAATGTTCTTATTAATCTGCATAACTTGGTCATTAATATTCTCTTGCATTTCTAGCTTCATTTCTGACACTTCTAACTTTATTTGTAACTTTGCTTTTAATTTCACTTCTAATTTTATCTCTGACATTTTTGACTTTATTTCAGCCATCCTCTCCTCTGATTTCTCTTGACTCAATTTTATTTCTATTGCTATCTCTGATTCCTGACTTTCTACTTTCTCCTCTAAAACTTGCATCTGCCTAACTATACTAGCTTTTATTTCTACCATTTTTGACTTCATTTCTGAAAATTCCACTTTTATTTCTTTTAGTTCTGACTTTAATTCTACTAACATCTCTATTTTTATGTTCTCTATCTTCTATTCAACAAGTCTTTAGTTCTTCTTTTAATTCTGATTTTAATTCTACTAACTTCTCTTTTGCATTTTCTCTATCTTCTACTCCGCCAGACTTTAGTTCTTTTAATTCTGTTATGATATTTCTGAACAACATTGACATATCACCATCTAGAGTTTGAGGGATAGTATCTCTCATCCTATTAGATTCTCCATATGACATATCTATAGCTTCATTTCCTGTTTATGGTCTGAAGACATCACAACAATGTCTGGAGATGGTGTGACTTGAGACCCACCAAAACTATCATATAAGCTAAACTCTTCCATTTTATATCTCTTAAAAATTTATTAATACTACTTAAAGAGAATAAGGTTTACCAGATCCAATCTCCACCAAACCAACAATTCAATTTCACCATCATTACCTAAATCACATAAAATTTCCACAATTTTATTTTCCCATATAATGTTCGATTGTTTACACACACACATAGGCAAGAAAACATTAAGTTTTCATTAGATAACATTGATCTAAACATAACTGAAATTATAAATTAAATTTTACATGATCCACTATAGTTATATTAGAAACTACACCAATTCAAATTACTGATAAAAGTCCAAAATAATTTGAACATGTTCATTTATCTTTATGCTGTATTGGGTGCATTCAAACATTATGACCATCATTTATAACCCCCAAAAATGAATTTTTATAATCAAAATAAAATTAATGATGACATACATTTACTATGACAACTGATATACAATTTTTAATTAAATATGGAAGATGCTAACCTTTGCATAAGAATAGAGAAAATAGCCCACTAAGAATGAACTATATATTCAAGTTATATACTCATCTATTCTTCTAAAGATCCAACAAATACTGACAGCCAAAATAATGATTAGCAGTTCACAATTTTGAGATAGATAGAAGAATTCCATCACTGCTCTTAAAACAGACAATGCTCCATGAACACTGTGATGATCATTCCACTTTAGTCACTCTAAGCTACCACAACCCATAATATTTTACTACAAACACTATCACACTACCCTTCTTGCATCCAAGTCTTAGGGGATATTTATAAATATTGTCTTGCTCATCTTTGGGTGTCTTAGAGACAAATATTACATATATATTAGAAAGAACTATGCCTTGCTCTCTCTGGAGTCTTAGAGGCAAAGTCATGGCAGGACTACTGTTAACTGCTTCATGAAAACTTACATCTGATAAAATAATTTGGGTTAGAGCAGTGAATGAGAACATTCAGTCACCAGTGACATAAATACACCATATCCTTAAGACAATAACAAAAACTCTTCATCTATCACCAAAATTTGCAATACAACCAACAAAACTCCAGCAATCAAGTATCCTATTTAACCTTCAAAATTATAGACGTTCTATAACAGAAATGTTCCAAATATGAACAACATTACCACTTTATAATTTAACACCATGAATACAATTCTAAATTGAAACTAAGCTGTTTCATGGCTGTATTTATTTATCATCATAAAATAAAAATGCAGTAACAGTAACCATCATCATCTAAACATAAGGTCAATATATATATATATATATATATATATATATATATTAAACAATCAATATATATATATATATATTCATTCATATATATATATATATATATATATATATTGTGAATGTTCAAATTGATGATCCAGGTATATATATATATAAAAATAAACAATTCAGTACAATATAAGTTTAACTAAATAGGATCGATATTATTTTATATATTTCATATATGAATGCAGTCACCATAGTAACATTATTATATGCAGTTCAATATTTTTATGTTGTGTATATTTGTTTATAAATTAATTAAAAAAATATTATTATTAAAAAATATAGATATGTGTAAATTATTGATGTTTATCAATAATTTAAAAGGTTATTATATCAATTTTGTATTTTGGTTTGTAAATAATAAAAAAATTGTAATCAAATTTGGATTTAATTTTCATGTATCTTTTTCTCCGAACTTACCCCAAAACCGAGCGAAAACCACTATAAGAAAATTGATAGAATTGAGTAATATTGAATGGTCATCAAGATACGAAAAACGTCAGAAAGAGAACATATAAAAAAGACGCGACAGAATATAACAGGATCTTCTTCATCATTTTGCTATAGTCAAGGACAGACATATTTTCTGTCTTAACAAATAAAGTTTTTTCAATATTTTTTTTTTATGTGTAAAACCATAAAAGATGGAAAAATAGTGGAATTATCTGCCCGTTCAATCATTTACCGGGCAGTTGTGAAAAGTTTCCGGGGAAAGCGGCAGCAAAGTAAAAAAAAAAAAACCTATGAGGTAAAAAAAATGCTTTATAAAAAAAATGGATTTGCATAAACATCGTCTCACGATTAAAGGAACAGGAACCCACTGGATCAATTCACATCATAAAAGGGATAATCAAAGTGCACTCACCTCTTCGGATGGAAAAAGAAAACTTTTAGTGAAGCCTTATAAAGTTTGCGATTATTATTTCTGACAAAGAAACTTCTCTTTACACCATAAGAACTGAAGTCAATCAATGGGCCAATAAATAGTGAACGAACATACTCATATATATATGGTATGATTTTTTTTATATAAAATGTGCGTGTATTAATTTTTTATATATGTAATAAAAGGGAATGATTTTTTTTAATTATCTCTAAAAGTAATATAATTTATAAAATGAAGATGATCGGAAAAACTCAAATATATTTATTATTTCATATTCATTTATCCGTTATTATTTTGATAAACAAATAGATTTTGATACCCTCCTATTTCACATTTTTTTTGGTATCGGTTATATGTAAATTTTTTTTTAGTAAAATATCCAAAAGCCTTTCCTGTCATTTACTCATTCATTTTTTTTTGTCGTAATTGTTATTGCAACATATTCAGAAATACACATAGCAATTTAGTCAACCAATCTAAAATATAAGGTCATTTCCGATGTATTTTATCATTAATATTGTCAATTTTCTTTTCTATAATCTAATAAATTGAGTTAATTTAAATATCAAGACTAGGTTAATTATTTTGTTTTATTTGGATTATATAAGATGGCATAGCTATTTAAGTAACAAGATTCAAACTCAGCTTGGCAAGCGAATTGGAATATAAGATAAGGTATGTTTTGCTTATTAGTATTTTATTTTGTTTCCATATGAATTTTATATTTATATTTGCATTTGAATATTATATATACATATTCTCATTTATCTTAGTTAATATTACAAAGTCAATCATTTCATGTTTGTCTGATTCCGTCATAAAAATCTAAATAGATTATACTTCATTGTTTGGTTCAGAATAATTCGTCTTGGATATTTTCCTTAAACTCCTATAAAATGAAGGTAATAAACTTCATTGACTGATTTAATTGAATATTATTTTGATTTGTATAAATATCAATTATAATCATATGTTTTAATTGTTGCCGGTCAATTTTTAGTCAATTGTTTAAAATTTCAAACAGATTGTATTAATACTCACAGGTGAATAAACATCCAATAGAAGCTCGATATGTCTTTTATGTAATGTGGTTGGACATTGTAGATTTAGAGATGATCTAATAGAGTGTTGATATTAAACTCCAGTGAAGTATTCTATTTTAAAAACATAAACGAAGCACTAATTAAGCAGCACTTTATTGGAAGATATTTATAAATTATTTATAAATTATTTTGTAACTTCTTAGTAAACCATAGACGTATATTAATTTGTTTAAACATTTAAGTGAGTGCATAAATTTTCAAAGTGTTTATAAAATTATAATAAAACCAGTTGATGCCCACAGAAAATTATTAAGTAGAGATTGAAGTAGAAAGAAATATATATCGCTTATTAACACGAGTGTTTATCTTTCTATTTAGCGTTTATTAAGATATATATATATATATATATATATATATATATATATATATATATATATATATATATATTTGGGTTCAAGTATTATTTTGTTTTGATATTTAAATAATGTCTATGTGCAAACAAATGTTTTGTAAAGTACTATTACAGGTACTTATAAGCTTATCCATTAAGTTTAAAAAAGGGCAGCATTTTAAATAATAAAGTAGATTTAAATTACTATAACAGTAACAGGCTAATAAAGTATATATATTGGAATCTGTTTTAGTTTTATTAATTGGATTTGATTTTGATTAGATTGCCAATCAAGTAGTTAGCCTAATCCTATATTATTGTTTAGGGCAATAGTAGTTGGTTTCACTGCTCTTTGCAATTCATGTTGTAATTGTGATGGATTTGTTGATGTCTGGAGCATATAGTCTCATTATTCCTTTATTTCACATATAACTTAAGTAAATTAAACTTTAAGAGAGATTATTTGTGCTTTGTGATGGTTTATTACATAACGGCGACCCGATTGAGCTAGACCAGATTAATTTAAATTAGATTTTTAGATTTTTTATCAGATCAGATCGATCATCCTAACCATCTCCTTCATCCATCAATTCAATCAGTTACAAATTGGCACCAACATTTTGGGCTTTCTTTCTTCAATTTAAATGGAATACAGCATTCAACAATTATGACGGTTACAAAATGGCGTGCCAACTCAGGCCGAAATAACCAATTAAAGACCCAAGTTTGAGTCTCATATAGATGCTAGAACATGGTATTATTTTTATATGCATTGGTGGAGCTATATAGCTGATTATATTATATCATAGGTTTAAATAAGATATTAGAATATTTGTTGTTGTTGTTCTTTGGGGATTTTTATTCGCAGCTGTAGGATTGAATGGATAGATATGTTTTATGTAAGAATAAATAAAAGTAAAGTATTTCGCAATTTATTTAAAATAGAGATATTATATTTGACATAAATAGAAAATAAAAATGGAAAGCAATAAGAAAGAAAAATTATCAAAACCTGAAGGAGATTTGTATCCAATTCTGAAAGAATTAATGGAAAAGATGGGTGATATGAAAAGTGATATAAATAATAAATTTTGTGATATAAGTAGTGATATGAATAACAAATTTGAAGGTGTGAACAATAAATTGAGTGATATTATTAGAGAGAATAAAGAACTTAGAGAGGAGGTAAATATTAAAATTGGCTTATGCAAAATCGAGCTAAATGCTACTAATGCCAAGTTTGAGGAATTTAAATATGACTTAGATGCTCAGTTAAAAAAATCTGATAGTAAATGTGATAGCAGATTTAATGAGTTAAGGGACCAGTTAAATAAATCACAAGAAAGATTAGAAAATAGATTTGAAAACTTGAGTGAGGAAGTTAAAAATTGTAAAGTTGGGCACAAAGAATTAGAGAAAAAGTACACAAAATTTGAGAAAGCTTACAAGGATGGTCAAGAGGCTTCAAAAGTAGAAGTAAACAATCTTAAGCTAGAAGTTAAGGATCTTCAAAGCCAGATGAAAGTTGAATATAAAGAGGTATGCAAGAAACATAACAAGGCTGATAATGAAATAAAGAAATTACAGAAAGTGTGTAAAGAATCGCAGAATAGTCTACTAGGTGTCCAAGAAGAGTTAAGCAACATTGAGCAAGTGAAGGCAAGAGAGTTAGATGATTTAAAGGATAGACTAGATAGTCACCAATCATCATTGCAACAGTTAGAAAATTATGCTAAAAATCAAGAAGAGGTTTATAATGAAATTAAAGATAATAGCAAGATACTGAAACAAGAAATAAATAGGCATTTGGAGGAACAGGAAATAAATCTCAATCATAGGATATCTATAATGTTGGAAGATAAAATAGTAGGAATAAAGGATACTATGGTAAAAGGTAATGATAGTCTAATGGATAAACCATATCAATATTTGGCCACAGAAAATAAGTTAAATAGAAGTGATCATGATATACCATCAATGTATGGGGATGAGAATAATAAATTAATACATAGTCCAGAAGAAATTAAGAAAGAAAGGATAGATGGAAACATAGCAAGGTTTATTCAACTCAAAGTCTTCAAGGGTGATTATGATGAAAACCCCATAGAGTATCTAAGCGCAGTGGAAGAGCTATTCTCATTAAGTAGATTAAGTGAGATGGAAAAATTGTCGGTGGCTAGTAATCATTTGAGTGCATCTGCCAAACATTGGTGGAAGTCCTTGTTTAATAAGCCCGAAACATATGGGGCTTTTAAATATGTATTGTTGAATAGTTTTTGGGGGAAAGACAAACAGGACAACATTAGGCACCAGATTAGCCAAGATAAATATAGTGTTAGTAAGGGTAGCTTGACTCAATTTTTCCGGATGCAGACAGCAAAATTGAAAATGCTGACCGCATATCCGTTGTCGGAAAACCAAATAATTCGTATCATTAGGAGAAACCTGCCATGCCATATTGAGCAAACTCTGATTGCTGCCAATAGGCATACTGTTGAAGAGGTGTCCAATATACTTGGATCAGTTGAGGCAAGTGAAGCACCTACAGGAAGTGGTCATAAATACCACAGAAATGATCCTACTTACAATGTCTCTCCCATTAAATACTATAGAAATAGAAGGACCTTAGATAATAGAAATGATAGGTATTATAGAGGCACTAAATATGCCAAGTCTTTAGCACCAGTAAATACAAACAGGGCTAATCCCAAAGGTTATGATAGAGCAGAAAAGGGTGCATGTGCAGCAGGAAGTTATCCTGTCAGCATATCACAGAATACACCTGTGAAAATGCTAGGGGCTAGGCCTAAGACTAGTCCTTTAAATTAAAAATGGCCTCATTGGAATGTTCCTCACTGCGGGAGCCTCATAGTATAGTGAATTTGGGGAGCCATGATATTTTTAGTTATTTGTAATCAATAAATTTTGAAACAGAAGATGATCATTATGATAGGGATTTGGAAAGTTATATCATTAATTGTTGTCCAGAAATTATTATAGTTATTCAGGGTACCTCAGTAAGGGCTTTACTTGATTCAGGGAGTCAAATTTCCCTTATCTCTGAAAATTTTTATAATAAGCTTGCTGAAATCGATTCTGAAATCCCTATGTTGCCATTGAGACAGACACAGGTTATAATGGCAAATGGTCGAAAGGCAAAATTGTTTACTCAGCAAGTCTGGCTGAATGTGAGAATTAATTCAATTACAGTAGAACAAATCTTTTTGATTATGTCTGGACTTATTCATGAGGTCATAATATGATCCGACTTCATGAATCGGTTTGGATGTATTATCGATTATGCAAATCAGGAAATAATTATAAAAGGGGAAAAGCATAGTTTTGAGAGGTCAGTACCCATTAAGAGTGTAAATATACTAACCATCCAAGATAATTCTACAAAGTCAGATTTATATGCAAAGGTCAATGAATCATTTGAGTTAGATGACAACTATAAGCAAAAGTTTTTTCAGATACTATGTAGATATAAGGATGTGTTTTCTAAAAAGCCTGATGTGATAAAGGGATATGTGCATCGGATACACTTGAGGGACTATAGCCCCTTCCAATGTAAAAGCTATCCTATCCCTCACCAATATAAAGATGAAGTAAGAAAACAAATTGATCAAATGGTTGAGTGGAAAATTATTAAGAAAAGTCCCTCAGCCTATAACAGTCCATTAGTGGTCGTTCGTAAAAAGAACGGGTCCATACGTATTTGCTTGGATGCAAGGTTCTTGAATTAGTTAATGGTTCCGGAACGTGATGTTCCTTCTACTGTGCAGGAATTTCTCATTAAATTTAAGGACAAAAAGGTCTTTTCTACAGTCGACTTAACAGCTAGTTATTGGCAGGTATATTTGCATGATGAAGATCAGCAATACACTGCCTTTAAATATGAGGGCTACTCATATGTGTTTAAAAGAATGCCTTTTGGGCTTATAAATAGTGGAGCTGGACTCCTCAGATGTTTAGACAAGGTATTGTCTGATGAAGTAAAGGGCATCATTACTATGTATGTAGATGATGTTGTGATTGCTTCTGAAAACCTGTCAGAGCATTTTCATCATCTTAATATGTTTCTGAGAGAGTGTGAAAAGAAACATATTAAAATAAATTTAAAAAAGACTAGAATAGCTGTTAAGGAGATACAATTTTTGGGACATATTGTAGGATATGAGGGAATAAAACCGCATCCAGAGAAAATAAAGTCTATTCAAAATTTTCCCATTCCAGAGAATAGAAAGCAACTCTGTTCTTTCCTTGGTGTCTGCAATTTTTATCATAGATTTTATGAAAATTTTGCATATGACACTGTTCATATATTAAATCTATTAAGGAAAGATGTGAAATGGAAATGGACTGAGAACCACTCTATAGAATTTAAAAAAATATAATCAAATTTTCTAAATACTGTAATCTTATATTACCCTAATTTCCAAGAAATATTTTATGTACAAACTGACAGTACTGGGTATGGTCTAGGAGTAGTTTTATTCCAGCTGGACCACGAAAAGAAGCCCTGTGTCTTATATTTCTTGAGTAGATTGTTGAAAGGTGCAGAATTACATTATACCACCACAGAAAAGGAAGCCTTGGCTGTTGTATGGGCGTTTCAAAAGCTTTGACAGTATCTTCTTGGATCTGAAATAGTTGTTATTACAGATCACAAGAGTTTAAAGTTTATAAATCGAAGCTATCTAAATAGTGAAAGGCTAGTTAGGTGGAGTCCCTTCAACAATTTAATTATGAGGTTCAGTATTGTAAAGGAAAAGACAATATAGTAGCAGATATTCTAAGTAGGAATTCTGTCAAGATAGACATCTGTCACTTAAATCTCGATCATGCTTTTATCACTGTAATCTCTCTGGTAGTTGATAAATCAGTGGAAAATGATTTAAAGAACTTAAAATTTGTACAATCTGGTGATCCAAAGTTGAGTGCCATTATTCAATATTTGGATGCGGGGATTGAATCAATGGCCATAAAAAGAATAATCAAGAGTAAAGTAATTTTTAGATATAAGATGAGTGAAGGTCTGTTGTATTATAAGGTAAAGGAGGACCATGAACAATCATGGAGAGTTGTGATACCATCATATATTAGAAATCGATTGATATATTATGTGCATTGTCTTTATGGGCACTACGGACCCAGAAAGGTAGAATATGTCATGCGCAGACTGTTTTACTGGCCTGGATTGTATGCATCCATAATGAACAGGCTCAAATATTGTGAGATCTGTTTGAGATCTAAATATGCTAACAAGTAATATGCTGGGGCACTGCAGCCAATAATACCTGCTCATCCCAACGATCTCTTGGCAATTGATTTCTATGGGCCTTTACCATTTTATAAAAGGTTTAAGTTTCTTTTGGTCACTTATGATGTCTTCTCCAAATTTGTAGGGGCATATCCGGTGACCAGGGCAAATTCAAAGAATGTAATTAAATGCTTGCAAGAAAGACAATTTGTAAATATAGGGAAACCCAAGGCTATCTTGACAGACCATGCTACATCATTCCTATCTAAGGAGTGGAAAGGTTGGATTGAACGGCAGGGTATAAAACATATTCTGTGTTCAATTAGGAACCCACAATTTAACCCATGTGAAAGAGTTATGCATGAGCTGGGTAGATTATTTAGGGTATATCTAGGAAGCAACCATTATGCTTGGGTGAATAAATTAAAGGATGTCATTCACTATATAAATATAACACAGAATGAATCCACTAAATACACCCCAATGTATTTGCACTTTGGATATAGAGAGCCCATATTAATTAAAGCACCATTACCTATTATAACTGAAGAAAAGGTAGATTATGATAATGACTTAGCAAAGGCTAGCCAGAATTTGAGAGAGATGGGACAGAAAAGGGTTACCCAAGCCTTTCATAAGCCTTGTATATTTAAAGTAGGGGATTTTGTATTTGTAAGAACTCCCCAAATCAGTGACCCGCAGAATTATAAGTTCAAAAATTTTTGAATATATATGAGGGACCATTCCAAATAAAAAGAAAAGTGGGGGAGAATGCATTTCTCATAGAAACACCGGAAGGTGAAAAAGGTACCTTCAATGCCCGAAGCTTAAAGCCAGTAGCACCACCCTATAAAAAAAAAATAGAGTGAGAAATATTTATAGTCAAAGTACTTTTGAAGATTTTCATTGTATAGTATGCAAGTACTGTTTAAAATTAAACCTTGTAGAATTGACTGATGATGGTGAATGTGTTATTTAATGCATTAGAGATGTAGAGTGTAAGATTTAATGTCTGTGCTAATTGTAAATTGTAAATATTTGTATGGTTAAGTCTTTTCTTTAAGGAAATTGGCAGAACTATAGATGTGTGTTGTGGCTCATAACTCTATATAAAATTATATTGAAGTCTGAAGTCAACAGATGTCCCAGACTTATTATTATTCATTGGCAGGTAGGAAGAAATCCTTAATGGCAGGATTTATCTTTTAATATGAGTTATAATTTTAAAGAGAAATGTTTAATAGTTTCCCTAACCTGTATAAAATAAAGCTATTCAAACATAAATGTCCCTGATTAGCATCAGTGTAGAGCACAACTTGGTTTGTAAAGTAGTTGTCAGATCCTCCAGAAATTAAAATTAGGTTTAATTGACATTTAATCAGTTTACTTTAGTATTAGAAGTGATTTAAAAATATGATATCTCTATTGTTTTGAATCTCCAGCTCGCTGTATGAGTTAATTTTCATTTGTTTAGATTATTTTATAGGAAAAGTGACTTTAAAAGTTGATATTTTCAATGTCCAAAGCAGGAATTGAATAAATATAAGATATTAAGTTACATTCTCATTATTGGACAATATTGAATGTTTAAAATTTAGGCCCATAGTAGTGTCACTGAAGTGAACTACAGATATGTCTAAAGAAAATAATAATAAAAGCTATTGTTGAGTTTTAATAAAACCGTGAATATATATATGTTTTAACAATGCAATAAAAATATATGATTATTAGAGAGTAACTAATAATATTTGGCTTATAAATGAATTTTGTTCCATAATATATTTGGCTTGTATAAAGCAATTACTAAATGATTTTTCTTGTTTGACTCTAATTTTAGAGCATTGTTGTCCAGAAAGTTGAAGAGAGGAATGTAAAGATGTAATAGTTTGATTGTGAAATTAAAAAAAAAAAAAATACAAAAAAAAAATACATGTAGGTAAACTAATTAGACAAGCATAAATGGAATGAACGAATTCCACATTGCTTCTATGAGAATAATATATTTGAAATTTTTTTTACTAACATTTCAAATGATATTAAAATCAAGACAGATGGAAATATGATTTTAAAGAAGGGAAAAAGTGTCGTTATTTTTTTTTTCTTTCTGTAGAGGGGAGATGTGAATGTTCAAATTGATGATTCAGGTATATATATATATATATAAAACAATTCAGTACAATATAAGTTTAACTAAATAGGATCAATATTATTTTATACATTTCATATATGAATGCAGTCACCATAGTAACATTATTATATACAGTTCAATGTTTTTATGTTGTGTATATTTGTTTATAAATTAATTAAAAAATATTATTATTAAAAAGTATAGATATGTGTAAATTATTGATGTTTATCAATAATTTAAAAGGTTATTATATCAATTTTGTATTTTGGTTTGTAAATAATAAAAAAATTGTAATCGAATTTGGATTTAATTTTCATGTATCTTTTTCTCCGAACTTACCCCAAAACCGAGCGAAAACCACTATAAGAAAATTGATAGAATTGAGTTTTTAATTGAGTAATATTGAATGGTCGTCAAGATATGAAAAACGTCAGAAAGAGAACATATAAAAAAGATGCGACAGAATATAACAGGATCTTCTTCATCATTTTGCTATAGTCAAGGACAGACATATTTTCTGTCTTAACAAATAAAGTTTTTTCAATATTTTTTTTTATGTGCAAAACCATAAAACATGGAAAAATAGTGGAATTATCTGCCTGTTCAATCATTTAGCGGGCAGTTGCGAAAAGTTTCCAGGGAAAGCGGCAGCAAAGTAAAAAAAAAAAAAACCTATGGGGTAAAGGAAAATGCTTTTTAAAAAAAATGGATTTGCGTAAACATCGTCTCACGATTAAAGGAACAGGAACCCACTGGATCAATTAACAGCATAAAAGGGATAATCAAAGTGCACTCACCTCTTTGGATGGAAAAAGAAAACTTTTAGTGAAGCCTTATAAAGTTTGCGATTATTATTTCTGACAAAGAAACTTCTCTTTACACCATAAGAACTGAAGTCAATCAATGGGCCAATAAATAGTGAACGAACAGACTCATATATATATGGTATGATTTTTTTTTATATAAAATGTGCGTGTATTAATTTTTTTATATGTAATAAAAGGGAATGATTTTTTTTTATTATCTCTAAAAGTAATATAATTTATAAAATGAAGATTATCGGAAAAACTCAAATATATTTATTATTTCATATTCATTTATCCGTTATTATTTTGATAAACAAATAGATTTTGATACCCTCCTATTTCACATTTTTTTTGGTATCGGTTATATGTAAATTTTTTTTTAGTAAAATATCCAAAAGCCTTTCCTGTCATTTACTCATTCATTTTTTTTGTCATAATTGTTATTGCAACATATTCAGAGATACACATAGCAATTTGATCATTTTTATTTAGTCAACCAGTCTAAAATATAAGGTCATTTCCGGTGTATTTTATCATTAATATTGTCAATTTTCTTTTCTATAATCTAATAAATTGAGTTAATTTAAATATCAAGACTAGGTTAATTATTTTGTTTTATTTGGATTATATAAGACGGCATAGCTATTTAAGTAACAAGATTCAAACTCAGCTTGGCAAGCGAATTGGAATATAAGATAAGGTATGTTTTGCTTATTAGTATTTTATTTTGTTTCCATATGAATTTTATCTTTATATTTGCATTCGAATATTATATATACATATTCTCATTTATCTTAGTTAATATTACAAAGTCAATCATTTCATGTTTGTCTGATTCCATCATAAAAATCTAAATAGATTATACTTTATTGTTTGGTTCAGAATAATTCGTCTTGGATATTTTCCTTAAACTCCTATAAAATGAAGGTAATAAACTTCTTTGACTGATTTAATTGAATATTATTTTGATTTCTATAAATATCAATTATAATCATATGTTTTAATTGTTGCTGGTCAATTTTTAATCAATTGTTTAAAATTTCAAACAGATTGTATTAATACTCACAGGTGAATAAACATCCAATAGAAGCTCAATATGTCTTTTATGTAATGTGCTTGGACATTGTAGATTTAGAGATGAGCTAATAGAGTGTTGATATTAAACTCCAGTGAAGTATTCTATTTTAAAAACATAAACGAAGCACTAATTAAGCAGCACTTTATTGGAAGATATTTATAAATTATTTATAAATTATTTTGTAACTTCTTAGTAAACCATAGACGTATATTAATTTGTTTAAACATTTAAGTGAGTGCATAAATTTTCAAAGTGTTTATAAAATTATAATAAAACCAGTTGATGCCCACAGAAAATTATTAAGTAGAGATTGAAGTAGAAAGAAATATATATCGCTTATTAACACGAGTGTTTATCATTCTATTTAGCGTTTATTAAGATATATATATATATATATATATATATGGGTTCAAGTATTATTTTGTTTTGATATTTAAATAATGTCTATGTGCAAACAAATGTTTTGTAAAGTACTATTACAGGTATTTAGAAGCTTATACATTAAGTTAAAAAAAGGGCAGCATTTTTAAATAATAAAGTAGATTTAAATTACTATAACTGTAACAGGCTAATAAAGTATATATATTGGAATCTGTTTTAGTTTTATTAATTTGATTTGATTTTGATTAGATTGCCAATCAAGTAGTTAGCCTAATCCTATATTATTGTTTAGAGCAATAGTAGTTGGTTTCACTGCTCTTTGCAATTCATGTTGTAATTGTGATGGATTTGTTGATGTCTGGAGCAGATAGTCTCATTATTCCTTTATTTCACATATAACTTAAGTAAATTAAACTTTAAGAGAGATTATTTGTGCTTTGTGATGGTTTATTACATAACGGCGACCCGATTGAGCTAGACCAGATTAATTTAAATTAGATTTTTAGATTTTTTATCAGATCAGATCGATCATCCTAACCATCTCCTTCATCCATCAATTCAATCAGTTACAAATTGGCACCAACATTTTGGGCCTTCTTTCTTCAATTTAAATGGAATACAGCATTCAACAATTCTGACGGTTACAAATATATATATATATATATATATATATATATATATATATATATATATATATATATATATATATATATATATATATATATATATTCAAAATTACACACAAAAAAATTGTTTTTTTATTTTAAAAACTATACATCTGCCATTAATATATCTACTAATCATCTTTCATGTATTGGCTTATTTCAAACTCTAATTGAATTATTTCAAACCTTAGTTAATGCTCCATTTACACCTAGTTCCATTTTGTCAAACATTTCTATTAATCTTCCAGATTGATATAAAAAATTTATTGAATAAGAAAACTGCCAACTTGATTCTATTTTGGAACCAATTTTGCAATACCTGTATATTTAAAACAGGAATAAAATAATTCTAATGGTACTGGATTGATTTCTTTAATCACTCTGATTTCTCATCTCAGGTATATGACAATATATATTATGTCTCAGTTGGGTGTCCATTTAACCCAATTAAGCCAATAAAAAAATAAACACTCTACAGGATATAATATTTAATTAATCAAGATCCTATGATTAGACAATCATTTACCCCTATCTACAATACTCATCAATAAAATCTACAATGCTGGCTGTTATTCCACTCCACTATCATTAACTAAGCATGCTACCACATTGTGTGCCATTCATAATGAAATGTATAATATATAACCTCCCATAAAGGACAAAATACACATATGAACAAAGATGAATCGATCACCAATCATTGTGCAACCATTTATAACCTCAGTAATCTCTATATGTCATGCCCCAATCATTGGGAATCCATTTATCCATAAATATATCGAGCATTTAACCCATAAATGTCAAGGTGTCCATGTTGGGCAAGCCAATTAACCCCATGGTAGTTGTGGCCTTTATGTATATATCAATCCATCCATGTTGTGTACCATTTACCCACCCTGTAACCTCTGTCTTCTTCACTTATGCACTTTATTCGTTTTATAAATGCCCATGCACCAATTCTATATAAGATAGAATAAAAAATATAACTTTAAATTGCTTTTAAACTTATTTAAAATATTCTTATACTGTAATTCTTCTATGGCTTAGCTCAGTTGAGGTTATAAAATATGGTATTTATATAGAATGCAAATAACAGTAATAGAGCATTTATGGATAACAATTCTGTAACACTAATTTAATCATATGCCACACATTTATTCAATTATAAAACCATTGCAAAATTATCAATTATCACATTTATTACAGAATAGACTATGATGAATATTGGGTACCTTTATATTCACATCACCATCTATTCTAAGCAAAGTAAAATATAATATTGGCACTGTCATATTGGGATCTATCAACTGCAGACAAATTACACAAATTTGATTTATACTGGCAAAGCTAGATATCCTATAACTATGTTATGTTAACAATATATGTGTGTGTGTGTGAAAATGGAGAATCAAACATATAATAAAAACAATTCATATGGGATATTAATTCAATAAAATATTTATTGAAAATAAAGACAAAATAACAAAAACAAAATATATTATTATTCTATACATCTTGCTATTAACTCTACCACTTCCCTTCTTACTTAGATAAAGTACACTTCTCTCTAACATCTCATTTATACTGAAAGAAACACATTGTCAAAAAAAATGAAATGAATATGATATTAATTTGATATGTTATAAAGATTTTAATACTCATTTGCAAACACTAACTTTAATAATAGTTTTTTTTTTACTATTCCTTATTACCTATATTTTCGAATATGTGTGCCTGTAAAATGTTATAAATATAAGACATTTATCAATCATACTATTTATAATTTATTTACAAAATAATTGAAATGAAACAAAAGTATAATTTTGGAAACAATAATAATATTTATAACAGTATACACACATTCATATATAAAACATATGTATATAATGATTTTTAAACCATTTAAGACAATATATTGTCTTACAATAATAATAACCAGTTACATTAGCTTTAAAAAATATATATATAAAAATTACATTTCTAGTAAACAAAAAAAATACTTATCGATATGTAATCATTAGATGATGAATTGTTATTAACTTGAAAGTCATTATTTGAAATGTCATCGATTTATATATACAATGTATAGGCTGCTTCTATTAATAATAAATGAATCACAAACAAAAAGTTTATCCTGTCAGTTAAAAAATAACTTGATATAACTGCAAAAGTTTCCAATATTGAAAATCTTGTAATAAACATTATAAATATATTAGCATGCACTGGAATTATTTTATTGATCACCCAAAATAAAATCTTCAATTAGGTGAAACAATTCTAGTAAAGTTTTATGGTTTTATCCTTTTAATTTTAAATTTGATATAGTTTTTTATTCTCATTGTTAATAATTTCTCCATGTCAGTATACAGTTACTATAGACAATTACTAACTGGTGTTCAGTGATGTATTTTATTTTTTATTTCAGTCATATATATGTGAATAACAAATTCTTTAGTTTATAATTCTTTTACTAAGAAAACAAATTATACTGGATACATTCTTTTTTTTTAATTTCACTTTATGTAATATTAATAATAGGCTTTTAAAAATTGAAAATATATAAAGTGTTTTGCAAAAGTATTGAATATGTTTTCTCACAAATATTTTCATTTCTAATATTTTCTATAATTCAAATATTATCAATTTTAAACAAAATGTTAAATGACTTATAATGGATATTCTTATGTAGTATTCAGGAATTTTAATAGTGAACTCAAATTGCTAGCTGGCAAAGTTAGAGCTGAAACCTTGCAGGGCTTTTTTTTTCATGTTCATCTTTTTTTCTTTCCTTAAGTAGTCTGTTTTAAACTTTTCTGTCAACACACACTCATGCTCTCTTTTTTATTATTATTGATCACTTCGCAACACTCCAGAACTAGCTTGCTTTTTAAAATGTCAACAAAAATAAAAATAACAACAATTATAATTTAAACATATACACTCTTTTATTATAAATCAACAATCAATGGCTAAGTTTGACAAGCATGGTCTCTAAATTGCACTATAAACTAAGTATATGAAGTTTTACAAAATTGAAATTTTCTTGGGATAAGGTATTAAACTTTTGGCATTGTAGTACCTCTCGTTCCTTCGTGTTTAGACACTAAGAAAGCATTCTCTCCTACCTGTTTTATTATATATCATTTCTATTACTTGTCCTCATTTCTTTTCCCTCTCAATTCTTTTCTTTTCCATCATTTATCTCTGTCTTTATCATTATCTCTCCTTTTTTCTTTTTCTTCTTATCTCTCCCTTTCTATTCCATAGGTTACAATTGGTGCCTAACTGTGAAGGCTTTGATTGATATGGTATAGGTCTCAAATATATCTGAAAACCTGTATTAGATGTTGATGGATTTTTGTTAAATTTTATTGACTTCGTTTGGAGTCATTATTTTTGTTATCGTCCAAACATGTAGGCCTTGATTAAGCATGTAGGTCTCGATTTATGTTGTGAAAACTTGTATTAGATGTTGATGGATTTTTGTAGATTTTGCTGACTTGGTTTGGAGTCATTTTTGCTATTAATTCTGATTTTATGCAAATTTTTCAATTTACTAGATAAAATCGAATTAGATAAGCGAGTTACTTAGTCTAGTTAAAGTTAGTTAGAATTAAAATGTCTAAATGAAAAAAAGACAAGTTTTGAAGATATTAATATATATTATCATTGATAAGTGCAGTTTGTGAATTATCATCATACAAATAAATAATTAACTCTGTATTGCATTTACTAATATTATATTATGAAAGTATGTAAATTATCTGTTATATAATGCTTATGGTTTGTTAACCAAGTGTATTAACAAATCATTATTTTGGTAATTAATATTTGATGAACATTTGTGAACCAAGACTCATATAAAAGTGAACAAAACATATAATGATGGGAGTCGTAAGAATAAAATATTTTTTATTGTATCATTATTGCTGTAGTTTTAGTTGTTTTGATTGTTAAAAGATGTCAGGAAATGGATGCCTTATTATTATTATCAATATTGTGTTAACATGGGATATAATAAGTTGTGTAGGATATTTAAGGATAAAGATGATTTTAGAAGGATATATTCATATTTAAAATGGTTGCTACATTTTGGTCCAGAGTCAAAGGAAGGGAAAGAAGTATATAATTTATTATCTATGGAGGATCATTTCAAGATCATATACTTGATGTTTCTGGTGGTGATAAAGGAAGAATAAATAAAAAAGAACTCCATTATCAGTAAAAGTAACCAAGCACTTAAACCAAACCAAATAAGAAAGGAAGAACCTAAATTTGTAGAGTTAGTTAATAAGAATAGTCATCTATGTAATGAACATGAGGAAGCAAGCTCAAAAGTTATTAAAATAGATGATAAAAATGTAAAGGTAGAACAACCAGAAATTAAGTTAATAGAGGTTCAGGAGGAAAGTAAAGTATTAATAGAAGTTGCTAGTGAGAATCCTCCATTAAATGTAGAACAGGCCAATAAAGAAAATAGATTAGTGTATGGAGAGGCTGAAGGTCATAAGGAAATTTTTGGAATAACTAATCAAGACCTTAAAGTAGTTAGTGCTGAAACAGAAGGGATAGAAGGAAATAAACATTTTGAGAATGATGAAGTAGAGAAAAAAGATCAGAATTGTTTGAAAATAAAATTAAAGTCCCAAAAACAATCAGAAGAAGTAGAATTAAGTTGTGAAAGATTAAAGGACACTGGTCAGAATTTAAAAATTGGACAGTTAGGTTCTCAAGGGTTAGACAATAGTGCTCTAGAGTTAGGAGAAATAAAATTGCATTATAATAAATTGAATGAAGGTGTTCAAACTTTAGAAGTTGAATTAAGTTCACCAGAAAAGATTGAAAGTAATTCTCAAAAATCACTAGATAGAACAGAATTTGTTTCTCAAGGTCAAGTGAGTTTAGACATACAAAAAGAAATGAAATCAGATATTCAAATTACATTGCAAAACATAAGAGTGATGAAAGCAGATTCTTTAAGACATATACAGGAAATGAAGCAAACAGTATTCGAGATACAAAGATATAACCAAGAATTAGAATTGCATAGACTAGAAATAGCAGAGAAAATTAGGGAATCATGAGAGAGATCACAAAAACAGTCAGTAGATATGAGTGTAAATTTTCAAGGTTGTCCCAAAGATATAAAACCAAATGATCCTAATCAGTCAAAAGAGGTAGACTTGATTTTTCAGAGTCAATATAAAGAAAATCAAGAATTGGTTGTAGAAATAGTTAGTGAAAATGAGCAAATAAATAAAGAATCTGAGAAAATTGATATTAAGATAGAAAATAAAGAAGTTGCACAGTCAGAAGAAAAAGTTAGAACATATGTAGAAATAACCAAACAACATGTGCTATTAATTAATAAAGAAGTCAGTAAAATTAAGGTAAATTTAAGGATAAATTAAGAAAGATATATAATGTAAATATTCTTAAGATAAGGATTAAGCCAGAGAGAGATTGGGGAAAAGCTAAGGTTAAACTAAAGAGAGCAAAAGGAATGTTGAAAAATGTTGTTTATCTAAAAATGATTAAAGAACATGTGGATTTGGTAAATAGAGAAGTTGGTAAAGTGAAAATCAAATGTAAAATTAAGAATACAAAGAAGTTTGATTTAGATTTTCTTAGAAAAGTTATTACTCCAGAAAGAGATTTAGGCAAAGCCAAAGTAAAGCTTAAATGTAAAAGTAAGAAGAAAATCAAAGTAGATTTTGTGAGAGAGGTAATTAATCATAATAAACATATGAAGAAAATGAAAGTAAAATTCAAAGAAATGAGTAGAGAGAAGGTTAAGATAAGTTATCTTAGTAAAGATGTAGATTATATAAAAGAAATTGGAAAAGCTAAAGTCAAACTAAAGAAAGTAAACAGAAAGTTGATCACTGTTATTGGTTTAAAGACATCCAGAAATAAAATTATTGAAAACAGGCAAAAATTAGACTAAAGAAGGGTCAGATAATACTTCTTAGAAAAAAAGTTGTTAAGAGGAAAGAAATAAAGAATGCAAGGGCAAAATTCAAGAGTAATTATATGCCAAATTTTAGAAAATATTTTAGTAAGGAGTATTGTTTTAGTGTAATAGAAAGTAGGAAGAAAGAATTGAAATCAAAAGGTACCTACAATGCCAGGCATTTTATACCTTATAAGAAAGTATAAATCTTTGTAAAGTTTAGTATACTTAATCCATAGTATAATTTAGAGGTAATATTTGTCAAACTTGGCAATTGGTTGTTGATGTATAAAAAAGAGCATATATGTTCAAGGTATAATTATTACTATTTTTATATTATTATTTTTTTTCTCTAACTGTGAAAAAATTGTAAGTAAGTGAAGTTTCACTTGTTTCCAATAAATGATCAGGATTATCTTATTTGAACCTATTGCATAATTCATTTTAATGCCTAAATGTTAGTAATGAGATATTAAGTAATAATTTACTAAGGCTGTAACCTTAGAAATAAGCGTCTGAAAAATACGAAGGTATAAATAAGTTGGAATGAATAGTAATAATTTTTTTAAAAAAAAGTAATCTAAGTTTTAGTAAAACAATATAACAGTATTTATTAGATGTAAGTTAGTAGCATTCCACTTATAAAATTAATTTAAATTAAATATTTGGTAATATTTTTAGTTTTGTAATTTTAAAAGAATAACTTTTAAACAATGGGTGAGCTCAGATTTATAGATTACCTGGATATGGAAGTGTGTGTGTGTGTGTGTGTGTGCAAGAAAGATACATAAACATAAGAAGAAAATAAAAATAAATAATATTTTAATTCTAATATTTATTAATAAATAAATGGATGGATATAAACTTATGGAAGAAATATTTAAAAGTTAATAAAGAGTGATAGTTTTGAATTTTATATTTATTATTATTATGTTCAGAAAATATTATTTAAAAAAATAATACATAACATTTGTTAAACAATGAATTTTTGACTTTGTGGCTATGAGTCATGTGATTTCGTATCATTAGAAATTGTGTTAGTAAATCAACTTTACAGATGATCTGTAAAAAATAGTAAGGTTTAATAAAAATATTTTTATTGGCTTACAAGCTAACTAATGTAAGAAATGGGTGTATAAAACAATGTCAGGTATAAAAGAAAAATATGGTATTCACCAAGGGGCTGATATTTTTTATTGCTGCAAGTAGCTGAATCCAAGAGTCTTATTTAATAAAAAAATTGTATTTTTTTTAAAATTATTATTTATTTAAAGTATGTTTAAAATCATCTTGCAGTAATGAAGGGCTGAAGAAAAAATAACTATCCTAATATTAAATTTCAACCAGAACAATAAAATTATAGTGAGAAAATGTTTGGAATAAAGCTAGCTTCTGTTATATTGTATGCATTTCATTTAGTCGTTTTTCTTTACTTGAAAGTAATATTAAAGAACAAATTAATAATGATTTACTTATATAAATATTTGGTGGCACTAAAATATTTTGGCAATAAAATGCTAAATACTTATCTTATTAAATTAAAAGTATATGTAAAAAGAAGTAAAAAAGACATATAATATATAATATAATATAATATATATTTCTTTATCTGAATTTCTTTGTCCTCTTTTACGAAAACACATCTTTTAAAATACAGTTTTTTTTTAAAAAAACATATTTTTTATATAATAATATTTCATGACGTGTTTTATTTTAAACCAATTTTCTTTGATTATTTTAAACATAAGAACAGTTTTCTTTTAATATATATATATATATATATATATATATATATTAAAAGAAAACTGTTAATTTAGCTATAAACTGAGAAACGTCTTAAATATATATATATATATATATATATTTAAGACGTTTCTCAGTTTATAGCTAAATTAACTGTCATAAATTTATTAATAAATAATGTAAAGACACCAACCAAGGCAGCGGTTGGTGGCTGAAGGCGGAGGGTGCTAAGAATCCCCTGATTGCGGACCCAGGCTACCATTTGATGACGACTTTTTATTTAAGTACTTACAACTGCAGATCACTTTCAAGTGAAGGAAGATTGCAAGAATTAGAAGAAGAACTGTCTTATATTAAATGGGACATTATTGAACTTTGAGAAGTTAGAAGAAAAGGAAAAGAAACAATTGATTTAAAAAGTGGACATATACTCTATTATAAAGGCACACATATTGGAAATACAAGTGGAGTAGGATTCATTATAAATAAAAAGTGGAAGAACAATATTGTGGAGATTGATGGTATATCGGACAGAGTTGTAAGATTAGTTATACAACTTAATAGAAAATACCAAATGCAGATAATTCAGGTTTATGCCCCAACAAGTTCTCATAGTGATGAAGTAGTAGAAGATTTTTATACCGATGTACAAAAGGCTTTTGATCAGAGTAAACAACATTTTACAATTGTTATGGGAGACTTTAATGCTAGAATTGGTAGACAAATGAAAGATGAAATTGCTGTAGGTAATTTTGGTTATGGTAATAGAAATGAGAGAGGACATAAACTTGTGGAGTTTGCAGAAAAAGAAAAACTTTCTATTATGAATTCATTTTTTGAGAAAAATGTTAAAAGGAAACGGACATGGAAGCATCTAAATGAAGGTACAGCAGAATTGGATTATATTTTGACTAACAGAAAATACATATTTCAAGATTGTAATGTTCTTAATAAATTTAACACAGGAAGTGATCATCGATTAGTAAGGTGTAAGTTACGTGTTAATGTAAAACTAAAAAGACAAAAATTATTAAGAAAAACAATATTTACAGTTGATATTCCTAATCTTCAGAAACATTCTAATGAATTTAAATTAGAAGTTATAAATAGGTTTCAAGTGTTAGGAGATTTTGAACATGATACAGATTTAAATGAAATTAATATGAAAATAACTGATACACTTTTAAAAACTGCAACAAACATAGCTGGTAGAAAAAAGCAGCAATTGACTAATAAAATTTCTACTGAGACTAGAGAATTTATGAAGAAAAGAAGGAATATGAAGATATACAAAAATAATGTATTAAAAAGAATTGAATATCTCGAATTTTGTAAAATGGTACGGAAAAGAATTGAAAATGATATAAGAAAGTATAACTGTGAAATAGCAAGGGAAGCTGTAGAAGAAAATAAAAGTCTCAAAAATGTTAAACAACATTTTGTTATCGGTAGGAAATTTATATCTGCAATAAGAAAAAAAGATGGAATTATTACTAAAAAGAGAGATGACATCATGAAATTGGTAGAAGATTTTTATCAAGAATTATATAGTAATAAAGAACAAGTACCTCCTATATCTATTACATCTTCCGAATTGCCCAGAATTTTAAATGAAGAAGTGAGACATGCAATTAAGGGTATGAAGAAAGAAAAGGCTCTAGGAAATGATGGAACTATAATTGATATATTAAAAGAAGCAGGTGAAGAAATAAAAACAATTTTAGCAAAGTTGTATACCAAATGTCTAAATGATAAAGATGTACCAGAAGATTGGAAGAATGCAGTAATAATATTAATATTTAAAAAAGTTGATAAAGAAGATATTAGACATTACAGACCTATCAGCCTTTTATCAGTTTTATATACAATTTTTACCAAGATAATTACAACTCGTTTACAGAGTACTTTGGACTTCCACCAACAAAAAGAACAAGCTGGATTTAAAAGTGGTTTTAATACAATAGATCATATCCAGATATTGAGAGAAGTCATAGAAAGGACAAACGAATATGAGTTGTCATTATGTTTTGGATTAGTAGATTATGAAAAGGCATTCGATTCTATACACATTTCTTCAGTGATTAAATCATTGGATCATCAAGGTATAGATCCAGGATATTGTCATATTTTAAAGAATATTTATAAAAATGCAACAGCAACAATTAGATTACATAATGATACTGGAAAAATCAACATTGAGAAAGGTGTAAGACAAGGTGACTCCATATTTCCAAAACTCTTTACAGCAGTGCTGCAAGAAGTATTTTGTGGATTAAAATGGGAAACTAAAGGAGTGAAAGTAAATGGAGAGTATTTAAGTCATTTAGATTTCGCAGATGATGTAGTTGTTTTTGCAAATAATGCTTCAGAGCTGCAAGAAATGTTGCAGGGGTTAGCAGATGAAAGTAGAAAAGTAGGACTAAAGTTAAATGTTAAAAAGACTAAAGTAATGTTTAATCGGTTTGCTCAAAATATGAAAATAAAGATTGATTATGAAGAATTAGAAGAAGTTAACAGTTACAAATACCTTGGTCAGATTATTAATACAGATGGAAACGTAATGGAGGAAATTAATCATAGAATTAAACTTGTTTGGAGTGCTTTTGGTAGAAATAACTTGATACTAAAAGGAAATATGCCTATGTGTTTGAAAAGGATGGTTTTTAACAAATGTGTTTTACCAGTTCTTACTTATGGATCTGATACTTGGACACTTAATAGAAGAGCAATACAGAGACTTCAGACCACTCAAAGGAGTATGGAGAGATGTATGTTGGGAGTAACAAGAAGAGATCAAAAACACAATGTATGGGTAAGACAACAAACAGGTGTTACTGACCTTATTGAAAAAATTAAAAGATTGAAATGGAGTTGGGCTGGACATATTGCTAGAAGAGATGATAATAGATGGATAATTGAAATTTTAAACTGGATTCCAAAAGATTGTAAAGGACCCAGAAAGAGACCATGAGATGGATGGATGAAATAAGAAAATGTGCAGGGGTGTTGTGGAGAAGAGAAGCTAAAGATCGGAGAAGATGGATTAAACTTGGAGAGACCTTCATCCTGCAGTGGATTGATAATGGTTGATGATGATGATGATGATAGCCAAATGATTTACTATGTACTTGACCAATATAAGTTCATTACTTATATTTTGCCAATTACTTTGAAGTTTTGTCTCCAAATAATTTTTTTTTATTACTGGGTAAAATAAGAATTATTATTTAAAATACAATTTTATCTGTTTGCTTCCAGCTAAACAAATCGTTTTCACTTATGTCATGATATAAATAATAATAACATTTTGGTCTGAAATTGTCTGATTTAAAAATAATAATAATGATAAAAATGAAAATTAAATTAGTTAATGACTAAACTAGGATAATCTTGAATTGATTGTAATCATTATTGTATTATGGAATTATGTCTAAGTATTTGAAAAAGATATATGAGTTAGGTTGGTGAGAAATGCTAAATAATAATTTGAATTCTAAAAAAAAGAAAGATATCAGAAATAGTTGTCAGTTTTGTAAGTAATATTAAATGTGTTCTAAAATAACTATTGTATAATCTATTCTAATGTTTAAATAATAATAATAATAATAATAAGATATTATTATTAAGTTGGAATAAGTAAGTAATATTTTTTTTAAAAAATGATATATATGTTTTTATTAAAAAAATAAGAATATTTGTTATTAGTTTTGTAGTTTAACATTCAGTTATAAAAATTATTTAGATTGAATATTCATCAACATTCTATTGTTGTAGTTTTAAAAATAACTTTTAAACAATTAACTTGTATTCGTATGTGAGAATGTGCATGCATTGATATGGAAACATAAAAAAAGTAATTTAATTCCAATATTGTTTAAAATAAATAAATAAAACAAATGTGTGGATAAAATTATTTCAATGAAAAATTTATGGGTTTAATAAAGAGTATAACTTTAAATTTTATATTTATTACTATGGGTTGGATAAAATATCATTTAAAAAAATTATTGCACAATATTTGTTAATAATAAAATTTAGATTTTCCAGCTGGAGGTCACGTGGTATGGGAATATTATATTGATTACATCATTAGATCGATTTTACAGCTGGTTTGTTGGAATATTAAAATTTAATAAAAATAGTTTTTATTGGTTTTTAATTAAACTGTAGGTGAGTGAAAAATTGTGAGGTAAATGGAGAACTAAGGGGTCATTCAGTTGCTGATATGTTTTTCATTCTACCTATGGCTGAATATTAAAAGTTCTGTAACAAAAGTAAATTTTTAAAACTTTATATTTTCTAAAAATAAAAGTATGTTTTTAAAACCATTATTTTAAATCGTCCAGTAATGACAGTGGGCTGAGAAGAAAAGGTAATCCGTTTTTCTGACAGTTTTTCATTACAGTTGAAACATTAAAATTTACGGTAAAATGTTTGCAGAAAATATGGCATCTCATATTTCATTTACTTTTATTCTATTCATTTTTCTTTATTTAGAAGTAAAACTTAAATTATTAAGTATTGTTATGGCTAAAGATTTTATTGCACTAAAATATAGTATATCTCCTATCAAATTAAAAATACACGTGAAGAAGAAATTAAAATAAAAAAAAAGACATTCAAACAATTTAAAATATTAAAATGGAAATGCGTTAGCGTCTTTATAAATTAGAAGTGACATTAAATTTAATACTTTATTTTTTAATAGATGATATAGACATTTAAATATGCTGTTAACAGAATAATGTTTCTGTGGACAATATGTATTTTAAAATACTAATTCTCGTTTATGCTAGTAGTATAAAAATAATTTGTTTGAAAGCAAAACTTTAAAAGAATTTAAAAATATTATTAATGAACTTGTCTCTATCAAATACATAATGTTTTGTTATAGTGGCCAGTACTTATAAGTAACTTTATGACCGTTGATCTTAGTTCATAAAGCTAGGAGCGTCCTCAATTATAAACCACATCTACTCTTATGTTTAAAAAATAAAAGGAAATTTGTTTTTAAAAAAAATGCATTTTGAAATATTAAGAACCGTTTTAAAAAGAAAGAGCTCTATTTTTTTTTTTTTTAAAAAAGCATTTATCTAAAGAAGAACAATGAAAGTTAACTAAAAATATATATTATAACTATTCCGCGTTTGAACCTAGGATTATAAGTATACAAACTTGTACTCAGCTGAATAATTTTTTTTAATGCCATCTTATTATACTTATACTTATGATTATTATACTTATGCCACTCATTTGAATAATTTATTTTCCAGTGCCAACTTATGTTTATGCTTACGATGTTTTATTATTTTAATATTTAAAATTATCTTTAAAGATAAAAGAAAGTGAACGTGTTTATATAAAGAACTACTGAACATTTTCGTTTGGAAATGATTGCCATGTATATAAATGTATTAGTTGAAGCTTCGAATTTAAATAAATATCTAAACCTGGATAAATTGTCTACACATTATGAAATGGAAAAAACATCATGGAGCCGAAATATGAACTTAAGTTAATGTATTATTTTTTTTATTGTTTGTTTTGTTGGTTAAAAAAAAAAGAATGAAACCATAAAAATATTTATGCTATTAAATTTTTATGTAACACTTTTTGCATAAATATACAGGTAAACTAGGGTTATAATTTTAAAACGAAATAGGTTTATTTGAATGAGCAAATGTTTCTTGCCATTCTTAAGTAGATTTAGTTTATTTATCAAGCACTACACTAGCTAGTATCTATTTAATAATTTTATTATAGAGATTTAAATATCACAGGCTTATTTTCATATAAATGGGATGTTTTACACAATTTTTATTTTAAAGTTACTAAAGAAGTTTATGAGAGAATATCCATTCTTTTGTTTTATGAATGTTATCTTAATAATAATTAGAAATATTTTATATTCATCGAGAAGTAAATATTCTTACATTTAATTTACAATTTTAAAAGTCCACTAGTTACTATATTTTTAGCTTTTAATATATTGTTATGTGTGAATTGTGCCTTGCCTAGAATTTTATATGCATTTAAGTTTAAAGTATTTTCTACAGTAGTCAGTTGACACATAGTTTGCTTTGTTGGTTCGAACATTGGATATACGCTTTGTATTTTATAAATTTGTTGGAAATAACTTGGTTAGTTTAAGTGAAGTATATCTCTTGCTATTAGATAGAATTTGTTAGCCTCAAGAGTTAGGCTTAGTTTAGTTTATAATTTTTGAATATGCCATATGGAGTCGAGAAAAATCCTCCATCCTTATTGTATTGTATTTCCGTGATTTGATAGTGCTTGTCCCCCAAAAGAGGTTATTGTATTGTATTTTTCAGTGATGACGATCACATTTATAAGCATTGGAAATTCCCTGAGAGGATTGTGCTTTTCTGGTGGGTGTTCTTGTTCCCAGATGTACTGAAGATGAATTCCAGACATCTTAATTTTGCCTCGTAGTTAGGAATTTTTTGGAAGACACCACATTCTTTTCCAGCTCTGAGGAGCCTAGTATCTTTATATTTTTTGCCTATCATTCATGATGATTTAATGCTAATTCCACCAAAGTAGGTGATGTTGCATTTGTTTTAGATTTGTGATGACAATATATGCTTGTTTGAGGAAATATATTTCTTCAGGTAGTTGTAGCTAATTTAAGGCTCATAGGAATATCAATGTTTGAATTGTGTTGCTATGATAGTTTTATCACACACATGCTAACCAACAATAAGTTATATTTATTCTAAGGTATATTAAATATGCATATGGTATAAGTGGCAGTTCACACATAATAATTTAATATTTTCATCCAGAATTTCGCTGTTGGATTTGTAAGTCTGTTACGTCATTATATTTAAAACATTGAGGGAATAATTTAATGTGGACTAAAGTTATTAAAAAAATTATAACTGATCTATGATGAATGATTATCCCATACAATTAAGTTACTTTAATTTTAATATTAGCTTAATCTGATTTAAACCTATATCTAGTTGTGATATTAGTTATATCCGTGAAACTAGTGATGATATTTTTTAAAAAAAGTATTGTTGAATATGCTTACTCCAACTTAGCGTTTGTTAAGTTGAGGAGTATAAAATTAAGCTTAGGGTTTTCAATATAAACATAGTTCTGTGTGTTATTCTGATTAGTAGATGACACAATAATGTTATTAATTAGTCCAAATAATTATATAAAATCTTAGTGCGGTATTGGCACTGTTTGTATTCTACTATATTTATAAACATTTCTTCTCATTATTAATAAATCAAATTATTATTATTTCAAAAGTTTTGTTTGTTTGTTTTGCTTTTACATGAAAATATATTATTGTCTTGGGTTCCAAGTTCACAAAGTCTTAAATTTTAAAGTTAATGAATCTTCAATTCAGAAATTTACAAGTATATTCTAAGTTAATTAAATATAGTTGATATCATATTGAAAATTAACAAGCTATGTTAAAATAAATGATTCTCATTTTGAACCACAAATACAGATAATTGCATTATAGTAGATACACAATTAAATACTTAGTTAAAAGTTTATTTTTTTAAATTATCAGTATATCTTTCAGACTAAAGATTATACAATAAGAGATTAATAATAGTAGTACTTTAGGAGAATATTTTAATGAATATTATTTTAAAAGCTGCACATTATCTTATTTTATATTTATTGCACATCATCTATCATCATCTTAAATCTTATATATTTAAAGAATTCTAATCCATTTGCATTTGATGTCTTTAGTGGTTGTCTGTGAGTGTGGAAAGGCATTAAAAGTACCCTTGCTCTTTTCTTTGCTCAAGTAATATCTTAGATAATAGGCCATTATTAGTTTAAATTTAAATTGATTCACTAAATTTTGTGAATTAATATTCGTTTTGTTTATTCTTTTAAGATTGAACATATTAAAATTATTTTATGGTCAGCTAAGATGTCACTTATTTATTTATTAATAACAGTAATTTTTTATTAGGCAACTTAACTTAAACTTTAATTTTACACAAGAGTGTAGTTTTAAAATTCCTGAGGTTTACTCTTGTTGTTTTAGTAAATGTAGTTCTGTAAGATAATCTTGTAAAACTAAGTATGATAGGTCTTATACAGAGAGTGTATGATCTATTGGTAGGACTAATATGGTAAGCATTAATTAGTGATTTTAGTTAATCTTTTGTATGGTATATTAAAATATCAATAAGCTGTAGTAGATATAATTCATCAGTATTGAATTTGACCTTTACTTGATTATACATCTCTGGATCATCATCTCTTTTCTTTAAATTTATTGTAACCCCACTGAGCTGAGTCATTTAGAGTCTCTTATTTATAGTTCATTTTATATCATTTCAATTTTATTCCATTTCTTTTCATGACATTTGTCATTTCTTTCTATCATCTCATTTCATTTCTCTCTCCTTTATTCTATTTTTTTTCATCTCTCATTTCTCATATTTTTCTATCATCTCAGCCATTTAAAACATTCTTTTCTCAGATATTTCTATCATCTCATTTCATTTTTCTCTCCTTTATTCCATCTTCTTCTTATATCTCTCTTCCATATCTTTCCCATCATCTCATTTCTTCTCTCTCTCCATTATATATATATATATATATATATATATATATATATATATATATATATATATATATATATATATATATATATATATATATATATATATATATATATATATATATATATATATATATATCATTTCTGTTAGTTTTCCCCATTTCTTTTCTTCCTCAATTCTTTTCTTTTCCATCATTTATTCTTACCATTATTTTTACCTCCATTATCATTATCTGGTCTATCTCTTTTTCTAACTCTTATTCTATCAGGTTACAATTGGCCACTCTCATTTCATTTTCTCAATTTATCTTTATCATTCTCTCTCCTTTATTCTATTCCTTTTCATCTCTCATTTCTCATATCTTTCTATCATCTCAGCCATTCAAAACATTCGTTAAGAATTCCCTTTCATGACATTTCTTCTATCATCTTTATCATTATCTCTCCTTTATTCTATTTTCTTCTTATGTCTCCCTCTCTCTCTATCTCCCTCCATTTTATAAGTTTACAATATATATATATATATATATATATATATATATATATATATAAATATATATATATATATATATATATATAAGAAAATCATTTTAATCAATTATATATGAGTATATCTGTTTTGTTTTGCATATAAATTTTATCACTATAATCGGAACCTTTTAAATAACTGTATAAAAAAATGAACAAAGTATGAAATGATGTAAAAAATGAACATACATCCACATATACAAGCTAAATCTTGGATTGGAGTGGACAATAATCTAGAACACCAATGAACAACACCTGCTATAACCTTCTTATTAACTCTATTCTTATACCACATGTCTTCGGTAATAACTTTATGATTACCCCCCTACACCATGTCATAATAACTGTTAGAAAAATATCTGTCATGCATCATTTGGATGTATTAAAATTTCACTACAGTGGTACAATTATTTTTCACGTTTTTTAACTGCAGTCAATCATTTAGTCTTGTCATTATGAGCTTTTGTTACACTATTGTATTTTTTTCATTCAGGGGGAAAATTGGCAATGTGCGTTTGTTCAAGAATATTTTCATCATTTAACTACAGCAGTAAAAAAAAGTTATCTTTATCTGTGTTGTTTTGCTATTCTACTATAAGGTCTCAGTTTTATATGCTGCCTGTTTTTTTTATAATTTTAGGCAGTACAATCACTAATGAGCCTTATTAGGAGTAGGTTTGGGATTTTTTTTTCAAAATATGGGACAGGTGAGAGAAACATGTTCACAAAACTGTCTGAAATAGAACTCAGTATAATTACTATTGTCATACATGTTTGATTACTTTTTAAAGCTATATTAACATCCCTAATATAATTGACGTCATCACATTTCACATTTTTTCTATACACACAATAGTCTCATGTTAATGCACTAGGAGCGATTTATAAACTCTTCTCAAAAACACAAAAATAAATTCTTTTAATTTAGACTGATCTCACATGTTGTTTATGAGGTCTTTTACAATGCTTGCTATCTCAATGAAAACATAATCTGTATATTTATTATAATAAATAATAATATGAAAGCCTTTCATGCTGGCTTTTCTAGGTTTAGCATTGTTTTTTTTTTTCTCAAAAGTTAATATAGTGGAACCAAATATTGCGATTTTTCTTTCAGAAATCTCTCATAGAACACTTCCTAAAATGCTGGCAATTCTTTCATATTTGTAGGCTGGAATCGAAATAATCATTCATAACATGCCCGAAGAAATTTATTTATTTCATGGGCAAAATAGTTTATTAATTTTAATTTTTGCTTTGGCCTTGCTAATTTTAGCAGACTTAATACATTTGCATTTTCAATACGGATTCTGTTGCACTGCTGATGACATTTTCATTCAGATACAGAATTACTCCCTTCATGGATCTAAAGAACATTACTATTTTTGCTTGCAAAACATTATTGGCAATACAAATACTATAAAGCAATTTATTGTACTTAAATAATCTCTTATATAAAACTTCTTGAGTTAAATAAACTCTTACATATCTTCAGTAACAGATTTCTGGTGAAAAACTGCTTTCAGATCTATCTTCACCTAATAATTAGCTTTCTGTAACAACGTCAGCATTTCATGATAATTAGTACCTGGATATGAACCTGTCTTTTAAATTCATTGATGGTAATCTTATAATCACCATAGAAGTGCACAGTTTTAAGTATCTTAATTACTGCAACTATCAGCATATCACATAATAAATCTTAGGTCAGCATTAATACCACTTTAGCCCAAGCTCCTTTAATGTTTCTTCCACTTTATCTTTTAAAGCAAATGAATCTTTGAGATTTTCATGTAATTGATTGCATAAGTTTTAATAATTCCACATTTACTGGCCTCATTATTAATTCTGTTAATCGAGGATTGAACAATACCAGATATCTTTATTTTTATAATGGTTTACATACATATGTACCATCATTAATATTTTTACATGTATGTCCAAATGTTCAAAACAATTTTTATTCAGTAATGGAGTTACATCTTTAATTATTACATAAAATGTCAGGGATCTCTGCCTGGAGTTCAACTTTAATAGAACTATTACACTTCCATATATATATATATATATATATATATTGTACATATATGTATCTCATTCCCACAAACACACACACACACACACATATATATATATTGAACCGTGTTTGAATATGTGCATTCGAAACACCGGCCTCTTAGGCAGAGAAGAACATACTCGGAGAGTATGTATGCCCAAACGATAGCTATGAAGTATATAACTAGCGTTACATTTCCAGGACATAGCTTCATCTCGGCTGTTGAGTTCAACACCAAATTCAAAGCACTTTTTTTTGTTTGTGTATAAACACAGGCGCCAGCTGCTTATTCTAAAAGAATACTAAAAGAATAGACAACGCACTTTGAACAGTGGCCACTAACTCAACGCCTAAATCTATGACTAGCTCAGTTGTTTGTAATAACTAATAGATTATACTTAACTAGTGGTTAAAAGACTTGATAAAAAAGAATTGATAAAAAGAATTGACCGACAAATAAAGTTTAATTTGAAAGATAATTTATTAACTAACATTTATTTACTAAATTTCAACATTTTATACTTCTAATAAAACACACATATTTTAAATTAACATTCTAAATAGTTTAAATATTCTTGAATATTTTCATAACAGAACACTGGGAATTTATCTACTTTGATTAATAATATTGATATAAGGATCACACACATATTAACTCATGTACACACATAATAATGATAATAAAGGACTACATAGCATTTGAAATTTAATCACACACATCAATAGTTCATTTATGTATGATATAGAGTTCATATAATTAGACTCTTGAAAGATTCATACGAATTAATGCAATGCAATGACTATTACAGTATAAATGAAATAAGCAAATGTTTTTACCTAGGCTTTTGAATGTAGACGTAGAATTTTATTCTTTGGAGGCTGCTTTCGGTGAAAATGTTTCCATTATGAATGCTTACCAGCCGGCAGGGACATTTCCTTGCTGAGTTTTCTGATTTTCACGATTATTACTATCGGAGACAAATAGATACTGACAGAGATTTTCTAAGATGTTAAGCTGACATTATTTCACGGGCAGATCTGCTGTTTTCTAGGACATCTGGGCTGGAGATAAACATGCATTCCCAAGATCTTCTCAACACTGTATTTTGTTTGTTAACTGCTCAATTAATTTCTGAACTGCACTACTCAATTACTTTGTGAACTGATTACTGTCCGATAAAAAAAAGTCTATTTATATCTGCAACGTGTTGTCGAAATATTCCCGGCAAAGATCTGTTGTCGAATTCCAGTGATAATCATTTGATAAACATGTTTTGAAAGATTGCTTAATTAGTAATAGTCATGCAAAAATGTATTGTTTTATATTATTTAATATCTAATAGCCATTGCCATGTTTTTTGATGATAATCTTCTTTAACTTTCATTTATTTATAATAACATTTATTCTATTGTTGACACTCGCACATATATACGCACATATATTAGTTTTAACATTTTTTCTTGAATGAAAAGAGATTTGTATGTTTTCTTTAACAAAAGATTATTTTAATAATATAATTTTAGATAAAATTATATGTGCCTATATCAATATAGATACAATATATTCATACTTTAATTTATAAAAAGAAAAAATGTTTTTTGTATGTATATAGATTTGTATGAGTGTTGTATATAGTTAATAGACAACCATTATTAAAAGGTAGTAGTAAAAAGATAGAATGTTACAAGAAATAATATTTAATATATTGGTCTATTATTATTAAATAAAGCATTTAGTTATTTAGCTCTATTTCTTTAAAATAAAACAGGTTGGTGTAAAAAAGGTATATATTGATAGATAAAATGCATGTGTGAGTACAGCTGTGTAAACATAAAAACATTTGGACACCTATCTCTTGTTTTTTAATGTTATCTGGATCTTTGATTGTCCAAAGAAAAAGGGAAAAATGCTTTGACAAAAGTAGATAAATTGATTATTAATTTTCTTATTAATTACTATGTACCATCAACTTGTGAGGATATGATTGCTATCTTCATAATGACAATTATATTAGTAGGATGATATTTTTTTCTTTTAATTGGAAAGACAAAATATAAAGAGTGGAACAATATTAATAAAAGGGCAGATATTGGCAGAATATTCAGTTTGACAGTTAAAGAGAGGTAGTTAGCAGCAGTTTTTTTCTGTTTCTTTTAAGCTCAAGATGAGCTGTTTATTTTTTCTCTTTTACAGGTTAAAGAAGAAAATGTGAGACTTGAATTAAAATCAACATAAAAGATGTGCAGCTATATAAATAATCTCACAGCTAAATTAATCTAAAGAGATGGATCAAAATTGAATCTTTTAAAAGAAATTGGTGAGATAATATAAAATGGTACTTATATATATTTTGGCTATTTATAAAACAATGAAGATATTCAGTGCTAATTTTGCCATTTTGTTCTTTGATGCCTCACAATATGGGTTAATCACTAATCTATCTGTAGGATCATATAAAAGTCTATAATAGCCAAAGAATGGCTGAATTTAAAGCCAATTACATATGCTATCTGAGAGGTTTCTTTTTGTCTCCTGGCCCATTAAAGGAACATCATCTTTCAATGGAAGGAGAAGAAGAAAAAACAGAAGAAAGAAGAATATGTATAAAGCCATGCAACAAACCTCAATTAATCTATGAATCAGTTTTTTAAGAAATGTTTTCTTCATATTTATTAAAAGTGCCTGCAATAACTTTTAAAATGGTCGAAACAACCCAAACCAACCAGTGAAAGCGTTAAATAGGTGAGCAGTCTGATATTTGAAACTGGGACATTAATAAGAAATGAAAATGGATCAGGTAACTTTAAAAGTAGATTAAATTTTTTTTATTTACTTATTAAAAGTAAATTTTGATTTCTATAGACAAGCATTTTTTCCCTTTTTTTATGCAGAAACATTAAGAATATCTTTATTGATTGTGTTATTCTCAATACTACATAACATTCATTAAACTTAGTTTTTCATTATTTTTGAATTTTTTTATTATATATTGTAATTGTATAAAGTTTTTTTATTGTTATTTATTCAGTGTGATAAATGAGCAACCTATCAATATATGCTTTATAATGTTTTTTATTTGTCTCTTTGCATATTAAATATGGTATGGTTTATTTTTTGCTCAAAGTTTTAATAATATTTTTTAAATGTGATTTATATATCAATGCATAATATAATGGGGCACATTTTAATATAATATACATGTTGACATATCACAGAGTATGGGCATGTGTGACTGCTTATACCAACCAGTCAAAATAGGTTAGACAGAGTTATTTTAAGGTAGCAAATTAAGGAGCTGAGATTCACACATGTATGAAAGTAAAGAACACACATACTTTGCATAAATGAAATTTACATTAAAGACATATATAATAAGTTGAGAAGATATTAAATAAGCATTCAATAGAATATTTTATGTCATTTTAAGCCAGCTTACTTCAAAATATGTAGTAACATGAGCAGATATATAAAATTAGTTGTTTATGCACATAGTGTTAAAAGGTTTTGTTTTAATTATGTATTTAATTGAGTCAATTGTAAAGTTAATAATTGGATTTATAAAAAGGAAGAGTGTGAATAAATATAATTGTACTACATTTGGTTTCTGAGTTATTATTATTAATATTGTTATATATTTTTACTTATCTTCATTCTATCATTTTAATTGATCATCATCACCTGTAAATGTTAAGTAGATGTTAAGCATTGTATAGTAATTTACATATACTAATGTTTGAGATCGCACTTGAAATATAACCAAGTTTTGAATAATTATAGGTTAATAATAAAAAAGCTAAAATTACATTGTGCCCAAGAGTCTTGATCATCTTCATCAAAGATGGATATTATATTACTGGTTAAATCACCGTTTAAGCATAATAGTGGTTCAAGTAGATAATTATAGATTTAACAGAATCTAAATTTTATAATATGAGATTAGTTATGATCATCATCATCACTAAATAAATAATAATCATTAAATCCAATCTTAAATGTAAATAATATGATTAGTAAATAGGGGTTTATAAAAAGCTAAATATCATGTGGGAAGATTCATGATGATTATTCATCATCACTTGTAAATGCTGATGATTGAGTTATACTTTTAACTATAATAGTATTTTAAGTAAAGATAATCATACAAGTATAAGAGGTTATATTTTAGACCATAATATTAATTATGATTAATCATCCTAGTTATTAAGAGAGTTATAACTAAATTCCAGTTTAAACATGAGATGATTATAAAAAAGTGCCTATATGCTTATAAAGATAAATTTGTTTTTATGCATCCATTATAAAAGCTGTGCTTGTGATCATCATCATCATTATATTACAATGAATAATTAAATTAAGTAACTAAGTTTAATGGCCATATACATAACTAATGTTCTTTACTATGTTTGTTTGTAAGCCATTAGTAAGAGCAGACATGCATCTCTGTACATCAATAAACTTAAACTAAGCTGGTAATATCTATAAGAGTATAGGATATATAAATTTTATGGTATTGGGATCTTATAATTTTATTGACCCATATAAAATATAAGAATGCCATTTTCTTGTTAGTCATGTGTAATAAAGAATGTACCAAATGGGTTTGAACCCAGTACACTCTGGGCAGATAATATGCACCTAGGTTTAAAACAATCTAGTGGCGCCCTGGGCAACACATGTACTTAGCTAACCTGAATAAAAGTGATCAAGTCTCTTTTTCAACTTGATAATATTAACTTTCTCTGATATTTTTATAAATGTTATAAATAGCACAAGTGTGTGCATGTGATCGTAAATGGTCTTATATTTATGGAAAGAGGAAGGGATGATTTTCAGTTAAGAGAATATATTATGAGAGATAAGCATAATGCAATCCATGGATTTCACTGTAATTTTGTTCAGTTGCTATAGCTAATATTGGTGTATCTGATTTACAATGGCTAGTGTATTTTGTTGGTTACAATAACTTCTCAATATCGAAAATATTTTAAATCTTAAAGGATGATAGTGATAAATTTTCATTTTTATTTTGTGTGTTTAGAAATTGGATAATTTATTTATCTCATTATTGGTATGACTAAATTAATGTTGACTAAATTATAGTTGCAAATGGGCTATGACATTATATTTATGTTAGTTACAAACTGGCTGTCATATTATAAATATATTTCTTTATAATTACAAAGTGGCTATTCAAAGAGGGTTAAAGATAGGCCATATACCCGAGATGAGAAGAAGTTAGAATGGCCTCAACTTCCATTTTGTAATATATATCACCACTTATTTATTAATTACCAATTATATCAGCTATCATAACATATGTGTATTCAGTTACAAATGGACCTCAACTGGGCATGATGTATATTGGAATATATTTATTTTTAGTTCCAAATGGTCACCCAAAATGGGGCATGATACATATATTAGCATATGCCTGTTAGGTTACAAATTATATCGGCTATCATAGTAATATTCATTTTATTTGAATATTCATTATATATATATATATATATATATATAATGAATATTCAAATAAAATGATATATATATATATATATATATATATATATATATTGTGAAAGTACATAAAACTATCACATAAGAATATTTATTACTTTTTTAGTTGTTTTAATAAAATAAAAAAAACAATTAAAACTAACTATTTTTCATTCATTGATATAATACCAGTGATTAATCTAATAAAATTCATTAACCAAAATTTTAACAAAGAGATAACCTTTAATGTCAAGTTGTAAGTCTAGAAACTAATACAAAGGAAATGAAATTAAAATTCAATTATTGATTATTAATAAAATTAATAATTATATAATGTATATACTTTATTACTGTGCTAGACCACACATTTTAAGAAAATATATTATTATTATTATTATTATTATTATTATTATTATTATTATTATTATTATTATTATTATTATTATTATTATTATTATTATTATTATTATTATTATTATTGTTATTTTGTGTTATTTGATAAGTAATTGTTATTATATATTAATATAGAACTGTTTGTAAATCCTGAAATATATTTTACACTTTTCTCTCCTATAATCCCATTACGAGGCAAAATGTTTTGTATGTCACCATACATCGTTCTCTCTGAATACTTTTATGTAAAATACTTAACTTTAAACATGAAAAAAAGTAATAATAATTATGATACTATATATGTATTCAGTCGGTCTTCAGCTATTGATCAAGGATCAGCCCAAGTTATTTCCACATTGTTAGGCTATTGGACATTTAATCTTACAAATAATCCATATGCTGTTTGTTTAAAAGAGCCTTCACCTGACACTTATGTATACAATTTTATGTGGCGAATTGTTGTAGAAGCAGTAGACAATTCTTCAGATAATAGACGGCTTGTTTTTTTTTTTAGAATACCAGTAGGTAAGAAAGATAAAAATATTTAATGATATTTTTTACCAAAACATTTATTCATAAGGTTGCTTAACTATATTATTTAAATATTATCAATACTTTTTACACTGTTTTTTTTTTTTTTTTTTTTTGGTTTACCTATGTATAATATTTGCATTTTTATTTTAGGGAAACGACAAAGTAACCAATACTTAAAATACAATTTATTCATAAAATTAGCCGAAATTATGTCTTTCTATAATACGATAATTATAACTCTTTATGAAACATACAATAATGGTATGAACAATTTATAGATATCAAACATTTCATCTTAAAAAAAAACAAATTTATTCACAGGAAAATATCACTAAGATAAAGCATTTTTGCAAACATTGAATTTTCTGTGCAACAGAATCACTGATTTAAGTCAAACATTGGTGTTTGAGTGGTCTACAAACAGTTGTTCTGGGTTAGCAGATTCACTTCCTGGCCGATGCTATGACACATGAAAAATCACTGATTCAGATCTTCAAGGACATATCCATAACCAAATAAAAATACTAAAATAAATAAATTATTATTAGTAAATATGAAATTTCATAAAAGTACTGATTTTTTTAAAAATATTTTTCATATAAAAATAATTTCTATAAATAAATAATTTCAAACATCCCTGTATTGTCCTAATAACTTTATCAGTGATGTAGATTTTATAATTCAAAGAAACCTACACATATATATAATCAAAGTAATTTTAATGGTAAAATATGTATATATATAAATAATTAATCATGAGCATTTTCAATTAACTTAGTAATCATTATCACTTCTGTTGTTTGATTTTTCTATTTTCCAATTAATTACACTAAATTCATATTCTACACACAGTTTATAGAGAATAAGTATATCTTTAAATAGAGCATATCAACATTCTCTTTGATTTTGAACCCTGTGCCATAATGAGAATCATGTGCAAATAAAGTAAAATACATTGTGCAAGTGTGAATCCCATGCCAGTCAACCATTAATTGTTATGGGACCACTTTCTATAACTTAGATAAATCATCAAATAACTGACTTGCCTTAGCATGTGTAGTGCCGTACATGAAAGACCAAGTGTGTGTCCATAGTTAAATACAGCTCTCCTAAAGAATAGTTCATCCATTACATATGCCATTACAATCAGTGGGGCTCTCAAATAAACTCATGGTAGTATAGATTCAATCCTGTCACATGAGATGTAACCAATCATGGAGGTGGCAAAAATGATATATTCAATCTATTAAATGTAAGCATCCACTACAGCTCTACCAAACATTAAGGGCTTGAAATCATACGATTATTTTGTGATAAGCTAATACTTTTAAATGTGACAAATGGACACAAGACAAATGACAGATAACAATAAACAGATACTAATAAAATAGTCATGTAATAAGACATAAAAAGTATAAAATAAGTTAAAAGTAGCATGTTAAAAAATAAATTATTAAATGAAATAATCAAATAAAATCTAAATTGTAACTCATATTGAATGTATGATATCTGGAAAGTCTCTACAATGTCTATCAAATTACTTGATATGCATATAAAGAAATTACTTTGAAATAAAATTGTATAAATTTATTTTATGAAACAAATATAATACAACATAATACAAGTATTAAAGGATAACCATAAGTACAATCAAATCAATGCAATTGGAAGCTTTTAAAGAAGTTAGTAAGAAAATTCAAAGGGAAAAAGTCCTGGAGGAACAAATATAATATCATATTATTAGATAAGTATAGTGGAACACAGTATTGATATTTCTGGGAGGACTGTCTCAGAATTAATCCAACCTTAACGATTGTCAATGATTGTAAAAATGCAAAACAAGAAAAGAACAGGATCAAACAACCCCATTCTCAAAAGTTAAGGGTGATCGTACACAATTTATTGACATATATAAAAAATGAGATGAAGATCACTAAAGAAGTCATGAAAAACAAAACAATGCCAATTTGTACTCGACATAGGGTAAAGAATGTTGAGATTAGAAAATGGCTTCCAATGTGGGATCTGATAAATCAGTAAATGGCCAGATGTGAGAGCCAAGAATTAGTTGAGAGAGGGGTTCAAGTAATGTTAAGAAAAAAAATCATTCCATGTGGGAGAAGGTTTTGAGTTTTGAAATGGTTAAAGTATAAGAAATATCAATGAAGATGAAAGCACTCTAGAAAACCTGACCATGACATTTAAAAATCCTGAGCATTGTCAGCCTGAACAAATATTAAAAGTTATAGCTGATCTAAGGGAGATAGTAATGAGAGATAGTGGAGAAATCATTGAAATGAAAATCATGATATGAGACTTGAGAAAAGATGTGAGCAAATTGAAAAAGAATAAAGAAAATAGGTGACAATAAAATTGATGGGGATCTAGTAAAAGCAGATCTCAAAGTTAGTAAGCTTATAGAAGTAAAAAAGAACACAAGTGAAAATAAAGAACAGTCCATAGAGAAAATAGATATGAGTCTGAAATAAATAACTGCAGCTGTAGATTTGGACTAAATAAACATGGAAAGGATGATTAACAAAGTAGAGCATGCTAATCCAAAAAGGATGCCATTAGCAAAATTCATCCAAATAATTTTTTTCAAGGGGAATGAGGAAGAAAAATCATTTGACTCTTTGGACAATTTGCAATTTTTTTTCCTTCTACAGATCAAGTGAGAAGGAAAAATTCTTATAGATACTAACCATTTAAGTGATATCAACAATGAAAGGTGGAAGGAGATGGAATATAACCCATATATGTTTCAGGAATATAGAACAATGATATTGAAGGTATTCTGGAGCATTGAAAAGAAAGAGGACATCCACATAAAGATATTATGGGAAAACATAGGTCAAACAGAGAAGAAACATATGGTCACTTTTTGCATTGTGAAGCCATAAAAGTCAGAGCATTTGGGGCTTATTCTACAGAACAATACAATGCAAGCCAGCTGAAAACTGTTGGTTATCAATAGAATGAGCATTGGATATGTTTGATATGGAATATAGTAATCCCAGAAAAATGGATGGTGATTCAAAAGTTAGGTGATAAAATTGCAATGACTCTCAATTTAGAATGGACAATAACCCAAAGAGAAAAACATGAAAGTACAGGGAGTAGTTAAAGGTTTTTTTTTGTCATTTTGAGAGAGTATATATATATATATATATATTCTCTCTCAAAATAGATACATGCCTCAAAACTATATATCAAAACTATATATATATATATATATATATATAGTTTTGAGGCATGTTCTTAGGTTAAAAGTAAAGTTTTGTTAAAATATATATAACATTATTTATTTTATATTTTAAATCAGTTTTAATTTTTTTTCTATTTATGTCAAAGATATCAGGATTTACTTGATGGATTTTTTTTATTATTTACAAATTAATTAAATATTTTTGTAAAATAAAAAATGGATTTCTAGATTTTTTTTATTAAATGTATTTTTGTTTTAAATTGTAATTCTTAGAAAGGTGTGGGTGGGGGAGATGTAAAAATATATACTTTAGCAATTAATTATATTGTGGAAACTTCAGGTACTAAATGTATTTTGTAATCTATTACACCAATTAATCCAGGATTTTTCCACTATTTAAAATAAAAGATGACCAAAAAGGACAAAAAATTGAAACTATAAAATGAAAATAATAGGTGTGAATCTACTTCATGAAAGAAAAAAAAACCCTATAAATTATCCAGTTTCCTGTTGCTTAACTGCTTGACATTTGACTTAGCATTTGACCTTGTTTGTACTTATATATATATATATATATATATATATATATATATATATATATATATATATATATATATATATATATATATATATATATATATATATATATATATATATATATATATATATATATATAAAACAATGTGAAGAGACAATAAACTATAATATTATGAGTGCCAAGCAAATGCTTTCTTGCTAAGGGACATCAGAACTTTTCCCACAGGGAGTTAATTATTATCTTACCACCTAAAGCTACCTCTGTGAAAGGTAACAAGTGAAATAATGATTTGCAGAACGAGATGTGGAAATTAAACAAAAACAATATAATGGACAGGGCATTCATTCCAATGATCACAGGAAAACTCATGTAAAAACTTTTACCATCTGGAGAAAGTTGACTCACTGATCAACCAAGGTAATTACAATTTTTTTATTATTAAAGATTTTGGAGTAATATAATAATAGACTCCATTAACTTAGTGTAAATAAAGTTTCAACTTAGAGAGCATTTTTCCATTGATTATTATTTTTATATAATGTTGTATTAAGTAACAAGTGTGTTGTGCCTTTATGTTACTAATTTTATTAATCAAAATTTTGTTTTGTTTGTATAATCCTCCTTCAGTGGTTTACAAGAAATAATGTTAAACAACTTGATCTAGAAAGTCAGAATAGGAGTGGGAATAAAATTTCACTTAATAATTTTGTCTATATGTAAACACAGAAACTTTATGACAGAACCTGGCATTTGAAAAAAGGAATGTGCGATTGCTGCAAGCAAACAACAGACAATTGCACCGTAGCTTAAGAGTTTCAGTAAATAATTTATCATCGAAGGGAGATGGTTTGAGTGTTACAATTTAGCACACTCCTATAGTAACTGTCCTAGAAGTTGACTTTTATTTGGGTCAGGTGTCACTGTTGTCAATAGGATTTGTGATTATGCATATTTCCTAATAAATACAATATATTTTTTTTAATTTTATGTGTTGTATTTAAAAATCAGTAATGTCAGAGTTTAAATTTATGTTTGTATTTTGCTTTTATAGTAGATTGAGTCATTTTGGGATAGTAAAAAACAATAAAATTAAGAAAAATCTCAATAAGAGTAAGGGATTTAATAAACATTTAAACGTTATATAAGTGTCTCTGTTTTAATCTAGATTACTAGTGTAATAATTAAGTATCCATTTAGTATAATTAAGATTCATGTAAGATTATGTTTTGAAATCTGTTAGGTGACTACTGTACATAAAAAAATATGACTACAATCATTGAAGTTTCTTCTCGATCTAGTGTTAGGCTATATGTATAGTAGGACTCTCATACTGGTCACTATAATTTCAGTACATTTTGGAAACTTGCAGACAAAGTGTTACTTTGTAATGGCACAATTTTGAAAAGAAAATTTGCTGATTATTCATATCATTGTATGTAATATGATAAGGTGTCATAACTTAATGAATATTTAAATAATCAAATATATTTTATGGCATATAATAAACATAGGAATATAAGTTATAAAGTTATAATTAGATAATAATATTCTAGGAGGATTAAAGGTGAATGCATGATAATCTAAATAATATGTTTGTGAAATATTCATAATGTGATAAAAATACAAATTGTCTCTTTTATTGATACATTTTAATATGGAAATAGTATAAAATGCCTTAATATTTATGAAATAATGTATATAATATACAATACCATAATTATATATTAAATAATTTATAATTCACTTTAAAATTATTTACAAGTATTTTGATAATGTTAGTTGATAAAGATACGAATAAGATGTTAAATATTTTTTTTTTAAATTAAATGTGAGATGTGTAAATTATTTTAATTTCTCTCTTACTACAGATATAAATGTTAATGTTTTTTTTTTTAAACTAATAAGGTGTTGCGAGTCTCTTTTCTTATTTCAAAGTCATTATTCATAATCATTTCCATATATATATATATATATATATATATATATGGAAATGATTGATTATATAGACATTGATATATATAATTTATATATATATATATATATATAAATTATTAATCAATGTCTGTATTCCAATTATATATATATATATATATTAGTAGTAATTAAATATATTTAGTATTATTGCACATAATCTAAAATAAAATAAGAAAAAAAAAAGAAATATTATGAATGTTCAAGGCATTTAATATTATATTTTAATATCAATTAATTCAGTTTGTCTTCATCTTATTTAATAATCATAGTGAAGACTGAATAACTAGTAATTTCATACATAAATAAAATAATTGCATTATAATACATGGCAACAAGAAATCATTTGAAATTCGATTTTAGTAGTTAATAGTGATAAATATTGGTTAGTAATTTTGATTTTTTTTCAGTTAATTTATAAGAAAATTAGTTATTTTGATTGCAAAGAAGGGATTAGTGGATTTGTTTTTTAATTATTTTTCATGTAGGTAAATGTAAGTAAAATCCATCTCTACATTTGGTTATGTAAATTAATTTATTCATTTTAAGCAACAATAGTTAGCTACCTGAGATGTTGATTAAGCACAGAATGTTAATAAAGAAGTGGAATACAATTATTTTAATAAGTAAATATTATTTTTTCTTAATATTTTTTTATCTCTGTAGTTTCACATTAATACTTGTTTTATATAATATTAATCGATGATCACATCCTGTGTTGAAAGTATTAAGAATATTTTTATCTTGAACTAAGTTTTTTTCTGATACATCATCAATCTTCACAATGTTATTCTCTCACTTTTATTAATACTGAATCCTACTCCACTTGTATTTCCAATATTAGTACCTTTATAATAGAGTATATGTCCACTTTTTAAATCAATTATCTCTTCACATTTTCTTTTACCTTCACAAATTCCAATAATGTTCCATTTAATATAAGACAGTTCTTTTTTTCCAATTCCTGTAATTTTTCTTCACTTGAAGGAGACCTGCACTTGTATTTATCTGAATAAAAAGTTGTCAGTAAATGGAAGTCTGGTGCCACAATCAGAGTATTTTTGCCACCATCTGCATTCAGCCTCCAACAATTGACTGGCCGGAGACATTACAGCTTTTTGAAAATTAGAGCCATGATTTATTTTTGTCTGTCATATTTGTATATATAGAAAAAAATATTCACACACATTCATTATGCCTTATCAAGTAACTAAAAGAAATACAGTTGTTGTGTCCTAATCTTAAATTCAGAAGTAAAAGGACAATAAACTCTGCATGCTATCTAATGCATTTTGGTGAACAGGCCATTTATATTTGTATAACATATCAATAACCACATAGTAATAACAACTGCAACGACAAGAAAGTATAGAGTGGACATTAGAAATTTACCCTGCTCTGTTTCTTTAAGGCATCTAAGAGGAATGAAAGGTGCACTTTCAGTTAATAGTAAACTCCATTCTATATGATTAGGAACTCATTTTTAACTTTATTTAATCCTTCCATTATTTTTTTTTTATGTATAATGTATAATTTGCTTTGGATATAGATATGTAAATTAAATAAATAATTAAATTGAAATTAATTGAATAATTTCATTTATATTGTTATTATAATTTATCAGAAGATATAGAAACAACAGCCTCAGCAACTACCACAATAAAAGGTAAGAATGAATTAATCTCCTACAGTTCTTTGTTTTTGTGTAAAACGTAATTGCATATATTTATACACAACTTTTAAATGTTATGTAAATAGTTCATTATTATTATCATCATCATCATCATCATCATTATCATCATCGTCATCATTATTATTATCATCATCATCATCGTTATTATTATGATAAATAATAAATGTTTATTTATAAAATGTTAGATATTTACAGACTAAAATATATACAATTAAACATAGAGGGGTGATACAAATTGTGATATTATTTGTCTCCCAGAATCTTATCTAAACATTAGTATATATAGTAATGAATTTGTAGCTGATTATTAAAAGGTGTATAGATGTCATAGAGCATTAGATATAGTATTTTGAGTTGGTATAATAATAGGAGTTAAAATTCATACTGGTTTTCAACATATATATATATATATATATATATATATATATATATATATATTGTAATAATATGCACTCTCTCAACAAGATAAATTAAGGCAGTCGCTTATCACTATAGTCAGATTTAAAGTATTCATATAGGATGCCTATATATGTTCCCAATAAATAATTTATTATTAATAAATTATTATATCTAAACCACATCAAATCAATTTTCACTTTAACTGATTTAACCACTATGCTCAGATTTTGAACCCAGGGAAGTTTAACAATTTCTCTCTTCAGGGGTTCCTATCAATATACTAAAGTAATGATAATAGTAAATCTCACTAACCGGGTTTCTTGAAGTTAATATAATAATCAATAAAATTATTATATTAAATGTTTGTTCTTATCTTATAAAATCAAATAAATAAATAAAACAAATTGAAGACTTCATTTAGTTTAATATAAAACATATATTAATTATTTATTTAACAAATAAATAACTTAAACTTTATAATATATGAAAAAATATTTATATATCTACATCCTTATATTAAAAATATAAATGTTCTCTTTACTTACGGTAAATATATTTTCTAACTTATAACACCACATGATTTTACAATGTATATAAAATATAAGTATCTAAATATTAAGACTTTTATATTAACACTATTCTATAATAATTAGATTTTACAAATAATAATACAATCATTTATATATAATATTTTCATTCGTTAAAATGATTGTACGGAATTTATGTTTATTAATATAAAAAATATATTTCATATCAATGTTAGTCATTTATCCACTTATCATACATTATGGTTATTATACTATTTGAATTTATATAAACAATGTAGTGTCATGTCATAAAAAATAATAGTATGTGAATTTAAAAATAACTTAATTTCTTACCTCCACGATCACTTTATCCCTTTATATTTTTACATGCCTTTCTCATGTTAATATTTCTTAACCTATATCTAAATCTTTGTTAATCATAAATAAAAAAATATTTTAAATTATTAATTCTTTCTTATTATTCATATCATTAATGAAATGAATATGATAATAAAGGAAATAAAATTAATCTTTCCCAATTATAATTTTCAAAAAATTTAAATGGTATTTATAAAAGTTAATACAATAGTCTCAGATGTTCCTGAAATTCACAAATTAAAATCCTTTGAAGATGCAATTTTTAATTCCTTCATTGTTATACATTAAAAAATAATAGGTTATCCCAAGTTGATGTTTAGTTTCCTCTTTGTATATAGATTTTAGCTTCGTTAATACACAGTTCATTTATTAACAATTATAATCCATTTTGAAGATATAACTTTTATATAATTTTATAGGCATTCAGCAAAAAATGTTATTCACACATATATATTTGACTAGGCAAGTGCATTTTATATATCCCATGATAAATAGGTGTTCTACTCACTGTGAATTTTCCTTATAATGTAAAGTACATTAAATTTAGTTGAAGCTTTTATAAACATGTTCTTTTTTAAAACAAAATGTACATTTTAGAACTCCAATTAGAATGATTTTTATAGAACATGAAAATATAATCAAATTATTTTCTTTAAAAAATATTAGAAATTTCTTCTCACAAGTATTAAATCATTCAAAATATAGATTTTATCTTATACACTGTTCTTTTAAAATGAACACAGTATAAGTCTTTGTAAGGATATAGCTGAAAGAATAAAATCCTTAATCTTCTAATAAAAATAGAATTCTAATTTTATATATAGATGCATGAGCTTGCTGAAGCATATCATTGTTACAATATAATTAGATATTAAATCACTAAGTTAATTTCATTCCCTTTAATTCAAAAAATTGCATGTGAACCCAAAGGCCATTACCTTGTCAACTGTCTGTTCTCAACAATGCTTTTTTCATTTTAAAGAATGAAAAATAGTAATTTAATAAATTATGCATTTATTTTTATAAATATAATAGGAATACAATTATAATGTATACATATTGATTATATGTATGTGTGAGTATATATATATATATATACTTCTCGATTAAATATAAATTAAAACATTTCCCTCGATTAAAGAAAATTAAAATAAACTAATATTTTATTTTAATTAATCATCTTTATCATTTATGCATTATTACAATACATTTGTTTTATTATTTTTACCTAGATTTAAGTTTTTAAATTCTTTTTTAATTATTAGACAAAAATTATTAATTATTATATTTAATAATACTTAAATTGTTTTATGTGTAATTGGGTTCTTATTTTTTTATAATGTCTTAATTTTTTTACATCTCATATAATTTGTTTTGATTAAATCATAGATTAAATAATCCGATTATTTTATTTTAAACTTATTACATATTAAAGTTAAATAATGTAATACTTTATTATGCAAAAATCTTTATATAGATTACTTTCTTTTTGTTCTCTTCTTTCAATTAATTCTATATAATATATCCTTAGCAATATACTAAGTATTTGGAATGGTATATCAAAATAATTATATGGTAGAAAACCTGATTATTTTATAACTAAGTTTTAATTAGTTAGTTTATAAATGTTTTATGTATAAATTGATTTAAAATGCCAATCATGATCCTTATTGAGACTTAATAGACTATCACTGATATCAAATAAATGAATATAAATAAACTTATTTAAAAGTGCCATTCCTGCTCTTTAATTTTTGAGACTTACTAGATTATTTTTAGTATCCAATAAATATATTAGTTGGAATTCATTTATGAACTTGCCAACCTATAAGAAACCAGTCTTCTGTTTTCATATTAATGATATGATCCATCTTAGTAAGACACAATTGTGTATAGTATTTTATCTTTCATATCTTAATTATTTACATTTCTTCACTAACAACCTAATAATTATTACATAGTTTAGATATTACATAACTTACGATAATTGATTGTTTAAGACAATTACTATATTTTTCCTTGATAGGGCTTTAATATATCAGCATTGTAAGAAGATCATATCTCACCATCACAATCTAACCAGTATGCATTTGGTCCAGCTTTATTTATAATAGTGAATAGTCTTTTATAAGTATTACAAAATTTATGAAAAATACTATTTTGTGGATTACTAACATGTGGAGTCTTTAAAAATACTTTGCCCCCTACTTTAAATTGATAATTTGATTTAAATGTATTTTTATGACGTTTTTGAGCCATATGTATCATTCTTTCTAAAGCTTCTTTTCTATCTTTTTCAATATTTATGGTTAAATTAGGAATTGGTGGTTTATAATATTTAAATAATATTGGTATATTTTTATTTAATTGCATTTTAATGAGTGTGAATCCAATGAATTTTTTAGCACTCCAATTTATATAATTTACCATTACTGTTGTGTGCTTTACCCTCCCCTTGTGATTATCTTTCAAATAATTTCTAAACAAACATCCAAGTTCCCACATTACACGTTCACCTGGATTTGATTGAGGATTTCTTATAGAAGTAAGCACATGTTTTATTTGATGTTTATTTACCCATGTATTCCATTCTTTGGATAGGAAGGGTGTGCCATGATCAGTTAAGATCATCATAGGTGTCCCTATCCTTTCAAAATGCAGGGTGTCTTATACTTTAATAGAATATCTGCTTGGGGTATTGGATAACAGACACAAATTTAAAGAAGAGATTATAAGCTACTAGTAAAAATTTTTTTTTATTAAATGGAGGTAAGGGTCCATAGTAGTCTATAGCTAAGATCTCATTTGGTCTTTCTGGAATGATATAATTTATTGAACTAACATAATTTTTATTTACTGATTTAGCTCTCAAACCTATTTGAAAATTTTGAATTTCATTCAAAATATCTTTATGCATATTAGGTCAATAAAACCAAATCTTTATTGTTTGTTAAGTTTTATAGACACCATAATGTCCATATAAACGAGGAGTATATTGTACGAGTGGGTTTTTTTTTTTTAATTTCAGGTATTAATTCCCTCCACTTATTTATATTATCATTAATTTTATATTTTAAGACCATATTATCTGTTTTATATAATTGAAGATTACGGGCTGTATACATAATTTCCTCTTTATTTAATGTTTTAATAATCAGCATTAAATTTTTATCTTGATTTTGTAAATTATGGATATTTATTAAATCGTTATCTACATTTTCATCAACTATCAAGTCAACATTCATAATGTAGGCATTATATACCGATATGTGTAATTGTTCTGATTTATATGGATTTTGACTTAGTGCATCGGCTACAATATTCTCAGATCCTTTACAATATTTAATTGTACAATTAAATTCTTGTAATAACAGACTCCATCTCATTAATCGAGAATTAATTAAGTAGATGTGATTCAAGTATTCAAGGCTTTTATGATCTGTTATCACAATCACCTCTGATCTGAGAAGCATCTGTCGAAATTTTTGAAAAGCCCACACTATTGCTAGGGCTTCTTTCTTTGTAACCTTATAATTCAATTCAGGATCTTTTAATAGACAGCTAATAAAATAGAGGACTCCTTTTTGGCCATGGATTTGAGATAAAGTCACCCAATCCATAACCACTACTATATGTTTGTAAGATAAATGGTTTGCTAAAATCAGGAAAAGTTAATATAATTTGCTTTAAAAATCCAGCTTTGATTTTAGAAAATGCATCCTCGTGTTCCTCATTCCATTTCCATTTCTCATCTTTTCTAATGAGTTTTAACAACGGTTCCATGTAATAAAATTTTTTTGGTAGAAACGATTATAAAAATTACATATTTCTTTTTTATTTGTGAGTTTAGGAAAATTCTGTATGGTACTAATTTTATCCGGATGAGGTTTAATCCCCTTGTGCCCAACAATATGACCTAAGAAGATCACTTTATTAGATACCAAATGCTTTTCGTAAAATTGCTTTTTATTTCTTTGTCAGAACACTCTTTAAAAATTATTTTTATATGTTGAAGATCTTCTTCAATTGTAGTTGATGCAATTATAACGTCATCTACATACATTGTTACAATCTGTTTGATATCTGGAGATAAGGTTTATCCAAGCATCTAATTAAGGCAGCACCACGATTGATCAATCCACATGGCATCCTATTAAATTGATAAGTAAATCCTTCATACCGAAATGCTGTATATTAGCGATTTTCAGGATAAAGTTCTATTTGCCAATAGCTTGAGGTCAAATCGAAAGTAGAAAATACTTTTATTTCCAAATCTCACGAATATTTCCTGTATGGGCGATTGTATATTTATTTCCGGGACAGTACTTTGTCTAGTTGCCTAGCATCTAAACAAATTCTCATCGACCCATATTTCTTCTTCACCGTTACAACTAAATTACAGTACGCTGAAGAGTATTTGGAAATGATTTTCATTCAAGCATTTTATTAATTTGTTTATATATTTCTTCTCTATATTGGTAAAAAATAGGATAAGATTTGGATTGAAAAAAATGATCATGAATTAATTTTATTCTTTACTCCTAGTATTTTTGAGAATATAATATTATATTTATTAATAATAGATTGCAATTTATTAACATTATCGCCATCAATTAAATTTGATTCAGCAATTTTTGATTTTACAAGTGTTTCTGGTATATTTGACATTATACAATCAATTTCAAATAAATCATACTTTGGAGACAATGTCATTTTTAAAACCTCATCACCTATATTAACTATTTGATTTTTAAAATCAATCAAACATTTGTTCATATGTAAAACATCTACTCCCAAGATCATTTCATGAATAACACCAGTTAATATCAAAAATACATGTTTGATTAATAGATAATTTTATCCAGATTTGCTTTGAATTAATTTTTCCGTTTTATTATTAGCTAGATTAATCTGTACATATTTCAGAGCCCATAAACCTTTTATAAAACTCCTCAGATATTACAGATATTTGGCTACCACTATCTAATAAGGCTCTAATTTGCAAATCTTCAAACATAATATTAATTAATGGACAATTTTGAACAGCATACTTGGGTTCTTCATCTTCCTCTGAACATATTATGTTGGTGATTTGTTTAACTAAAATTTTATTTTTGTTCCTCGTTTTAAATATGGGTCTTTGAGGTCAGGAACTATATCCAAAGAACCTCTTTAATTTAATTTTTCTATTGTTTTGGATACATTTTTATTATACCCTAATTTACTTTTATTTAATCCACTGGTAGTTGCTGTACTGTTAATTTCTGAAATTTGATGTGTATCAGAACTTGATTTAACTTCTGCTTTATTATCACTTTAAACTGTTTTAATTTGTCAATTATTAAAAGTGTTATGTTTTCTTTTTTTATAATTAATTGCATTTGATGTGATATTTTCTTTCTTCCTTTCAAAATAATTTTGATTAACATTTTGGTTATTTGAATGAATATTATTTAAAATATGTATAGTTTGTTCGATATTTTGTGCATTAGAAAATAATAAAGACTTCTCGATTTTCATAGGTAAGTTATGTTTTACAATACGAATAATTTGATTTTGGCTAAAATAATATCGATCAAGTGTTTTCAGTTTTGATACTTGTTTTCTAAAAAAATTAGTTAGAGTTTCACCTGGCATATTTTTATATTTTTTCTGAAGTATTTGATACAACAGTGATTCTTGACGATCATTATTCCAAAAATTCTTTATCAATAATTTTTGATATTCTTCAAAAGTTTTAGGTATTTGAAATAATGATTCCCACCATGATAAAGCATCACCTTATAAATGACTGTATGCTACAATCAATTTTTCACCTTCTGTCATATTAGTATTTACTGAAAAATATAAATTTAAACTCTTTAGATGCTTTATTGGAGCTTCATTCGTAAACCCTTGAAAATGTTTTAGTTTTACAAATTGATTTACAACATTAGATTGTAATACATAATTTGTACTGCTACCATTTTCTTTTTGCAGATTTATAGATGATTGTTGATTGTGATGGTGAGAAAAGTCTCCTATAGAATAATTAATGTTATTATTATTTTGTTTCCTTTGCATGTTTTCCATCTCAATTACAATTTCATCTTGATGTTCATTTTTATTTGGATCTTCCTTTAACCTATTAACTGCTTCTAATATTTGATTAAATTTATCGGAAGTCGTGTCTTCTTTAATATTAGATAATTTAATCTTTTTACAAGCTTATGTATAATTTCCATTATTATTATTTTGACTTTCTCAAATTCATCCTTCAAAATTTTTATCGTTTGATCTATGGTAATATTTTTATTTTCCAATTGATTAAATATCTCCGATTGATTCTCTAATAATATTTCAATTTTATCTTTATTTAATTTTAAATCTGAATCAATCAAATTTTGTTTAACTTTTAAACATTAAAAATCTTTTTTCCATAGACTGAATTTTCTTTTCTTGGTTATTAATTTATACAAGGACATATTTTATTTTCTCATCTATAACTTTTTCAGACTCTTCTTGGATTTTATACATATCAATTTGAAGATGATTGTATATAGTTTTTATTTCTAAAAATTTGTTTACTACTTTATTTTTTATTTTTGTTTCAAATTCAAAAAATCTTATTTGACACTCAAGATCTGTTTCATCAATAACCTTTTGAATTTTTTGAATTTCCTTATTCATATTCGTTTGTATTTGTGATATCTCATCCTTGAAATCTATTTTTATATTATCTAATTTTATTGATAATTCATTTGTGATATCTGCTTTCATATCTTTGATCTCTGTTTTCATCTTTTTCATCTTGGTATCCATGTTTTTAGACAAATCTGTTTTCATATCTTTGATCTCTGTTTTCATCTTTTCCATTTTCGTATTCATGTTTGCAGACAAATCTACTTTCAAATTTTTTATCTGAGCATTCATATTTGTAGATATATCTACTTTCAAGATTTCCATCATTTGTTGCATCATTAACATCATTTGACTTAATGGTGTATTATTATCATTTCTTTTCTTTTCTATATGTTCGTCAATAATATCCATAGTTTCTGAAACATGAATATCTAACATAGAATTACTCTCAGACACACCTATATCTATTTGTTCATTGATACTATTCATAGCATCATCAACTATATTTGAACTAAGTACCTCAGTTTGCATTTCTATATTATTATCAGTATTAGTAGAGAAAAAAAAATTATACTTACTTGTTGTAATCGTAAAACTAACTTTTTTTATTTTAAAAAACTAACTCTACTTTAACTATAATTTTATTTATATCATAATATATTATTTATCATAGGATATTAATGCAATGCCTTTCACTTTTCAAAATATATATGTGTTCTTACTCTAATGCCTAATTTTAAAATTATATTTTTAAGCAAGTGATCTATTCATTTAAATTTTAACTTTAATTTTTGAAGTATCCATTATTTTATTATTTACTGTTTTACAATACATTTAATATATGAGATTATTACTAATAATATTTATCCCTCAACGTTTTGTATCGCTATACAAACAATATAGAATCTATGATTCGAAGCTATAATAATATGGAATCTATAATTCAAAGCCCCATGTTGGGAATCATATGTAACGGTGTGCAGTCTCTCAACAAGATAAGTTAAGGCAGTCACATCTCACTATAGTCAGGTTTAAAGTCTTCATATACGATGCCATGAGTGATGTGATTTAATTTTGATATAAAGTATATATGTTTCCAATAAATAATTTATTATTAATAAATTATTATATCTAAACCATATCAAATCAATTTTCACCTTAATTGACTTAACCGTTATGCTCAAATTTCGAACTTAGGGAAGTTTAACAATTTACTATCTTCAGAGGTTCCTATCAATATACTAAAGTAATGATAATAGTAAGTCTTAGCAACCGGGTTTCTTGAAGTTAATATATTAATCATTACAAATTATTATATTAAATGTTTGTTCTTATCTTATAAAATCAAATAAATAAATAAAACAAATTGAAGACTTCATTTAGGTTAATATAAAAAATATAATAATTATTTATTTAACAAATAAATAACTTAAACTTTATAATATATAAAAAATATTTATATATCTACTTCCTTATATTAAAAATATAAATATTCTATTTATGTATGGTAGATATATTTTCTAACTTATAACACCACATGATTTTACAATGTATATAAAATATAAGTATCTAAATATTAACTTTTATATTAACACTATTCTATAATAATTAGATTATACAAATAATAATCCAATCATTTGTATATAATATTTTCATTTGTTTAAATGATTGCACGTAATTTATGTTTATTAATATAAAAATATATATTTCATATCAATGTTAGTCATTTACCCACTTATCATACATTATGGTTATTAGACTATTTGGATTAGTATAAACAATGTAGTGTCATGTCATAGAAAATAATAGTATGGTAATTTAAAAATAACTTAATTTCTTACCTCCAAGTTCACTTTATCCCTTTATATTTTTACATGTCTTTCCCATGCTAATATTTCTTAACCCATATCTAAATCTTTATTAATCATAAGTAAAAATAAAAATATTTTAAATTATTAATTCTCTTTTATTATTCATTTCTTTAATGAAATGAATATGATAATAAAGGAAATGAAATTAATCTTAAAGACATTGAAGATAACCTACGTGGAGTATATATACCCAGACTCAAAAGAGCGATCAAGGCAGTCGCTTACATGGATGATGTCTTGATCATTCTGCCAACTCAGAAATATCTAAACACACTATATGAAATATTGGACAAATATAACAATCTATCAGACCTCAAAATAAATACAGGAAAATCCACAGCTTGGTCTATCCTATCTGGAAAAAAAATCAAATCGCGCTTCCAAGCTGAACCACAGAAATTTCTGGGATTTAATATTTCAAAATCGCAATCAGCAATGTCTAAAGAACTTCAAGCAAAAATCCTCCAGTCCACAGACCAGATCACTAAGACCCTCTCAAAGGTATACCTTTCGCTCTATGGTAAGGTTTAACTGCTAAATATAAAGATTTATAGCAAAATTGCATACTACCTGCCAATGATGAATGCAAATAAAACATTCATCAAGAAAATTGAGCAATATTGCTCAAGATTACTATGGAAAGGGCAAACTGTTTCCATCAGCATGAGAAACATGCAGGAAAACAAAAGATTAAATGGAATGTCACTACATTCCATCACTTCAATAAACTATCAGAAATCACACACTCTGATATATAATCTAGTCCAAAAGTATGGTCATGACCAGATCACCGAATCCATAATTCCTACCGACACCCCATTCCCCAAAAAATTAAGCTGGCTTGACCACCTAATCCTGTCAACAATTTAACAAAATACAAATGACCATAACAACTACCAAAGCAAGATCAAGCTGTGGGATGCCCATCGCATCCTAAAACAAAATAATCAAATTTCTACTACAAGATTAGGAATAACTAATCACAAGCTGATTACCCTATTCAAGTATTGGTCTCTAGAACCAAAATACTTAGACTACTTACTTAAAATTAATCTGGATGCCATGCCGGTCAACTGGTTTCTCAGATATAAAAGATCTATCACCAAAGTCCAATCAATTTGCCACAGCTGTGGCAGGGATGAGGAAACATTTGACCACATAATTAAAACATGCATGGGTCTAGGTAATATTAAAACAACAATATTTAACAATTCAAAGATAGATTACTACAAAATACTTGATATAAAAGAATGCATTCATGGAAGAGATATTCCTACAATCAGGCTGTCAATTTTCATCACCTATGCCATTTGGATTGTAAGGTGCAAAACACAATACCAACATCCCAAGCCAGATGAAAACTCATTATTTATTCAGAGAATAGAGAAAATTAAACAAAGAAACAAAACTCTTGCCACAACATTCATTTTTTAAGAGACATGGAAGCTATATCAGACTCTCTAATAAAGTTAACAAAGAACTTAACCACTAAATACCTAACCCTGTTTAACTCAATAATGTTAGTTCCATAACTCATCTAATATTGTAATTGTTCATTATCTATATTTGTAATATATCACCCATATTAATTAGTTTAATAAATGTTTTGAGAAAAAAAAGATGCAATTTTTAATTCCTTCATTGTTATACATTAATAAAACAATAGGATATCCTAAGTTGATGTTTAGTTTTTTTTTGTATGTAGATTTCATCTTTGTTAATACACAGTTTTTTATTAACAATTATAATTCCATTTTGAAGATATAACTTTTATACAATTTTATAGGCATTCAGCAAAAGATGTTATTGACACATATATATTTGACTAGGCAAGTGCATTTTATATATCCCATGATAAATAGGTGTTCTACTCACTGTGGATTTTTCTTATAATATAAAGTACCTTAAATTTAGTTGAAGTTTTTATAAACATGTTCTTTTTTAAAACGAAATTTACATTTAAAACTGAAATTAGAATGATTTTTATGGAACACTAAAATATATTCAAATTACTTTCTTTAAAAAAATATTAGAAATTTCTTCTAATAAGTATTAAATCATTCAAAATATAGATTTTATCTTATATACTGTTCTTTTAAAATGAACACAGTATAAGTCTTTGTAATATATAGCTGAAAGAATAGAATCCTTATTCTTCTAATAAAAATGGAATTATAATTTTAGATATAGCTGCATGAGCTTGCTGAAGCATATCATTGTTACAATACAATTAGATATAAAATCACTAAGTTAATTTCATTCCCTTTAATTCAAAAAATTGCATGTGAACCCAAAGGTCATTACCTTGTCAACTGTCTTTTCTCAACAATGCTTTTTTCATTTACAGAAAGAAAAATAGTAATTTAATAAATTATATATTTATTTTTATAAATATAATAGGAATACAAATATAATGTATATATATATATATATATCCATCCTGATATCTCTATATTTATTTTTATAAATATAATAGGAATACAAATATAATGTATATATATATATATATATCCATCCTGATATCACTTAATGCAATATGTTTATAAGTTGAACTATATAATTATACATCAATATTGGGGTTTCAATTATACCTTGATGAACCTGAATACTGCATTACACAGAGACATGATATTTTCATTTGGAGAGATTGGGGTATTATTTGCATCAAAGATAATAACAATCATAATGATAACTTTTAATATAACTAATTATCATATCTATTTAAATGTATATGCTTGAAGGAGATAAATAATATGCTGAATAAAAATTGCTACACATTTGTCCTAATAATTATTAAAAAAACAATATTTTAGTGTCATAAACAATTAACTTATGAAATGTAGAATAAAATTTAATAGAAATCCTTTTAAAAGTGATTACTTTGGCTTTTATATAGGCATTAAAAATACAAATTGGAAAGATATAAATAATTACAATAATCCATCAAACTGGAATTTTTTTTATTACAATTATAAGGAAATATATTTATGACATAATGTAACTAAGTAATTTTAAAAATGAACTTTTATTAATTAAAAAAATTAGAAAACAAGAGTTTATTTTATATGTTGAAAATATAGAAATAAAGATTTGCATTCCATGAAAGCGACAGAAGGATGTAAAGAGAATAGAGTAATCATGAATATTAAACTTAATAAAATAATGGAATATTGTTCTTCTCAAAATAACCACACTTATGGAAATTTACATAAATATTTATTGTCGTTAAGCTTTTAAAAAAATAACAATAAATATAAATAAAATTAACGCTAAACAAATAATAGATAATATAGATATTTGAGAAATAAAAGCGACATAACCCATTATAGTATCCTGATATTGATTGCTAAAAGAAGTATAGAATCCTTAACGTCAGTTTTGGTATAAATATTTATAATAATATTAAAACCATCAATGATCAATGACTGTTGGAGAATATCAAAAATATTTCCAATTTGTAAATAGGTAAATAAATGAGAAAAACTGCAACACAGAAAAGCTGTAGAAAAAAGCAGCAATTGACCACTACAATTTCTACTAGGACTAGATAATTTATGAAGAAAAGAAGAAATACAGAGATATATAAAAGTGTTGCATTAAAAAGGATTGAATATCTTGAAATTTGCAAAATGTTGCAAAAAAGAATTGATAATTTTATAAGAAAATATAATTGTGAAATTCTAAAGAAATCTGTATAAGAGAATAAAAGCCTGAAAAGTGTAAATCAATATTTTGTATGTGTAGAAAACTAATATCTGAAATAAGTAAAATTGTATTATTACGAAACAAAGAGATGACGTCATACAATTGGTAGAAAAGTTTTATAAATAACAACATAGCCCTAATAAAAGAGTATATACATGTATTATATCTTTTGAATGGTCCAAAATTTTAAATGAAGCAGTGAGAATTTATGAAGAAAGGAAAAGCTACAGATAATGATGAAATTATGATTGATATATAAATAAAAGCAGGTGAAGAAATAGAAAAAAAATGGCAAAGTTATATACCAAATGCCTAAATGAGAAATATATAACAGATGACTGAAACATCACAGTACTAATATTTATATTTAAAATAGAAGATAAAGTCGATATTAAGAATTACTGATTTATGAGCCTTTTATCTGTTTTGTACAAAACCATTACTAACATAACTACAACTTGTCTAGGAACAGCATTGGATTTGGATCATCCAAAAGAACAAGCTACATTTAAAAGTGGTTTTAATATAGTAGATTATATCCAAATATTGAGTGAAGGAAAAACAAAACCAATAAATATTAGTTACCATTATGCTTTACATTTGTTGATGATGAAAAGATATTTGATTGTATAAGCATTTGGGCAGTGACCAGTGCATTGAGGTATCAAGATATAGACCTATGATATTGTCATATTATGAAGGATATTTATAAAGTTGCAACAACAACAATTACATAATGATAGTAGCAAGATTAATGTTGAGAATATTGTAAGTCAAGGTGACTCTATATCTTTAAATATGTTTACAGAAGAGATGCAATAAATGACTTGTGAATTAAAATGGAATCTAAGGAAAAGAAGTAAATGGAAAATATTTAGCTCATTTGATATTGCAGATTATGTGGTTGTTCTTTGCAAATAATGCTTTAGAATTTTAGGAATGATTGCAAGTCCTATCCGATAAAAGTAATAATGTAGGACTGAAGGTAAATCTTAAAAAGTCTAATGTAATTTTCAATGGTTATTCTCAAATTAAGAAAATGAAGATTGATTATAATGATATTAAATAAAGTTAACAACTACAAATATCTTGGTCAGATTATTACTCCAGATGTAAACATAATGGACAAAATTAATAATAGAATAAAACTTGGTTGGAGTGATTTTGGTAGAAATAACGTAAGACAAAGCAAATTTGCTTCTGCGATTGAAAAGGAACATTTTTAGTAAATGTGTTTTGCCAATCATACTTATGAATGTCAGACTTCGACAATTAATAAAAGAGCAATGCAGAGATAACAGATTCCTCAAAAAAGAATGGATACATGCATGCTAGGAATATATAAGCAAAAGAAAGAAACATACTCTACTGACTTTGTTGAAGGAATAAAAACACCGAAGCTGGCGTTGGCAAGACAAATTGCTAAAAGAGATGATAATAGATGAACAATTGAAATTTTAAAGTGGATTTCAAGAGATTGTAAAAAAAACAACATATGTGATATATGCATTAAACAAGAAAGAATGTAAGGGTAATGTGTAGAAGGTAGGTTAGACATCGGAGGATGTAGACTAAACATAAAAAGACCTTTATTCTTCAGTGAATTTATAATGGTTGACAATGGTGATAGTGAGGAAATAAATGAAACCCTTTAAATTTCAGATCTATTATTTCTATATCAGTCTATGCACATCTCTGAGAAAATAATTTATTACAAAATCATTTACAAACTGACAACTATTTTTCATTATCTATACATAGCATTATGCCTATACACTCCACAGTAACAAATTTGTTGCAAATATGAACATGATATCATTTATTTTGGTAATTCTAAAGCTTTTGAAAAAGTAATATATGTGTTTTTGAAATTAACACAATTGTGATTATGCAACAAGATCCTAAACTCATTCAATTCATTTATTACAGGTAGAAAAAAATGAATGCATAGAAACAAAACATCTTTAACCATATATATATATATATATATATATATATGTGTGTGTGTGTGTGTGTGTGTGCGTGAAAGATCCATAGGAAATTATTCTCAGTCCTAATAATGTAACGATTTATACATGTGATTAAATACCATGATAAATGAGAAAAAAGTTTATGGTATGCAACGACGTCAAAATATTTAATAAGATCAAGAATGAAAATGATCTAAAAATATTAAAATTATTGTAGATAATACTGTTTTTATTTTGGGATGAAATAACTTCTAAATTTTTAATTTGAATTTATTTGTTAATTTATATATTAAACCCATAATTTATTATGCTTTATTTATTGCTATTTGAATGTAATTACTAAAGAATACTGATAAACATAAAGCCCAAATATCTCTACATCTTATTTCCAGGCATTCTGTTATCATTAATATAATAATAATGAATATTAATCTTGGTTTCTTTGGAATAAGATCCCATCTTACATTTATTTACTTTAATTTTCGTGTTATTAGCTTCACAATATTTAACAAACATATTAACATAATTTTCCAATATTTTAAGATCATTTGCATTTCTGATCTCTATAACTATTTTGAAATCACAAGCATAACATAAAATGTTTTCCTCATTTATGATAGTTGTTAGTTCAGTTATATAATTATTCAAAAGATTAGGATATGTATAACAAGGTATAAGTTGAGGATTTTTTTAAATATGTAATATCTTATTTTGTATATGTAAGAAATGAATTTAATAATTTTTCGATCTTGGTTCCAAACCCCATTGTGTTTGCTTTTCACAAAAGCCTCTCATGTTTTACTTTATCAAAATCACTACAAATATCAAAATAAATAATTAAATAAAAATGGATATACTTATGTTATTTATACTGTTATTATAAATTGTCTGTATATATAGAAACAACAACGCCAACAACTACCACAGTAAAAGGTAAAAATGCATTAATCTTCTCCAGTTTTTATTTCTTGTTAAAGGTAATTGCATATAGTTATGCATAAATTTAAAATGTTAAATAAATTATTTATTATTATTATTATTATTATTATTATTATTATTATTATTATTATTATTATTATTATTATTATTATTATTATTATTATCTATAACTCAAAAATAATAAATACAAACAATATGCTTAATTGTTATTATCGAAATTCAAGAGATTTGAGAACAAAACTTCAAGAATTTTATGAAGCAATTTTATTAACGAATTATGATATAATTTTCGTTACAGAAACTTGGCTTATTGAAGATATTTTGATTGCCAGCTATTTGATAATAGATACAAAATTTTTAGATATGTTCGAAATAAGAATATGGCTAATAGAGGGGGTGGTGTTCTTATAGCTGTTAAATCTCGTTTTGAATATATGGTATTAGATTTCCGTACTTATTTTGAATGCATTTGGATATCTATTAATTTAGGATATAAAAATTTGATCATTAATAATGTTTATTTACAACGAAAATGAGTATTTTACATTTTAATGATTATTTTAATATTGTTGAAGAATTGCCTGTAGCATTTAAAGGATCAATTATGATGGTAGGTGACTTTAACGTTCCTAAGTTTATAAATAATAAACATACTTATCTTGATTCTAAATCATTAAGATTACTATCTGCTGTTAATATGCTGAATCTTACACAAAGTAATGATATCTGTAATAATTATGGGATTAATATCTAGATTTAGTTTTTAATAATTTTCCACCTAACTTAAAATGCATTAAGTGTAAGCAGTCTCTTGTTAAAGAAAATGTTTTTTCATTCATCTTTGGATATTGATGACATACTTCAATATAAAATTGTAAAATACATTTATAATTATATAAAAAAATATTATTTAAAAGATAATTATTTGGATTGTACAAGGCATCACAACATGATAGTTGGACATGTGTGTGTATAATTGCAATAATTTAGAAGATGTTGCTGTTAATTTTCAGAGCAGGCTTACAGAACATATAAATAAATATATAGCTACCTTGAAAATTCATACTAAATATCCAGTTTGATTTTCTATGTTTTTTTATTAAAGGAATTAAGCGTAAATTAAAATTTTATAAAGATTTTAAAATTTCTGGATCTTTATTTGACTGGTATAATTTTAAGATATATAGGTCATTTACAAAAATTATTAAAAAAAAAGAATTTTCAGGATTACTTAAAGAGAAGTGAAAATAACTTGATAAGGAATCCAAAATATTTTTGGGTGTGTGTTAAATTTCTTACACCAAAAAGAAATACACTAGAAAATGAAAATATAGGATTAGTAGCAAATGTCTTTTCATTTTTATTCAATTTAAAAATGGAAGATAATGCTTATAATAGTAATAATGATAATTTTACTTATGATACATTAATTAATGTTAATAATGATACTTTAAATTTTAATCAGATATCTATAGAGTCAATTTTTCATCTACTACACAACTTAAAAACAAAAGAAGTGTTCATACCATCATTTATTTACAAGGGGTGTGGACAATTATTGGCTCCTGTATTGAAACATTTATTTGATTTATCTCTAAAATCTAATACTTATCCTTCTTTATGAAAAAAACAAAACAAAAATAGTACCAATACACAAAAAAAAAAGATCTAAAAGGAAGATTAAAAATTATAAACCAAAAACCCTACTTTATATTACAGCTAAAATCTTTGATAAATATCTTCTTAAGCATTTATCTAATAATCTTTCCAAATGGCTTCTTAATTATCAGCATTGATTTATACCAGGAAAGTCAATACATACAAATTTCATCACAATAAATGACACCTGTGCACAAAATTTTGATCAATAAAAACCAAATGTTATATATGTGAATTGACGTAAAGCCTTTGATAGATTGAGTCATGAGAATTTGTTATTAAAGTTAACTGCATATGGATTACCTAAAAATTTGATTGAATTTTTTAAATCTTATTTATTGAATACGCCTCATTATATTTTCTATAATAATGAATGATCAAATTGTATTTATCCTATTTGTGGAGTGCCACAAGGTAGTGTATTAAGTACTTATTTATTTGCAATAATGACTTCAGATTTGCATTGTTTTATAAATAATAAGAATATTTTTTTGCTATGCTGATGATATAAAACTATTTAAGACAATTTATAGTTCACCAGATCATTTGAAGTAGCAAAATATGTTACAATACTTACACAGAAAGTGTATTAAAAGTGGTATGATTATAAATGCTAGCAAGTATAAAATTGTAACATTTACTAAAAAATCGGTTAAAAGTTTATATACTTATACATTAAATAATACACAATTCCTCGAGATATTAGTCATAAGGATTTAAGAATAATTTTCTCTGCTAATGGATCATTTTTTACAGAGCATGTTTCATATAATGTAACAAGAGTACATATAGTATTAGGTCCTATTTTGAGGATAATTAATAATTTGGAATTAAATACTTCATTATGGATCTGTTATATGGAAGGCAGACACAATTTCATATATTAATATGATTCAAAGAGTTGAACATAAACTTCGAAATTAATACTGCTTAAGAAATTAGGAAATTTAAGTATTAAGTTATTTAATCATAGATTTATTGCTGCCATGATAATATTGCAAGATAATGAAAGAAAAATAGATATTTCTGAATTGGAGACAAAATACAATATAAAATACCCAAGCTGAATAGTAAAAATACTGAACTAATTTATATACCTCATTTTCATTCAAATGGTTTGAAAAGATCTACACTGTTTAGATTACCAGATTTTTATAACAAATATTTTAAAAGCATTGATATTTTTAATTTATCAAGAATAGCTTTATAAAAGCTATTCAACAGTTATTGAGCTGTAATAGCAATCAAATGTAAACTTTTTGACCTTTGTTGTGCTGTATGTTTATATGTTAATAAAAATTGAATTATTATTATTATTATTATTATTATTATTATTATTATTATTATTATTATTATTATTATTATTATTAGTGTTGTTGTTCTTTTTATTATTATTATTATTGTTGTTGTTGTTGTTCTTCTTTTTATTATTATTATTATTATTATTATTATTATTATTATTATTATTATTATTATTATTATTATTATTATTATTATGTTTCAAAAATAGATCTTTATTATTTTTTCAAAAATATTACATTAGATTTTACATAATCAGATTGTGAAGGATTACAGGGGCAATCATGCCTATAGTTTAATGATGACAATAGTTCTATTTGTAATGATAGTTCTACAGGTGCATTAATTGCTCTTGTTATTCTTATAGCAGTATGATCACTGTAGTCTATTTATTAAATTGTATGTACAATATTAGGCGATTAATTGGGTAGTATCTGCATGATAGAACATTATATGTTGTTTTGGTTGTGAAGATGTAATTAATTGAATTGTTTAGGTTATTTAAGCCAAACTAAGCCAATACAATCTTGATATAGATTGAAAGGCTGTTTTATAAGTGACCATGTTGCAGCTCCGATGTCTGGAGGAGGAAATTTTGCAATCTTGAACCCTGAATTGTTGTAGTTTGTTTGTAAAATAGCTGGATGACATTAGTAATATTTCTGAATGTGAAACTGCAACGAGTATACATGTACACCTGTAATAGGAATATAACTGCATTAAAGGTGGGTCTAAAACGTTTTAATATGATTCCATATTGTCTTTATTGAGATATTTTGCTAGCCATATGTGTCCATCAAGACCTTACAAAAGTTAGAACTTGGCAGGTGTAAAATATATGTTGTTGTGTTTATTTTGCTGTGTGTCAAAGACTGCATAAAGGATCAATATCAGAGTATAGATGTCGAAAGCAAAAACAATATGAAGTTGGTAGTAGATGGATATTGTCTCTCAAAATGAAATTGAAGTATTTAGGATCTAATGATAATTTTCTGAAGCTTCTGAGCAGTTGACGACTATTGATTCCTAGCTTTGGTATAAGTCTTCCTGTGAGGCATCTGGGTATAATAAGCTATAGATTTTCCTGTATATGTATTTGGCTAGATATGATTGTGAAATAATCATAATAATAATAATAATAATAATAATAATAATAATAATAATAATAATAATAATAATAATAATAATAATAATAATAATAATAATAATAATTGTTATTATTATTATTATTATTATTATTATTATTATTATTATTATTATTATTATTATTATTATTATTATTATTATTATTATTATTATTAACAATTGTTTAAGTACTTATTTACAAAATGTTAAAATTCTACATTCTAGATTACATTAAACATAGACATTTGACAGAAAAATTAAGAGATTATTTGTCTAGCACAAACTTGGTTAAACAAATGTATATATGATAAAAATTATAGATGATTTATAAAAGGTAGACATATGTGATGGACCATTATATATTATTTTGAGGGGGATCTATAGTAATCACAATCAAAAATCTAACTGTAGACATATCTTCCTGATATATTTTTAATGCTGTAAGGTCAGAAAATGAACTATTTAATTGTACATATTCCAACTCATGTATCACATAAAATTTTGAAACTAAATATTGCTACAGTTAAATAATTCCATTCTAAAAGATATAACAATCAAAATGATAACTTTAAATATACCGAATTAACATAACTACTTAAATTACAGGTCTTGAATGAGAAAAATGATATATTGAATAATAATGGCTTCACATTAGACTTAATAATTACTAAGAACCAATGTATTAAAATACAAAGTGTGACTACAATTTAAGTGAATATAGATAGTCATCATACTTCAATTGAAATGAAATTATCTCAAAACAATAAAGTTACGAAATCTAGAATACGCATAAATTGAAACCATGCACAAAGTGATTACATGGGTTTGTGTATAGTACTAAAAAGTATGAATTAATAATATATAAATAATTGCAACTTTGCAAGAACAGCCATAGAAAAATTTTAAAAGTTAAAAGGAAATTTCCTAACGATATAATATATCTAAATATTCTAAAAATTGTCTTTCATTAATTAAAACATTATATAACATTAATATATATGAATAAAAACTTCAATATATATAAAAGACATATTTTGCGGGTTCATCTGTGTTAAAAAAATTTAAATATTGATATACCACTTCGACTCATCACACAAGCCATCCACTAGATGATAAAAGTTAGAAAAACGGTTGTAGAGGCGCTACAATCACTGATGTGAAATGAACGTTAAAGTGCCACCAATAGCAAAAATGTTAAATTAAGAACGTTTTCCAAAAAAATCTTTCCAAATAGAAGGAAGTTTGCTTGTATCATCTCGCTTATTGATATAATCTGGTTTTTTAAGTATCTCAATGGCTTCTCTAATTTTGCACTGGTAGAGATTAACACATCTGGATATGACTTTTATATATGCAACCCGTGAAAATCTTCGTATCAACACACACACACACATATATATATATAACAACATTTGCAATGCACGAAATCAATTTTAGGATGTAAAATAATACAGTAACTATGGGTATTACACCTGAACAAGAAATGGAATATTCCTTTTCTCAAAATAACTACAAAAATGTACATTATTGTAACAAGTTTTATTGGTTAATCTTTTTCAAAAATATAACATAATAAATATAAATAAAATAAACACAAAATAAATAATAAATTGCATTAGGTATGCTAAAAATAAAAGAGGCATTAAGTTAAAATATCCTAGTGTTCACATGCATGAGTTGTATAAAATTATTTACACCAGAGTGGATATGTGTATATATTGTAACCTTATATTTTAGAGCAAAATATAAAGCTTGATAGAACTGGTTTAAAAATTTTTCTGTTTTCTTCTAGATGACTTGATTGGCTTGGCTTGCATTTGGAATCTACTTGGTACTTCCATTTAAAGTAATGTAATCATGAGATTATGTAATATTTGGCCTCGCTTATTGCATCTACTTTTTAAGTACTAAAATTGCTCTTTTCCATCAACTGATTTAAATCAGATATATTTAACCTGTAAGAAAAAAAAAAAACATATATCAAGTATAGTAAAGTGTGATTAAAAATAATAATGCTCATTATTTATTTAAAAATAATCCTAGAAATTATTTTTAATTTAAATCATTTGTTTAATTTAAGCCATTTGTTTAATTAATTTTCAGTTATTAAATAAAGTATGATAAACATGTTTTGCATCTTTCATTGTAACAGATCGTTCGCAATATAAAAAAATGGAGTAGAGACAACATTTATGTAAAACATTTAATGAATATATTTTAAAAAATAAATAACGAAACAAGTTAAACTAAAATTTCCCCTACATAAATCAAATTACAAGATTTGTTATATTTTAATAACAACATGACTGGCTGAATTTAGATAATCTGCTCAACTTTTGCCAACCAGGAATCAAGTCGCTGATAATCTTATCAACTATCTACAATTATAATATATTGGAACTATTAACCTTGAAAGTGGAGATAATAGCTAAATAGTCAGTTTATTTGAAATACATTCTATTGTTTGCAAACTGTTAACATTAAACAAAATATCTTAATTTCATGATTTATTCGTATATATATATATATATATATATATGAATAATGAGGTATTATACTAATTTAGAATATAAAAAGTTACGTTCAAGTACTATTATGTTATATATATGCGGACTGAAATGCTATTCTAATGTCTTTGTGTGCCAGTGGCTAAAAAATAAGGAATTACTTATTTCATCTTGAACTACTGCTAGCTATTCGATCTATATTATTAAAATAGTAAAAATAATTGTTGAAAAAAATAACAGCTAGCTAAAAGAAAACTATTTTCTGACTTCCATAGCCAGGGTTGGATTGTTATTAAGTTGGATAATTATTTCTAGTTTTTGATGCTGAGACTTATGATTATTCAAATATTTTAAAGTCAGAGCCACATCTGATATAGAACCTGGAGTTTAGTAACTTATGAGGAACTTTCTAATTGAAACTCTACACGTCGTTCTTTTTTAAAATTACCTCGTATATTCATGAAGCCCATGAAAGAGTCTATTCATTCACGAGTATTCATTATAAGTGGGGAAAAAGGAATATAATCAAATCTCTGAAGTTCTGTGTTATAATTGAAAACCATTTTATTTTTATGTGTTGTACATTAAAAAATTTGCTATATTTTTTTATTATTGGTGAATAGTCACTATATAAAATATTATATACTTTAATTTAATGTTTATTTGAATAGGAATGTATTTTATTTTGATTTTATTTTCGTTTGAACTTTACAGTTCGTGGTATGTATTTTACTATGCTTAATGATAATAGATTAATTTAATTTCAAGAGATCAAAGAGAATAATTAATTGAAGGAACATCGCTTGCGAAAAGTCTAGGAATTATAGCTAAATTTATAATGTGTAGTAACACTACATAAGTTATACCTATGAGACTTGCCAGGGTGTGTGCCTATATTTATGTTATATTTACTATATTGACATTATGCTCATATTTTAGGCAGAGTCAGTCATTATCTCAGTCGTTCTTTATTATAATACACTTCTTCATTATATTTGAACTCATGTCTGCTGGACTGCTAGTAGTCTCTAAGTTAGGAGAAATATTGAGGAGGATGGTTTAACATTTTGGTTTCAAGTAAGTATTAATACAATTTTTTTAATGTTAAATGGCATTACTCTGTGCTTGTGGTTAATCTGCAGAATAATTATTTGACATTTTCTATATTTTGCACGCATGCGTGTGCTGGAGGTTAATCTGCAGAACTGTGTGTAATTATACCTGTTGCTTGATGGTGGTCCAGAATTCCACTAGGCATTCTGTGCTGTGTTATTTCTATGTGCAGATGAATGCAACCACAGTAATATCATTTTCATTCATAAATGTAGGTTTGGGTAAAGTCATTAAGTACTATGATGTTAATATTATCTTCCTTCATCTGTAGGTATAACCTGTAAGTTCAGTCATAAGATATAGCAGGGCATACTATCTAAATTGTTTCCATTGTATATTATATGTTTGTTTACATAATATTTAGCTGAAATGAGGTTCAAACCTCTACTTTGGTTCAGTATTTCATTATGGCCAACTCTCATTTGATTATTACTATATGTTTACAGCATAGGTTCATTGGTATAGAAACTGACACATTGTATATTTTATGACTAGATGTTGAACTTCATTCTCTTCCTTCAGAGCTAAAATTAAGATCATTTATAATAATAATCTTGTAACTGTGTTTATTATAAAACCCGTTTATACTATCTATGTATTGAGGCAAATATATGGAATGGTATTTTATTTATTTGTTTAATTATGTCAAACCATTATATAATCAATTACTTTTTAATGATAAAATTGTAAATAAATATTAATTCACAATTGAACTTACTATGCCATTGCGATTTGTCATTCACAAAAACCAGAAAATCCTACATATTGAGTAGTTCATACATTATAGAACATATTATCACTAATATGACATATAAGTCTTACTAACATTATGGTGACACATTTGAATGCATTTGTTTTCAGGTAGTTTGTAACATATGGGGTACAATAAAATCTCATTTACTTCTTCCATCACTTTAGCTTTGCTTTGTTAATTCTGAAATATAGTACAAAATTTATTGTTTCTGTAAATGTTTATAATATTAGGCTCAAAATTCATAGATAAATTAACTAGATTATGTTATGACATAATTTATTCTCTTAATGCTATGATTTGCCATTCATCAAACATAATAAGAGTCTCACTGCTATTGATTTAATTGTAAATTTAAATTAATGAGGAAAAAACCAAAGATTTTATATGCTTACCTATTATTGCAAAGCAAATACCCCAACAAGCATTTGTACCAAATTCCTGAGTATATCTGAGTTATAATCAACCATGTTATAGTAATACTTACAATTATTGCTTTCTTGTTAATAACTTGTATATACCATATGATAGCTAGTGTAGACCTGTGGAATCATACCTGTCATTTTGAAAGAGTAATCTTTAACACTTTCACAAATTATATCTTCTCCATGGTCGGCAATAAGATCTCATGCAAAAGAAAATTGCAGATTAAGGTATTCAATGATAATAAATATTACATAGTTTAATTTGTCTTAGGTGATCTAACTACTTTCATATATGACTACGATGGGTCTTAGCGGTATACCCTGGCTGCGACCAGATTAGATCAAAACAATTTCATGCTACACTATTAATTTTGTCTGTTGGGACCTGATCAGAATTTTTGGTTACTATATATATATATATATATATATATATATATATATATATATATTGTTACCAAAAATTCTGATGGTATATATATATATATATATATATATATTGTACCATCACCTCCAGGAAATATATAATTATAATCACTTGATCTAGCTCAGATAAATAACTATGTGTATCTAAATGTATTTAAATTAACAATAACTATATTTTTTAAGAATATCAATGATTAAATTAACTTAATTAATAAATAATAATATAGTTCTGGTTTATAAAATGAAAGTAAATGAATATCTAATCAAATCATGAGACTATGAAGTGAGTTTACAAGTGGTAGAGCGAATACATTAAGACAATCTCCCACTGGATATCACCTTAATGGCATAAGAATACTATCCTTATTCCTATTACTTAAATACTACATTTATAGTACTCTTACATCTTTAATCAAAAGTAATTAAGTAAATTACCTTTAACAAATTAATTTAAATATCTTTCTCAAAACTAATTTAACTCAAATTATCTCAGGTTCTCTTAAAATAATGAAAAAAATAATTATAATTTTGTAATCAAGTATGATAAGGGATTTAATATCATTTCTAACTACAATATAATAATATTAATAATAACAAATAGTAATACTAATCTTTAATCTATAATTCACCCTCCTATCTTTCTATTTATAATGTTATTCTTGTATATCCTATAATAAAAATGTAATATAATTTTCTATTATCCATATGGCATCTTAAATAATATATTTAGTATAATATTTGTTCTGAGAATATGTGGCAATCATTACTAAGATAATTTAATGTAAATCTTTGGTAATTATTCCATGACCATCATAGTAATACAATAAGTAAAAGTTCTTAAATAAAATATATCAATAAAATAGTATAACTCTTAAATAAAAAAAAATATTTATGATGTGCAAATATTATGTCTTCATTATAATTATTTGTGATTATGTAATTGGATGTGAAGAAATTGATTCAACACCAAGACTTATAAAACACATTTAACAATTTTATTAACAAACTTAAATATAAAATTATTTACATTATTTACATTTTGATAGAATTCTATTTATTCATATTCAGGTACTTTTTCAAGACAAATCAAATGACTTAAAATATAAGATACAGAACATTTCTTAAATAAAATATTTATTATTTTTTAAAATATCATTATATAATTTTTTTATTACAGTTATTCGATATTATTAATTTATAGGTTTTAAAAACATATAGGTAATACTTTTACTATGAACTTATCATTGTTATTTAGTTTTTTTAAAAAATAATTTATTATTCTGTATAGTCATTCTTCAATAATATTCATGTGAACAACCTTAATTCATAGCATACCATCAAATTAAGCCACTTACTAATTATTACTTTAAACTTTAAATATCATGTATGTATTAGTGTGTTGTTATAAAATTATTTTTGTAAAACTTATGACTACTTTCATTCATTCAACACGATTCAGTCTATTACCTTTAACCATAAATAAAAATATGCATTATAAGTATGTCTTTTTTAAAAAAAAATATTAATAATTAAGTAATATCATTATAATTTTTTTAAATTATCAACTATTTATTTTATAAAAAATAAATAAATATTATTTTTAACTATAAAAGTTTTATGATTCTTTCACTGATGAAATTATGTTCTTATAATTTTTTACACTTATTATAATCTAAGCAACATAACTTATCTTATCCAATTTAATAATTCTCTATTTCCAAACGTATTTATTATTTCCAATTTTAAAACAACCATCTTTTACAATGTAATCCAATAAATTTCAATAACACATAAACTAGTAGGCATATGGGGTAAACTATAACTTCAACAAAACACCTTTATCAACTAAGCATCATGGGCACAGTGAATATGAACTGAGGTATAACTGATTTGTTTAATAACCTCTTCTACCAAGTATAATATCCAGGCTATTCATTAAGCTTTAGGGCACATAAGCTTTGACACATAGAAAACAAACACTGCCATGAATATACACAAGATATAGGGCTATGTTAGCTATACTTGTATAAACATCAATATAGTATATTCTTCTTCCCATATAAATAAACCCTACATACAATATTATCCTGTTTTTTATATAACGTAATACTAAGATATTAGCATTTAAAATTCACCAATTTACATTGCTAAATTCATCCTCATTTCTATAATAACAAATAAATTCATTTTTAGAATAACAGTCTAACTAACTAATAAGACAAGATTATTTCATTCTTTAATAGTTTTTCAAACTTAAGCATAAACAATCAGGATCAGTGTCATATTTTTAACACTTTAAATTATTCAACAAAACATCCAATTCAGTTATAATAGAATCATATACTTATATTTCTTTTATGTTTAAATATCTTTACATCATTAAAATTATGCATATTCTTAAATAACTAAACAAATGATAAATGATGTGTAGGTATCGTATTTTATATATGCATCCATCCATACAAAATAACAAAACACATTTTAAAACTATTAATAATTTACATTATTACCATAAGTAATTTTAATTGGCAATTACTTAGTGATGTCTTCTGGATTACGATCTAAATAAACATTTTATTATCGTTTATTCCACATTATCACACTTTAAAATATATATATATATTAAATTATTATTAAATTTTTTTTTCTTTACAATAAAATTTTAATTACTAAGTTAGTAAATAATCTAACGTCTTATGTTCCTATGCGTATATTTATACTATGAATAAATGATACTATACTTTAGTTAGTAAAAAATAATAATTTTAAAACCATATTTACAATAATTTTATTATAATTTCTTATGATGAAATGTTCTTTTCTTGACAATAAGTTCATTACAGGAAGTATCTTTTCTCCTGGTAAAAAAAACACATTAATAACACACTTTTGACATCAATAATCACGCATGCTCTGGTTCTTAACATTGTAATATATAATCCTAAATGACAGTTCAAGTTAAATAGGGTACATTTACTTTTATTCTATAAGACATACATTAATATAATTAATATTTTTCTTATCTCCAAAACTTTAAATCTTTAAACATGGATTGTTAGGTAAATATCTAATTTTAAATAATCTTCGTCAAGATAATTTTCCAAATTCTTGTAACTTTTCCATATTTACTGAGGTTTAATATTTTCTGATACAACCAATACGTCTCCCAATATTTTCAAATAACTTAAATTATTTTCATAAATAATTTAAATAAACTTTTGTATGTCCAGCATACCTTAATGACCCACTTGTAATATTTTTTTAAAATAGGATATAAGTCACATACTTGCAAATGATCTTATATTTTCTAGGAAAAAATTCCAATTTTAAAATATTTCCAATATTTCTTCAGAAATAAATATCTCCATGTTCTAAAATAATTGTTTGGTCAAATTTAAAAGTTTTTTTCTTTAAAAGTATTTTTCCATCATATTTTGAATAAATTTTTTTCATAAAATTATATTATATCATTTCACTTTATATCTTTTAATGAATTTTTTTTTTATATATATTTTCTCCATGACGTTTTTTTTATGAAATTTAGTCGTAAATCAATATGACTTATCAACACAGGCAAAATTATATACTTTATATGATAATAATATTTGAATACTTCCATTAATTTTTTTTTATATTTAGTGATGACTTCTTCATGTTTAAGTTGGTGACAAATTGAACGAAAACAAATCAGCTAAGTAAGGAATTATTTAATTTTTAGCCCTCTTTCTCCATATCATGATCTTGTAACAATAAACTGCTGTATTTTTATAAAAATTGAAGCTAAATAAAATGGATTATTACACTACTAAATACTTTACCAAAATTGAGGAAATACTAACGATGTTATAATAGTACATCGGTAGAATGAGATAACAGCTCAATAATTGTCTGACAAAATTTAAACAGCTCTTAAATACTCCATCTGATTCCAATTTTGATTGGTCCATTAAACAATACTGACCTCAAATTATCCAGGACCACGAATATTGGTTTAAAGTTAAAGTTAATAATAATTTACTAAATATTTATTTTTATTATATTATTCAATTCTTACTTAATTTTCACATTTAATGTACACTTACTAAAGACTCTAAAATAATTTTTAAAAATCACATTTTACTATTTATTACCATTTCTACCTTTATTTTGAACTTAACATATTTATTTTCAACAAAAAACATAAATCTGATTTTATTTATTATATTCACTTTTAAAATCCAATTTAACATTTATAACAGATAATATTATTCTATTTTCAAACACAGGTGTGTGTCATGTAATTTACAAAACTAAATAAGGTGCTAATAATAATTTAAATAGAACTAAAAATAATAATTTAATTTATAAAATGTTACATAATCACTATTATAGCATGATTTTAAAATAATTATTTTAATATTATAAAACCAAAAAATACACTTTTCTCCCACATTATTATTTTTTAATCAAATGATTTTAAAAGTATAGCCATTAAATACAATTATTATTACTAAATCTATTCATTTAACTCTAAAGCATTACTTTTAAAATTTACCCTAATTATTATTTATAAGACTTATTAAATCAGTATTTATAATGGCCAGTTCTCCCATCCATACACTTTTATAATGATTTTTAGTTAACTGTATTTCTTACAAATACCACCCTAATACTATACATCAATTATTTTACTTGCCTTAAATAAATTATTTAAAGATTATTAACACACAACATACATCATCCCTTATCCTACTTCAAAAAACAAAAGGGTACAAGATATATATATATATATATATATATATATATATATATATATATATATATATATATATATATATATATATTGTAATGGTAACATGCTGATCGAAAGCTTAACTTCCCTTTTATTTATATATAATGGAGAATGCTTAAAATTCAAGATCGTCCACTTTCCGCTACCACAAGCAGAGAGAACATACGGACATAAATGGGTCTATATCCATACTTGACTGAACCTGAACCCATACGGGTATAGCTCCAGGTTATTTTTCCCGGTCAACTGTCTCTTGACTGCTGTAAGATTTAAAAGAGTTATAGCGCTTGGGTATTTATAAATTTTAATGGGATCAAAATACTGCACCACTAGCTTCACATCTTAATTCAGTACTCAAAATGAGTAATAATTATTTCCCAAACCCTAAGACTATATTACTTTTTGGAGTGGCTAAGAATGAGATGAAACATATTTAAATCAATAAAATAAATTAAACAATAAAAGCAATACTTTAAATCATTTACACACAACAAAAAAAGATTATTTGGTATAATGCTATGAGTAAAAATAAAATAAAAGAATACTATAAATGATTGTACATTTATAATTGTCACTCTGTGTATATAAAAAACAGTTAAAGAATGTCTGTATCATTCAAAGTAAGAATTTGGCCATTGTCTAAATTAAAGGTATGTGCACATGGAATATAAAATGTAGTATACATATTTACCTAGGTTATTAAGTCTCTGAATTAACTTGAAGTCTTGCTGACCGCCACATGGAATTTATCCACTTCTTTAGCAAGGTATGGTCACTCTTAGGTTAGATTTTGGTTGTGGGAACTTCTCTGCATTTAGGACATCAAGAACCAGGCAAAACGAACCTTCCAGCAGGTGCTAAATCAGCAGTTGTTACATCTAGACAGGAAACCATTAGAGCACAGTGAGTCTGGATCAGCAAGTGATCACGACAGCCCTTAGCCAGCCCTGCTTGATGAGGCAGTGATGTTAGACATCATACTTTGTTAATTATGGCTGCTTATTATCAGAGCAGGCTCTCCACCAACCTCTCAACAAGAAGTCTCCAACTCTAATAATATTATTAAAATTTTTTTAATTAAAAAATTCCACAGTCCTTTGTCCTATCAATCCTTTGTTTTCACTTTTATTCCCACCTTTCTTTTCTTAATGTGCCTTCGGCCATTTACATAGATTTGTTTTTACCCAATCTCGTAGCACTATGTACATTTATTTATTATTTCAATTTTCTTACTTTTACTTAAACAGATTTTTAATAAATGTTTTTTTATTTTATTTTGACAAGCATTAATTATTGCTGTCTTCATCCCACTTCATACACACTCCATACAGCATTTCATTTTATTGTCAAATGTGTACTTTTATGACCCAGATCCTTATCTTCCGGTCATGTTTTACATTTTATTTTACTCTTATTTAAACTCTTCAAACTTTACTTTTTCTTATTCATCCTATTTTAGTTTGTCTTTCATTTATATTTCTTTATCACTATTAATTTCTAATGTACAATTTCAATATTTCTAACTTTACTTATTTTTCATTTCACAAAATCTTGACTTTGGAGGGTAAAAGATAAGAATCTTTTCGATTCTAATTCCCTCTTTTTTCTTAATTAAAACATTTCTTTGTTTATAATTTTTAACTCACTTTTAGTATTCCAAACACAATATTTAATATTCTTAAAATGTTAAATATCCATATGTGTGATCGCAGTATGTGTGATCATCATATTACACCATTCCCCTCCTTTTAAAATTTTTTCTTAAAAAATTTTAATTTAATGCACTGAAAGGTAGATACTCCTAACCTCTGTTGTGACCATTTCATATCTGTGTACTCCTAATACAACTTAGTGATGAGATTATCCTTAGAGAGGCGACCAGGCAAATTTACATTCCTACTCTGATTACGCAACCAGTATTACTAAGCCAATTTAATCTTGCTATAAACAATAAATGAGTTTTATTTCTGCCTCCTACTTGTATATACAGGTTCAAGTCTACAGGATATCTCTGTGACTCGATTAAACCTGTTCATACCTCACATTTTACAAATGATAACCCTCCAAGTGACAACTGTGGTCACTATACTGGCATGGGTTGGAAGGCTGGCATCTTTTCATCCATGAGCTCAGAATATTTTACTGATAGCTTGTATTTTTATAAAGGGTTTTTTTCCCATATATTGGTTTATAATCCATTGAATCATGATATTTGCCAAATATCTAACTGGAAATCTTAATCCAGTGAGTCATCATGAGATGGGCAACTCTGTCACTGTCTACTCTATATAATAAGATCTGGTGATCACAGAACACACATGAATGCATAACAGAGAAGGCTCACCATATACTGCTATGATCCACCTACAAATATCTATACCTACACACCTTCAGCCTCTATCTATGATCTCACACTACTATCTATCATATGTTTATCTCAGTTTGGGTAAAGTCCTTTATATTGGCAATTTACTGGCTCATCATTCCTTTATATTATCATGATCAATATTTCCTAATTTCATGTCCATTTTCCACTATTCATGGTCCAGTTCCATTTCCAATCTTGTTCCCAGTGAATCCGTCCTTTATTGGTGATCACACTTAGGTTGTATCTGGAGTTTGTCTTTAGCTATTGACCTCATATCTGCCTCTGGGATACAGATCTTTCGCTATTGACCTCATATCTGCCTCTGGGATACAGATTTTGATGCCTGCATTTTCAGTCTTCAGTTCTGTCATATGGACGCTTTCATTCCAGCTCCAATCTTTGTTGTCCATTTTCCTGCTTCCCTGGCTTTCACTCTGTAGAATATCTCTAGTTTTCTTTCCATTGTCTTTCACTAGGATCACATCCATTTTTTATTATAAGTGGTTCTTTTGGAGGTGGTCTAGGTTTATATCCATCCTCCTTCTGTTCAGCCCTGCTGGTATTCAATGCACTTAACAACTCGGCCACATGGTCCACCATCTTCCTCTCTGTACTGATCAGTGTCTGTTCTATCTTTTTTGGAAACCCAGCCTAGTGATGCAGAGTATTTGCATCTTAGATAATGGGTTTGTGGTCATCATCTGTAACTTGGCTACTTGATGATGAAAGAATGTTGTAAACGATTCCCCCAGTCTCCATTTCTCCTGTGTTATCCAATGCAGCATATCTTCTTGGAGTTCCTCAATCCAATAACTGGTCCTCAAAGTCTTGTGATACCCTGCAAATATGGTGGGTTTCTGGAACAGTGAGTTCCACCAGACTTGAGATTCACCCTGCAAGTGACTTCAGGCGACTGCTATCTTGGCCTCCTCATTCATCCTACTAAACTTGAAGTACCGCTCCAGGCTTCCCAGGTGCGCCATAGGGCTTTCTCCAGAGTTTCCAGTGAAAACTTGTACTTTTAGAAATTGGTGGAAGCCAACAGGAGAATCCATACAATTCCCATAGACCCTATCTGTACATTCTCCAGTGGTTTTTGGTCCGATGCCTTTTACTTCAGTATTGGCACTGTTATTGGCTGACCTACTTACCCTCTCTTCAAATTTTGTGTTTAACCTTTCTACTGCCTTTGCTATCTGAATTATATCCCCCCACATGATTGTTAGCATTCCATGATATTCTACACTTATCACTTCCTCTTCTTTATCTAATTTTCTTATTCCCTTCTCTGGCTGCCCTATGTCTTCCCTCAGATCAAACTCTGCTGACACTCTACATATGCTCTTGGCCCTTTCTAATTCATCATATACATATGGCTCTATACCCTTTTGTTCATCCCACTTAATTTCCCTGTCATGTCTATTTCCTGTGTCCTTTGCCTCTGATTGTTGGATAAAGTCATTTGTAATCTTTTCTATGGCTTCATCAATTCTTTTCTGGTTGTCCATTTTTATCTTTATGTTCCATTCGCACCCTTCTCTCTTCTCTGACTATGTATTCCTTCATGAATTGCTGTTGCTCAACCCTCATTTGCCTTAGCATATCCATTATATCACTATAGATTGTTTCATCTTTTACTTCCATCTCCTTATCTTCATTCCCTTCTCTTACTTCCTTTTCTTGAAGGTCCATTTTAGCTTGGGACCTTGTATGCAAAGATATCAATTTATTCAATCCTTGATCTGTGTTTATTAGTATTATTTTACTGAACTCTTCTGGATAAATTTATATAAAAAATTCTTTCCATTGTCTCTTTGCTTTTTACTTTGATTAGCTATTTAGCCAACCCAAACATCTGCACTCTGGTTCACCATCTTGTCTCCCTGCCCTAGATTCGTTTGACTGCCTGCCCCACCTTGATGACTGTCCTATATTTCCCCTACTTATCCAACTCTGACTCACTCTACTTAACTAAATGACACACATATATCTTTTAAATATAACAACTCACATACTATACTTTATTCTTCTCTGTTAATGTTTTTTTTTTTTTTTTTATATATATTATATATATATATATATATATTATATTTTTTTATATATATATATATAAATGAATTCATTCTATTTGACTGTATTTCAAACAGTATGCATTTCTGATATATATTTTCTAATATAACGTTTATTATTTTCGTCACTTTAAGGTTACGGCTGTGCTAAAAAAAATCATACACATATATATTTCTTTAATGTACTAACCTCCATTACACACACTATGTTGTACTTTATTGATCACTTTACTATTTTAATATCATACATATATATTTCTTTCCATTTAACAGATGCATGACTATTCTAGAATCATACATATATTTTCTTCAATTTAACTTATATACGCAAACATTTTTATCATTTATCATTAAAAATATTCTATTACCAGCTTAACTGGGATACGTTATTATTATATCACACATATATATCTCTTCAACTTCGCTTCGCTTATATATGCGATTATTATAGAATCCTACATATATATCTTCATTTAACTTATTTCTGCGACTATTTTATTAATTATCATTTATAATATTTTATTTTCAGCAAAGCTTGACTGAGATATGCTATTATTAACTCACACATATATCCTTTCACTTCACTTATATATGCGATTATTCTGTCACTTAAATTAGATCAGCAACTCTTTTGTTATTTAACATTTATAATTACAACCTTACTGAAACTGTTTGATTCTTTTTAACTTAACTACTCTATTTTTTGTTACACCAATTACATCTAGATAATCAATTCTTTGTTCATTACAATTTGTCTGAATACTTCTTGTCTTAGATTATATCATGTCACTATGCATTTCAAAACTTTCTTAATAAGATATAAATCCCCCCCCTCTTTCTACCCTTTGTACACATTTGATGTCAAAACACATATATAAAGTATTTTAAAGTAAAAAAAAATTACTGCCTTCATCTTCGTTTCTCACCACTCTAATTTACAACACTAATTTCATATATTTTGAAAACACATATATATATATTTTTATTTTAGAAAGTATTTACGTTATCTTACAAAATTAATTCAACATGTGATCACTAATGGCACAGCAATAGAAGTCCTGGAAGCGGCCCCCAAAATGTAACAGTATCACACCGATCGAAAGCTTAACTTCCCTTTTATTTATATATAATGGGGAATTCTTAAAATTCAAGATCATCAACATTCCACTACCACAAACAGAGAGAACATACGGACATAAATGAGTCTATATCCGTAATTGACTGAACCTGTAACTATACGGGTATAGCCCCAGGTTATTTTTCCTGGTCGACTGTCTCTTGACTGCTGTAAGATTTAACAGACTTACAATGCTTGGATATTTATAAATTTTAATGGGATGAAAATGCTCAAAATGAGTAATAATTATTTTCCAAACCCTAAGGCTATATTTAATACAAAAAATTAAACAATAAAAGAAATACTTTAAATCATTTACACACAATAAAAAACAGATTATTTGCTATAATGCTACGAGTAAAAATAAAATAAAATAATCCTATAAATGATTGTACATTTATAATCATCACTCCGTGTATATAAAAAACTGTTAAAGAATGTCTGTATGATTCAAAATAAGAATTTGGCCATTGTCTAAATTAAAGGTATGTGCACATGGAATATAAAATTTAGTATACGTATTTACCTAGGTTATTAAGTCTCTGAATTAACTTGAAGTCTTGCTGACCACCACGTGGAAGTTATCCACTTCTTTAGCAGAGAACAGTTGTTCTTAGGTTAGATTTTGGTTGTGAGAACTCCTCCACATTTAGGACATCAAGGACCAGGCAAAATGAACCCTCTGGGAGGCGCTACATCAGCAGTTGTTACATCTAGACAAGAACCAGTAGAGCACAGTGATTCTGGATCAGCAAGTGATGACGAAAGACCTTAGCCAGCTATTCTTGATGAGGGGAACTATGTTAGAAATCATATCTTGTTAATTATGGCTGCTTATTATCAGAGCAGTATTTCCACCAACCTCTCAACAAGAAGTGCCCAACTCTAATAATCTTACTGAATTTTTTTTAATTAAAAAATTCCACAGTCCTTTGTCCTTTTGATTCTTAGTTTTCACTTTTATCCACCTTTCTTTTCTTAATGCACCTTCGGCCAGTTACATAGATTTGTTTTTACCCAATCTCATAGCACTATGTACATTTATTTATTATTTCAATTTTCTTACTTTTACTTAAACAGATTTTTAATAAATGTTTTTTATTTTATGTTGAGAAGCATTAATTATTGCTGTCTTCATCCCACTTCATTCACACTCCATACAGCATTTCATTTTATTGTCAAATGTGTACTTTTATGACCCAGATTTTTATCTTTCGGTCATGTTTTAAATTTTTATTTTACTCTTATTTAAACTCTTCAAACTCTACTTTTTCTTGTACATCCTATTTTAGTTTGTGTTTCATTTATATTTCTTTATCACTATTAATTTCTAATGTACAATTTCAATATTTCTATCTTTACTTATTTTTCATTTCACAAAATGTTGACTTTGGAGGGTAAAAGATAAGAATCTTTTCAATTCTAATTCCCTCTCTTTCCTTAATTAAAATATTTCTTTGTATATAATTTTTTAAACTCACTTTTTAGTATTCCAAACACAATATTTAATATTCTTTAAATGTTAAATATCTATATGTGTGATCGCAGTATATGCGATCATCACAATATATATATATATATATATATATATATTGTCACCTCTGCGTTCTTCACTTATATTACTTCATAATATGTAGGGTATATGAGCACAGACTTTCTCATGACTGACCACTCTTTACTCCATCTAATAACACTAATACACTCAAGCGATATATGCTGAAAAGGTAAATACTCACGAATAAACGTATTTCATGCTAGAACAGCAATAATCAGTTGCTCCAGATTATCTCCCATGCATATATACTATAAGTGCTCAGATATATATATATATATATATATATATATATATATATATATATATATATATATATATATATATATATATATATATATATATAAAGATAGACAAACTTCATACTTTAATGGACAGGCTCCAATTTACTAAACACTCCAACTCTTCAACTGTCCATCCATTTGAAAATCTGATGATGGAATGCTCGAAGGCCACACAGAGGCTGAGATTCTTGTCACACCCATATTTACCTAAGGTCAGTCTGAACCCCACATGTACAGGACATAATCCATTTAATACATATGCAAGGATGGGCAGACATCTTTTCAATGTAATAACTAAAACACAGGCTTATTATATGCCTGTGTCTATATATGTAATATATTGGGTATATGAGCACATACTTTCTCATGACCCACCACTCTTTACTACATCTAATAACACTGATACACTCAAGCAATATATGCTGAAAAGATAAATAATCACCAATATATGTATTTCATGCTAAAACAGCAATCATCAGTTGGTCCAGATTATCATCTCTCACACATATATACTATAAGTGCTCAGATATATATAAAGATAGACAAACTTCATACTTTAATGGACAGGCTCCAATCTACTAAACACTCCAACTCTTCATCTGTCCATCCAATTGAAAATCTGATGATGGAATGCTCGAAGGCCACACAGAGGCTGAGATTCTTGTCACACCCATGTTGACCTAAGGTCAATCTGAACCCCACATGTACAGGACATAATCCATTTAATACATATGCAAGGATGGGCAGACTTCTCTTCAATGTAATAACTAAAACACATGCTTATTATATGCCTGTGTCTATATATGTAATATATAGGGTATATGAGCACATACTTTCTTATGACCCACCACTCTTTACTACATCTAATAACACTGATACACTCAAGCAATATATGCTGAAAAGATAAATAATCACCAATATACATATTTCATGCTAAAACAGCAATCATCAGTTGGTCCAGATTATCATCTCCCACACATATATACTATAAGTCCTTATATATATATATAAAGATAGACAAACTTCATACTTTAATGAACAGGCTGCAATCTACTAAACACTCCAACTCTTCAACCATCCATCCTATTGAAAATCTGATGATGGAATGCTCAAAGGCCACACAGAGGCTGAGATTATTATCACACCCATGTTGACCTAAGGTCAATATGAATCCCACATGTACAGGACATAATCCATTCAATACTTATGTAAGGATGGGCAGACATCTCTACAATGAAATAACTGAAACACAGGCTTATTATATACCTGTGTCTGCCCATCCTTGCATATGTATTAAATGTATTATGTCCTGTACATGTTTTGTTCAGATTGACCTTAGGTCAACATGGGTGTGACAAGAATCTTGGATCTCAGGGTGGCCTTCGAGCATTCCATCATCAGATTTTCAATTGGATGGACAGTTGAAGAGTTGGAATGTGTAGTATATTGGAGCCGGTCCATTAAAGTATGAAGTTTGTCTATCTTAATATATATCTGAGCACTTATAGTATATTATCATAATCTGTTCCTACAGATGATTGCTGGTTTAGCATGAAATACATATATTGGTGATTATTTTTTTCCTGCATATATTGCTTGAGTGTATTAGTGTTATTAGCTGGAGTAAAGAGTGGTGGATCATGAGAAAGTCTGTGCCCATATACCCTATATATTATGTATATAGACACAAGTACATAATAAGTCTGTGTTTCAGTTATTATATCGCTTTATGTACAATAAATGCCCAGATGCAAATTCAATACATGATAGAATAAATTTATAATTGGAATTATTTTTCTTTATACTGATAAACTTTTATGTTGTTATTTTTCCATGGCTTAGCTCAGTTGAGGTTATAGAATATGGTAGTCATATTGAATGCCAATAAGGATGATATAAACATTCATAAACAACAATTCAGTAATGTTGATTCGATTATATTCTAAGCATCCATTCAATAATAAGAACCATTGTGAAATTGACAATTATTGCATTTAGTACAGTATAGAATATGATGAGGATCGGGTACCTTTTGCCCCACATCACCGTCTATTCTAAGAAAGGTAAAACATATCTTTGACATTGCAATATTATGATATTACGATCTGTTACCTTTATACTGTCTCAGTAGATGACCTATATTGGCAAATCTATATATTCTATAGCTATAATATGTTGACCATATGGGTGTGCAGAAATGGACATTCAAACGTAAATAATAAAACTAATCATATGGGATATTACTTTAATGAAACATTTATTATAAACAAAAGACAAAATAAATAAATAAATAAAAATATTATTTTATACACCTTGCTAGTAATTGTAATACTTCTCTTATAGGAACACAAATTAGTTAATATTCATTATATCAATTTAGATGATAATTCTACTATTGCTTTTCTTTTAATTAAACAAGATATACTTTCTCTCAATTTAATATTTCATTCATACTGGAGGATGAATTGTTAACAGGGAAAACAAATAAAATATTAATAAGATATGTAATATGATTTAATACCTATTTGTAACCAATAATTTTAGTAATAGTTTTCTCCACTATTTCTTTATTAACCATATTTTCGATTATGTGCACTTTTATCATTACAAATATAATGCATTTATAAATCATACTTTTACTATCTTATTTACAGAAGAAATGGTACAACAAGTTAATCATTAAACTAAAGATATTTTTAAAACATATTATAAACATCTATAAAACACTTATCTGATATAATCAGGGTATATTATCTAACGATAACTACATCCAAATGAAGAAAGGGAGAAGAAGAATAATAAGTAAACATTCGCATCTAAATATGTGTGAGGGTTAACTAACATCTCCAAACCCAATCTTAACTCATTAATCTAACATCCACTAACGTTAATACATAAAAACTACACAACTCAGCTGACTTATTATTAATAATTGGGGCATTTGCCCCTTCATTTTAAAAGGAACAGAAATACAACTATTTCAGCAACATGCTCTAAAATAATTAAGTACACCAACCACCCATGATTTAATAAGCAAATAATCAGAAGAGTATAACTCAATCCATGTAATACAATCATTCCTCGACCATTTCTACATCCAAATGCACTCAACTTATTTCCTACATAAACAAATTTATAAACAGACAAGATTTTAATTCTCTATTTTTAAAACAAATTGCACCAATGAAATTGAAATAAAATGCAATTTTGAAAAAAAAAAATTATAACAGTGCACACACACTCGAATATAGGATTATAGATAATATGATTTCTAAATCATATAAGATGATACATTGTCCTATTATAACAATAACAAGTTACATTAGCTTAAAAAATTATATATCTAGTATAAGCAATAAGAAAAAAAAAATACCTAGTATAAGCAATAAGAAAAAAAATATCTATCAACATTTAATCATTAAATGTTGAGTTTTTTTTTTTCAAATTTGAAAGTTTGAACAAAAGTATACACCACTTCCAACAATAACAATGAATTACAAAAAAAAAAAAAAAAAAGTGTTCCTCTTATCGGCTGAAGTACAATCTGACAAGAGCTGCAATAGTTTCCGATATTTTAAAATCTCGCAGTAAACATAAGAAACAACATTGGTATATAATGGAATTATTTTATTATTCACAAGAAACAAAATCTCTGATTCGGTAACATAATCCTGGTTAAAGTTTATAACTTTATTACTTTAGTTTTTTAATGATTAATATAATTTTTTTATTAATTATTGTCGATGATCCATCCATGTATACGTTGTTATAAGAAATTACTAAATAGCGTTAAGTGATGCATTTAATTATTCATTTTTATGTATATATGCGAATACTAATGTTCTTTGGTATATAACTATTCTATTGAAAAACAAGTTAAATTAGGTAAATTCTTTCATTTTAATTTTACTTTGCATAATATAAATAGAAACTTCTTTAAAACTAAAAGCACAGAAAGCATGCCACGATAGCGTTGAATATAATTTTTCTTAGTCATCTTCATTTCTAATATTTTTTTTTTATAATTCCAATATTATTGATTTATAATAAATATGTTAAATGAACTATAATTGATAATCTTACATGATATTCAAGCATTTTTAAATGTAGCAAACTTAAACCATCAGTTGATAAAAGCCAGAGCTGGAACCTTGAGAGTTAATTCTTCAATGTGTAGTATTATTACAATAAGTATGTGAATAAAACCTTCCACAGAAATAGTAGTAAAACTTCACGATGTTATTTAACTTATATTTCTATTTTCTTTAAAAACATTCTATTTTCTATATTTTTTTTTACCTTTCCTTTTTGGAATCTCATGTCAACACACACTCTCACACCCTCTTTTTTATTATCATTAATTTGGAAACATGCCAGAATTTTCTTACTTTTAAATTGCCAATAATAGAATATTGAAATGAAAGGAAGAAAAAATAAATAAATATTAAATATTAACTTACAAATGTTACCCAATAATAAACAGATACCCTTTACCATTTTAAATACAAGATTATAAACAATACATAATTTGTAAATAATAATGAAAAATACATAAAAAAATCATTTTAATTAATGATATATGTGTGTATCTGTTTACTATGGCATGTAAATTTTGCTACTACAATTTGGACATTATAAGTAATAGTATAAAATATGAACAAAGTATAAGATGATGTAAAATGAACATACACCCTTATATACAAGTTAAATCTTGGATTGTCATAGATAATAAGTTAGAAAACCAATGAATACCACCTGCTATAGCTTTTCTATTACTTTTGCTCTCATACCAACATTCCTGATGTTGTCCATCTTCCTCTTCCACTACTGGACACTTATAACTTAAACTTTTACGAACCGGAACACCCAACAAGTTTTTTAGAAGTTTTACATTTTGCATACTAAGCAGTAGATCTCCAATGTCAATGTGTTATCATTTATTTTCATATTTCTAATGATTTTAATAAAGTAAAATATGTGAAGCGTTTGTTGAAAGCAAACACAATGTGATTGTACGCTAAGAGTATAGAATATTAAATTCATTTCTTACGGATAGAAAAAGGTGAGTATATATTAATAAAGAATCTTTAATTTATCCCTTCTTTTAGATTTTAAATTCCAAAGGTAAGTAATCTTAATAATATTCCGTTGAACAATTATATATCTGATTTTACAATTATGAAAAATATTAATAAAAATGTTATTCTTATCATATGAAATTATTTATAGACATCAGAAATGCTAATGATCTTAAAATACTAAAAAGTTATGTTAATAGGTTTTATAAATATTGTGTATTTACTAAGATGAAAGTTAATTAAAATAAATATAGTTCGGTCTTTTATTACAAAAAAAACATGATTAATATTTTTAATTATTATATTAATGTTAGTAGAATTCCTGGGAATCATTTACAGAATTAATTGGATATTTTCCTTATAAATAATTCTTTTTTCAGTAATCATATTCAAGTAGTAATAAATAAATACTGGAGAATGATGTGTCTAATATCTAAAGCAAATATTAAACTAAAATGAAAAAAAAAAACTTTGAAGTTATTTTACAATAAGGTCATATATAATAATTATAATTATTCATCAGTAAACAATTTCCACAAAATCAACATTATTATTATTATTATTATTATTATTATTATTATTATTATTATTATTATTATTATTATTATTATTATTATTATTATTATTATTATTATTATTATTATTATTATTATTATTATTATTATTATTATTATTATTATTATTATTATTATTATTATTATTATTATAGATACAAGAATAAAAACAGTACTATGTGCTATAGAAAAAAAATATCGTATATGTTGTATTATTAGAGTTGACACATCACAATATCATAATAATACTTGACAAATAACATTGGTCACAACATTCCACCTTTTATATTTAGAAATCAAGATATATTTTATTTACTTTCATTAAGAACAAAGAGTTACTTACCGCTATATAGGTTACCTAGAAAATTTAACGAGATTCAAAAAGTGGTTATTTCCATTTACATGAAAAAAAAAAGAAGTTAAAATCATATTATTTAATGAACACAAATTAAAAACACCCACATATACGATTACATTACTAATTTAAATACTCCAGCTTGCAAAGCTGATATTTACAAATAAATGAATGGAAATGATTTATTCAAAATAATATTGATAGTATTTTTTTAATGGTTGAAAAAAGTAGAATGATAATCAATGTATACAAAGATTCTTCTGTACCTTACTCATGTAAGTATGGAATAATAACATTTACTATGATAAAGTAAAATCTGATCTTCTCTGGTATCCGGAAATTATATTTTCCAGTAGTGGACCTTTTCATCAACACTACAAACATTAATAAATAATGTCTAAAATGCTTGTAATTATTTACAGTCATGGTAGCACATTGGATACTACACGAAATATACATTTTTTGTATCTATTGTTTTTCTATTTTAGAGTTTGTATCAATTTTATAAAATTCACATACAAGAATAAGCTTATGTTAAATGACAATAATTTTCAAAGTTTTGACACGTGAGAAGTGGTTGTAATTTAAATCTTTGAGCTTAGAGTAGCGTTGGGGATATTGAATTTTTACACAAAATAATAACAAAAGTTTATATTTCGTATTATTTGATTTCAAAACATCATTTGAGTTCTTGCAAATATGAACGTCTTGCACATAACTAATTTATAATTGAAACTTCTAGATGTTATAGTTTAAGGTGGAAAATATGTTACTCATCTACCAAATATTTACACTTTAGATTTTGTTCGCAAAAATGCTTTTCAACTGAATATTTAAACATTTTTAAGTATGTAATATGTACATTTATATAATAGTTATTAGGAATATTTGTTCTCTTGTTTAATTCTTCTGTTACTATATTTTGTTTTTATTTGCATTCTGTATTTTTGTTTCGGTGTAGATATGTATATTAAATAAGTAATTAAAATAAAATGAATTGAATTCTTTCATTTATACTGTTATTATAATTTGTCTATACACATAGAAACAACAACTCCAGCAACTACCACAATAGAAGGTAAGAATGAATTATTCTTCTCTAGTTTATTATTATTATTATTATTATTATTATTATTATTATTATTATTATTATTATTATTATTATTATTATTATTATTATTATTATTATTATTATTATTATTATTATTATTATTGTTGTTGTTATTTTTATTGTTATTATTATGTTTCAATCTCAAAAGAATACAACATTAGTGGTTAATTAGTAAATTAACTGATAGAGTTCTTTCTGGATTTACAGGAGCTTAAAACATAGTTCTTTCCTACATATAATATCCTGTATTGTGATTTTGGCATTTCAGTATCATTCAATAATCTCAACAGTATAGATATATTAACATTGTCAAACCGAAGTAATATCCAGCTGTACAACAATCGGGCCATATCTTTTCTTTTCTCTAACCGATGTCAAAATAGCCTTAAATAACATAGCAGCTTGTGTAGTAGATGGATGTTTTTTTTTTGCAAATTGAGCTGGAAAAATCATCGGCAAAATAAATCGTTCTATTTTATCTTTAACTTCTTTCTCTAAAATCTTTATGGGAACTGGACCCATTGATATTGGCCTTATCTCTGATACAAAGGGATGCAATTTTTTATTAAACGGCACCATCGTGATCGTATTAACTCCCTCCATTGTTATTATTCCCTGTGATAAATAATTTTCCAGCTGGCACAGTCATTTGCTATTCAGCTTGTCAATGTGTTTAATATGAACAGTGGAATTCCAGGGCTTCCTGGGTGACAGTTGTTGGGCATTTCATTCATTTTCATTATAAAATCATATATTGCATATGGTGATTCTATCTCTGCCATTCCAAATACATTTGACTGGTATTGTATCAATTTCCCTGGTCCCAGCTTATCTTTAAAATAGTTAAGAATTGGTAAGATCATATTATTTGCAGTAAATGTTTCATTGTTGATTTTAATTGCTAATGACACTTTTATTTAAGCCCCCCTCCCTAATGTCCATCTAATGTATTGCCGAGTCCATGTGTGTTGATACATTAGGCATATTCTATTTTTTATTTTTTAAATAGCTCTTCAGTGTTTCACATGCCTTATTGTAATTATTTGTTAGTATATGTATACGTTTCTGTGTGTGTTGAGTAGGCGTTATCGCCACAATACGTTTATGAATTTGTTCTGCAAGTTTCAACAACCCTGAGGGAGGTGGCTGATTTGTCAATAAGTAGGAACAAACTTACAAAAACTCTTGAATGTACTTCATTAAAGGCAAACAAAATCTAATTATTATTATAAAAATCTTATAATTTTGAAAAGTATAAACGATTCCGGATTATAAGAAAAGACGCTGTTAACAAAGTACGTTTTTTTTATTTTTTTTATTTTGTCCTTAGCAAAATGTAGTCATCTAGTTGAAATGACGTTTGCAGATAACAATTGCGTTATTAGTAAAAAAAAAAATAACAATATAGCTGTCAAATCAGTTGCAGAAGCCAGTAAGGAAAAAATCTTATGCAAATATTGCTGCAATGAAACCTCAAAAAGCAATATTAGAAAATATTATACAGCAAGAGAACACAAAAAAAAAAAAAAACGGAGGGGAAGGACAAATATGCAGATTCAGGAGAGCCAATTCAATAGACATTTTTGAACTAAGTTTAGAAAATGAAAATGAGACACCTAATCATCTAACAGAACAAACTGAAGATAATTGGACAGAAGAAGAAATTCAAGAAATCAACATCCAGTTTAATAATACAATACCGAACAAGTTATATGAATCTTGTAAAAACATTTTCTAATATATCATTAGTGCTATGCAATTATAGATAGAAATCTAACATTATATAAATTTAACAAAGAGTTATCATATCAAAAACTAACAGAATAAAACTTATGGGACTCAGTCTCTGAAATAGGTGAACATACAAACTCGCGATATATAGCTATACAATTTTTCAATGAAAATCAAAAAATGAGATTCAAAACAATGGGTGGATATGTAAAGATTGTTGTTGATAAAAATCTGCAAAATTATTGTTCAGGAATCATTAAAAATGCATATTTTGGGTTTAGCTTTCATGATTTCAAAAGTATGGTCCAACCATTTGGACATGCCATATACATTAAACAAATCTTGTGCTATGATACACCCACACTTATATACACCAACAGTTATCATTTTAAAATAAAGCTGCACCTGTACATTAAGCCAGAAGAAATTCCAAGGTAAATTATAGATGAAGGAGCAGTGTTATACCTAAACATTAAAGGGCTTAGGCCACAATGTTTTGGCTGTCCAAAGAATGAAAATAATAAAGGATTTGATTTAACAGAAAAAAGACTAGAAAAGAAAACAAGCTATAAACAAAGGAATATAAAGCAAATATTGACATCGGATGTGGTAACTCAGGGAAGTGAAAAAGAAAAGAATTCTATAGAAACACATATGAATCCAGATAAGCAAGAAAGTGAAACTCCAAATGTAAATATTGATGATAGTAATATTGGTGAGATTTTAGATTCTTCATTAAGGTTGGAGGAAAAAGTGTGCCTTAAGATAAATAATACAAAAGTAAAAGAAAAAAAGGAATGATATACAAATGCATGTGGTTAAAGCTTTAGGGGAAAATATAGACAAACACACATCTAAAAAAATGTTGATGGAAAGCAATATTATGAAGAGAATATGAATTTGGACAAAGAACTGTAATTAGCTAAAAAACAAAGAACTAGGAACAATACAAATATTGAGATTACTCAGCCAATAATGTCAAATATGCACTAAGTTACTCAGGGTAATATCGAACAAAAGGGAAAGCCAGGAAGGCCCTCAAAAACAGGAAAACAGGAAAAGCTAACATTAGGAAAGCTTATGTTTGATGACACAGGAAAACGGTGTTGAATGAACAGATATACTGATGTTGAAATTGAAAGTGAGTTTGAAGATGCCCAAGATTTACGATTCATAGACAGCCTAAGATAAGTATAATTAAAAATAAAGTAAATTCAAATAAATTAAAAGTAAAAAGTAAATCTTTATAAATGAAAATTAAAATTGCTTCTTTTAATGTACAGGGTTTGAATTGTATAGAAAAAAATATTTAAGTTGAAACAATGGATCAGGGAAACGAAAGCTCATATAATGGGACTGCTTGAAACCAAAATTTATGCAGGGGCACAAATTAATCCAGAAAAATTTCTAAGTAATGAAAGCTTTGTTGCATGTTCAAGAGACTCTACCCCTCCATCAGCCGGGATAGGTCTTTTGATAGCTACCGCTTGTCAGTTTACCAATTTTTAAATTATATACATTGATGCAAATCTATTAATCATTAATTTATTTCACAAAATAATTAGAATAAATGTAATCTTTGTTGTTGTTGTTGTTGTTATTATTATTATTATTATTATTATTATTATTATTATTATTACTATTATTACTATTACTACTACTATTATTACTACTACTACTACTACTACTACTACTACTACTACTACTAATAACTAATAATAATAATAATAATAATAATAATAATAATAATAATAATAATAATAATAATAATAATAATAATAATAATAATAATAATAATAATAATAATAATAATAATAATAATAATAATAATAATAATAATAATAATAATAATAATAATAATAATAATAATAATAATAATAATAATAATAATAATAATAATAATAATAATAATAATAATAATAGCAACAACAACAAGAACAACGATTTTTAGATATTTACTTACAAAATGTTAGAATTCTACATCTAAAATACGATTGAAGAGAGTGCATGCCAAAAATGATTATATTGGATTGTATATAGTCATAAAAAATACCAGTTAGAAATATATAAATAATACCATGGTAAATGTAAAGCTGTATTTTTAATATATATATATGTCAACAGATGGTGTTCTACCAAAAACACCGTCAAGCGTATGTTTACATAAACGTCAGAGCATGCATTCACTATCTCTAACTTTAATTCCACTTTCAGATCATGATTTCAAGCTATTTGCTATCATCAGTGAAAAACAAGAATTTTAGAAACTAGATTTAAACACAAACTCTGAGCATTTATGAAACAGTTTCTATTCAGCTTGCAAGCATGAATCTTTTAGACACGTAATGTCTTCAAATTCAGCATAGCAAGCCAGATAGCTATATGGGTCTGATCTCAGTTCAGCATCATCACATATATATTGCAGAGGCTTCTACTATGTGGTGATGCTGAACTGAGATCAGACCCATATAGCTCTCTGGCTTGCTATGCTGAGTTTGAAGACATTACGTGTCTAAAAGATTCACGCTTGCAAGCTGAATAGAAACTGTTTCATAAATGCTCAGAGTTTGTGTTTAGATCTAGTTTCTAAAATTCTTGTCTTTCACTGATGATAGCAAATAGCTAGAAATCATGATCTGAAAGTGGAATTAAAGTTAGAGATAGTGAATGCGTGCTCTGACGTTTATGTAAACATACGCTTGATAGTGTTTTTGGTAGAACGCCATCTGTTGACATAAATACAAGCGTCAGCAAGTTTTTTAACTTGTTTTTTGTTTTTCATATATATATGAGAATTTTATTAATAACAAAATGTAGCAATATAGTCTACAAATATTCTTCATTAATTTAAAAAATATTAAATCCAGAACATATTTTATATGTTTACTATACATTATACTAAATAATATTTGCAAAACAAATCAATTATAGGATGTAAAAATATTACAACAACTATCGATATTAAATGTAATAAAAATTTAGTATTTCTTTTCTCAAAATAACTACACTCCATGTAAATTTACATAACATTTTTTGAGGGATAATCATTTCTTAAAAAAACATAACATATGAAATATAAATAAAATAATCGGTAATGAAATAATAAATATCGTTTTGTAATGTTTGTCAACTAAAAGTCTCAATACCCACTGACATTGCCAGTAGCAAAAACTTGTCTGGCTTTGGGGATTATTCTCAAGGCTTATTAAGAGTTTATTTTGTTAGCTCTATATATAACATTTGTAAATACAAGTTTACAAAATTAGATCTTGTGACATCTGAGTTAATTTTTTTGTAATTTTATTTTTTTGCAATTAAGGCTTTGTTAATTTTATATTGCCAAAGCTATTAATATATGGCATATCTATACTTAGTTCAGTCCCATATGGCTATTTCAGTTAGATATCTGGATTGGAAGTTATATGAATGTTTGAAAATTTCAGATTTTTATTTTTAATAGTTATACATTAGATAATGTGGTTTGTCTTGGTATTTCTTATCTAATGCTTTAATTTCCTAGCACCTCAGTGATGACCCAGTAGCAGAAATATGTTTGGGATTGGGGATATTCTCAAAGCTTATTAAGAGCTTATATATATATATATATATATATATATATATATTAACGGATATTTTTATTTATTTTACATATATATATATATATATATATATATATATTGTACCCTCACTTCTAGGAAATATGTAATAATAATAAATTGGTCTACCTCAGATAAATACTTATGCTCATTTAAAATGTATCTAATCAAGAATAACTATATTCTCCAATACTATCTGTTATTAAATTAGCTCAAATTAACAAATACTAACATGGTTACGTTTCATAAATTAAATAAATAAATATTTAATAAATCATGAGACTATGAAGTGAGTTTACAAGTAGCAAGAAGAATACATTGGGCCAATATCTCACATGATATTACATCAATGGCATAAGAATACTATCTTCTGTCTTACAATCTCAAACACTATATCTATAACATTCCTAGGACTTTAATAATAATTAATTAATTAAGATTACCCCAATAAATAAATCTTCATCTCTTTATGTAAATAATCTAGCTCAAATAGTCTTAGGTTCTTTTAAAATAATTCTAGGCAATTATAATCTCTGAAATCAAGCATGGTTAGGGATTTAATATTTTTCTCAACTACATCTAACTAATACTAATAACAATTAAATAATAATAATAGTAATCTTCAATGCATACTTTAATCTCATCTTTTTTCTCATTATAATACTGAACATGTGTAATAATAAATAATAATATTATATAATCTTTTATTATTCATCTGACATCTTAAATAAATATGTGATATAACTTATAATCTGAAAATATATGTGGCAACCAATAATACCATAATTCTGTGTAAACATCTTATAGTTACTATATGACCATAATCATAATATGACAAATGAAGTTTCTTGAAGAAAATCATATCAACAAAATATTAAAACTCTTAAATAATAATTTTATTTATGTTGTGCAAATATTATATTTAAAATTCAAATTATCTGTGATTTTGTAACTGTGATGTGGAGAAATTGATTCAACACCAAGATTTATAAAACAAGTTTAACAAATTTTATTAACAACTTCAACAATAAATTATGTACATTATTTACAACATTAATGAACTTTATCTACTAACATTTTCTGTACATTCCATTTAAATAAATAAACTATAATGAAATATGGGATATGGAACATTGTTTTATAAAAATATCTATTATTAAAATATTCTTATAGTATATCTTTATTACATCTTCATTAAGTTAATAAATTTAGAATATAAGATAAAATTAATCAGTCTACTATTCATTTATTATTGGTCCTTAGTTATTTAAAAAAATAATTTAATATATCATGTAGTCATTTCCAACTTAAGAACAATATCAATGAATTTAATTAACAACATAGCGATTAAATTAGACGGCTTACTAATTATTAATTTAATATTAGATAGAATGCATGTGCTAGTGTATCGTAACTACAGAATAACCTTTACCAAATTTATGATTATCTGTATTCTTTTAACAGGATTTAGTTTTATCATTTTACTTATCAAAAATATGCATCATAGGTAAATCTTTTAAAAATACTTAATAATTAATCAATATCTTTATAAACCCACTTTAATTATCACTTATCTATCTTTATAAAATAATCAATTTTAAATATGAAAAGTTTTATGAAACTTTTACTAATAAATCATATTCTTGTAATCTTTTTCTTTATTTCTACCTTTACTCCAAATAAAATAACCTATCTTATCCTTTTCAATAACAATCCAACACTTCCAAACTTATTCATCATTTCATGTTTCAAAGAAAATCCTATACGATGTAATATGAAAAATTTTGATAATGAATAAATGGGTAGGTATATGGAATAAACTAGAGTTTCAACTCAATAGTACCTCTATCAAATAAACATCACGGTAACAGTGTATAAGAAATGAGATATGCCTTATCTGTCTAATAACCTCCACTACTAAATATAATGTCCAAGCTATTTATTAAGCTCTATGGACTATTCAACTTTAACACACAGGACACTGCCTTGGAAAATATACAAGCTATAAGGCTAAGTTATCTATACTTGCATAATCATCATTATTAATTACCCGTATCCCCATATAAATAAATCCTACATTAAATGTTACCTTGGTTTCATCTAACTTACTACCAAGACACTATCCTCATAACTTTCTTAGAGATTTATCACTCTACATCGCTAAAATTCGGTCCATATTTCTATAATAATAAATAAATTCACGTATAAATAACGACTTAACCGTTCAATAAGTAAATATTACTTCATTTCTTTTATAACACTTAGACCAAAATATAAATAATCAGTATCGATGTAAAACTTTAATCACTTAAAATAAACACTAAGTTCAGTTACAATAGAATCATATACTTATATTCCCATTACGTTTAAATATACTTATAATATAAATAAAATTATGCATATTTTTTCTGAAATTAAATAAACTCCTTGTCGAGTTTTTATATATATTCTGACACATCCACACAAAAATAATAAAAATACATTATAAAATCATTAATATTTTTCCAATTATTACCATAAGTGATCTCCACTAGCTACTCACTTAATTGATGTTTCTGGTTCACGAACTAAATAAAACATTATGTATTATATCATTTATTACACATTATCACACTTAAAATATTAAGTTTCATTTAAAATTATTACATATTTTTTATAAGAATCTAAGCACTATGTTAGTAAGTAGTTTAATATTTTATGTTCTTTTCCTACCTCTAACTTAATGAATAAGCATTAATATTAAGATTAGTAAAATAAAATAGTTCAAAATCATATTTACAGATCTCCATCGATCAAAGTTCATTTAAAGAAAATGTTATTTTTCGTTTTCCTCCTTCGGGTACACTTCACAGCTCTGTTGATCACATTTCTCCTGACATTAAAACCACACATGGTCTGTTGGATCCATTTTAAAACAAAATGTATACCAAATTTTCCAACATAAAATACTGTAAGATGACTTTTTTAGAATATCTGGATTAATTCCTAAATAACTATGAATTTGCTTTTAAAAGTTTTATAAAGTAATAACAGTTTCCTTTCTTCATTAAATAAAACATTGAACGTACTTTTAATATTATACAATGAAATAATTTCAAACTTTTTCTACTTTTAACCAAATTTCCCATGGTTTATATTCTCTGTTACAGCAACAATTAGGTCAGCGTTCCTCATCCTCACTTATTACGTGTTTTAAAATATTTCCATAAATATTTTAATATCCTTTTGGTATGACCAGCATACATTAATTAATAATAGGATAATTTTATTATCTATTTTAAAGATTTCTTCTCAATAAGATGTGGAAACATTCCAATAATGGTCTTTGTTGTTTACATCTTTAAAATTACTATCATCATCATCAACCATTATCAGTCCACTGCAGGATAAAGGTCTCTCCAAGTTCAATCCATCTTTTCCTATCTTTAGCTTCTCTTCTTCACATAACCCCTGCACACATTCTTATTTGATCCATCCATCTCACATGTGGTCTCTTTCTGGGTCTTTTACAATATCTTGAAATCCAGTTGAAAATTTCAATTGTCCATCTATTATCATCTTTTCTAGCAATATGTCCAACCCAACTCTACTTCAATATTTTAATTATTTCAATGAGGTCAGTAACACATGTTTGTTCTCTTACCCATACATTGCATTCCTGATGTCTTTTTGTTACTCCCAATGTGTATCTCTCCATAATTCTCTGTGTGGTCTGAAGTCTCTGTGTTGCTCTTCTATTAAGTGTCCAAGTCTCAGATCCATAAGTAATAACTGGAAAAACATTTAATGAAAACATTCCTTATCAAACTCATAGGCATATTTCCATTTAGTATCAAGTTATTTCTACCAAAAGCACTCCAACCAAGTTTAATTCTATGATAATTTCATCCATTATGTTTCCATCTGTATTAATAAACTGACCAAGGTATTTGTAAATGTTAACTTCTGCTAACTCATCGTAATCAATCTTTATTTTCATAATTTAAGAAAATCTATTAAACATTATTTTACTTTTTTAACATTTATCGTTAGTCCTACTTTCCTACTTAGATCTGATAACTCCTGCAACATTTCCTGTAAGTCTATAGAATTATTTTCAAAAACAACTACATCATCTGCAAAATCTAAATGACTTAAATAATCTCCATTTACTGTCTTTCCTTTAGCTTCCCATTTTAATCCACAAAATTCTTGCAGCACTACTGTAAAAATTTTTGGAGATATGGAGTCATCCTATCTTACACCCTTTTCAATGTTGATTTTCCTACTATCATTATGTAATCTAATTGTTGCTGTTGCATTTTTATAAATATTCTTTAAAATATGACAATATCCTGGATCTACACCTTGACAATCCAATGCTTTTATTACTAAAGAAATATTTATAGAATCAAATGCCTTTCCATAATCTGCAGTTCTTAAGCATAATGGCAACTCATATTCATTTGTCATTTCTATAACTTCTCTCGATACCTGGATAAGATCTATTGTACGAAAACAACTTTTAAATCCAGTTTGTTCTCTTGGTTGGTCGAAATCCAGTGTTTTCTGTAGATGAGTTGTAATTGTCTTAGTAAAAATTTTGTATAAAACTGATAGGTCTGTAATTTCTAATATCTTTATCACCTTTTTAAATATTAATATTAAATATTGCATTCTTCCCATCATTTGGTATATCTTTATCATTTAGACATTTAGTATATAAAGTTGCTAAAAAATTTTCTATAAGTGGAGGAGGATTCATTATAAATAAAAAATAGAAGTGTAACATTGTGGAGATTGATGGTATATCAGACAGAGTGGCGATATTACTTTTAAAACTTAATAGCAGATACCAAAGGCAGATAATTCAGGTTTATGCTTCAACAAGTTCTCACTGTGATGTAGTAGAAGATATTTATATGGATGTACAAAAGGCTTTTCATTAGAGTAAACAACATTTTAAAGTTGTTATGAAAGACATTAGTGCTAGAATTGGTAAACAATTGAAAGATGAAAGATCTATAGGTAGTTTTGGTTATAGTAATAAAAATGAGAAAGCACATAGACTTGTGGGCTTTACAGAAAAAGAAAAACTTTATATTATGAATTTTTTTTTGAGAATAATGTTAAAACAAAATGGACATGGAAGCATCCAAATGAAGATACATCAGTATTGGATTATATTTTGACTAACAGAATATATATATATATATATATTTCAAGATTGTAATGTTCTTATTAAATTTAACACAGGAAGTGATCATCGATTAGCAAGATGTAAGATAGATGTTAATGTAAAAACAGAGAGACAGAAATTTTTAAGAAAAACAATATTTACAGTTGATATTCCTAATCTTCATAAATATTCTAATGAATTTTAATTAGAACTTGCAAATCGGTTTCAAGTATTAGTAGATTTTGAACATGATTTAGATTTGAATGACATTAATAGGAAAATAACTGATACACTTTTAAAAACTGCAACAAAGATAGCTGGTAGAAAAAAAGCAGAAATTCACCACCAAAATGTCTACTGAGACTAAAGAATGTATGAAAAAAAGAAGGAATACGAGGATATATAACAATGATGCATTAAAAAAGATTGAATATCTCAAATTTTGTAAAATGGTGTGGAAAAGAGTTGAAAATGATATAAGAAAGTATAATTGTGAACTAGCAAGAAAAGCTGTAGAAGAGAATAAAAGTCTAAAGAGTGTAAAACAACATTTAGGTATTGGTAGGAAATTTATATCTGCAATAAGAAAAAAAAAGATGGAATTATTACTAAAAAGAGAGATGACATCATAAAATGTGTAGAAGACTTCTATCAAGAATTATATAGTAATAAAGAACAAGTGCCTCCTATACATATTATATCTTCTGAATTGCCCAGAATTTTGAATGAGGAAGAGAGACAGGCAATTACATTTATGAAGAAAGGTAATGATGTTATTATAAGTGATAAAGAAACATTTCAAAAATAATGTTTTTATCAAGTTAAAAGTTTTTTTAAAAAAGTTACTATCATATCTTAAATAAGTTTTTCGAATAAAATCATTTCATCTTTTTTTTTTTATTTCAAACTTTTCTAAATCTCCTTCGTATGTCCAACTTGCTAATCTCCATAGCAAGTAAAAATTATTTATTATGACAGGCAAAAATATGTGCCCAATGGAAAAATCATAGTTCGGATGTTTTCCACATAAACTAAAATTTAATAATGGTCGATTGATGTTTAATGTGATGTTAAAATTTGGCTTAATAAATTGGCAGATAACGAATTTCTTAGCTTTTAACATGGCATATTTGTATTGCATGTTTCTTTTAATAAATTACTATACTTTCTTTTTAGAACTAGAAATTAATATAATTGATTTTAATGGTACACTTAGTTAACAGAAGTAATCATAATAGTTATAACAATAGTAGTAACTTAAAAATAATTGTGCACCTTTTTTATACCCGAACAAATTACACATTTGATTGGTTCAACTAAACAATGATCTGCTAGCTTACTACATCTCTGGCCAACAATGCAGGATCAAAGTTAAAAAATAAATAATAATTTATCTAATATTTATTATTTATTATATTATTTAATTCTTAGTTAATTTTCATATTTGATTTACACCTATCAAACAGTTTAAAATAACTTTTAAAATCATATCGTAATATTTATTATTACTTTTAGCCTTCTTTTAAAACCTAGTTATTTTTCAAAACAAAATAAAAATCAAATTTTACTTATTACATTCGTTTTTTAAAAAAACCCAACTTAATATTTATAAGAGCTATTTTTACTTTTATTCTGGGATAGACAAATATAATATTTTAAATCTTATAATAAACATTTAAAACAGTTTTGCATCTTTACTAAGAAAAACTCACAAGCATGTGTGGACCGATATCTATTTGTCACCTAACTTACAAAAATGCTTGAAACACTTATAATTTAATTGAAAATAAAATAAATGATTTAATTTACAAAATATTATATAAAAATAATATTATAGCAAAATTTAGAACACTACTTTTAATATTATAAAATCAAATATGCGCTTGTCTCCTATATTATTACTTTTAATTAAATGATTTTTAAATAGAATTATTAAACATAATTATTATTATTATTAAATAGTCTATTTATTTAACTTTAAGTTATTATTTTTAAAATTCATTTTAAACATTTATTTACAAGACTTGTTAATGCAGTATTTATTATGGACAGTTTTCTAAACAATACAATATTATAATTTATCTTTAATTGATTGTTTTTACAATATTAATAAAATATTCTACAGTAAATATTCTTATTTACAAAATTAGACGTTTTTAACAAGATCATCAACACCTTATATACATCATACCTCTAAACTGACTTTCAAATTTAATTTTTTTTAGTAAATTGATTTAAACAATTCATCCTAACCTAAACAAAAGGGTATATATATATATATATATATATATATATATATATATATATATATATATATATATATATATATATATATATATATATATATATATATATATATATATATATATATATACTTCCCATTTCCACCTTGCAAGTCGATACTATATTTAGCCTAGCTCAGTTATTACATTATAAACTATATAAAAATACTAATTTGTGAGAATAAATAAATGACTATAATTATCTAATATATGAGCTATAAGGTAGATATAAAAGTCTGTAAAAATAGAGTGGTGTTAACATTGAGAATGCATATAAAATATACCTCCCATGGCATAGTTATTGTCAAACTCTTCAACCATTATTTGGATATATTCCTTATGAAAATTTCTACAATAGATAATGATTAACATAATCTTTCATTAAAAATAAAGTTTATTTTTCTTTTACATAAAAAAATAATGAAATCCAATATATTCTAAAATACTTTATAATAACTACTACTGCTTTATGTATATATCAAGGGCACCAACTATTTTTTATAATAAAATAACATTTACTCCATTTAAGATACTTGGATAATAAGAGGGATTTTACTAAGATCCAACCATCTTAATAATAATCACAACTTATATTGCAAGTAGAAATTAAATAATTTTTTTTTAAAAGCAGCATATTTTTAGCAATTATAATATTAGAAATTGCCACTTGTTGCTTACTACATATTTTTCATCAATTAATGTAATTATAAATTATAAACAATAATTATAAAAATGAACTACTTTTATGATCATCAGATATTACAAACATTAATTAAAATAACTTTCTTTTATTTAATCCCTTCAATGAATTACTTAATTAACCTACACTGTTTTAAATTTCATCTTAATCTAAAATTTAAAATGACTAACTTATTTCCATACAACCTTGCTTGAAAACTCATATACAATATTAAACTTATTTTAAGAATGAATTCAAATTAATTTTAAAATAAGAACACTTTGACTTCCAAGTTATTATTATAAAAATCTTAAATAAAGATCTTAAATAACATTTCTTAAAGAGTTGTAATTTAATTTAGTAAACAATTAAATTATAAAGTTCTTATTCTTTATAATATTTCCCATGATTTATGTCCTTTGATATAACAGTGTGATGAAAATCATTCTGAGTAGAAAAAAAAACTTTAATCTACGTTTATATAAAAACATTTGTTTATTTAAGCAGATAACAATAATCAATAACAAACTTTTAACTATTACATATCATAATAAAGTATAAGCACATATAATATTACTAACATCTTTGTACAATTATTCACATTAAAGAGAACAATACATTGCTTACATATACTGCTTTGAACGTGGACTTTTAAATTACATAACTATTTTATCATTCACGTGTCAAATTCGTTATTGTTATCATATATGAAATTTCTTTCTTGCTATGAATTATAATAATGTTTATTAGTTTTGCACAAGGCTTCAATTTTTCCCAGATTTTTGTTAAATACACAATATATTATTCTTTTTACTTTCCTTCCATACAATTCCTTCATAAATTTTCATATTATATATATATATATATATTGTGCAGGTAGCTAAAAATTGTTATCCAACAACCTACCTAAGCAAACTGAAATAAGGGAAGATTGTTTTTTTTTTTTTTTATTTAGCAAGTAGAAATAAAAATAAAAGGTTTTTTGCTTAAACACTTTTGTAAAAGATTAATGTTTTTATATTTTTAATATTTTCTAAGCAGTGTAATAACTACTTACTAAGTGGTTATAAATGATGGATAATTGACCGTAAAAAAATGCCCATATATATATATATATTAGTAATACAATTTTGTTGCTAAGAAAATGCCAATCTTAACAGAAAAAATGTACATAGTTATATATATATGTTGATTGTTTGTGTTGTGTTAATGACAATGACTTAAATAAAAAAAAAAGGGAAAAACAATAATTATAACAGTAGAGAGTGAATCAATATTTTGAATATACAGTGAAATAAAAATATTATAAATTTATTTTAGAACGTGTATTATTTTTTTAATGAATCAATGTAAAAAAAATATTTTAAAAGCTGAAACGCTTGTTTTCAAATAATAGAAATAGCGCCAAGATAAAAAGGAAACAATTAAAAAATCGTCTGCTTTCTTTTGGTTGGGAAAAAAAAGATCGGTCAAGCTAGTTAGATCAGGAGGATTATATTTTTATATTGTTCTACAAAATAGACAATTTTTCTTAATTAATTCGACATTCGAATAAAAAAAAAAAAGAAATGGATGGAACATTATTCGATAGAGAAGTGGAAATCATTATTAATTCTTTTTTTTTTTTTTAAAAAGAAAAGTAACCTGATGTTTGTTTAAAAGGAACTGAAAAAAAAAGAAATTAAAACAGTTAAGTTTTTATTCTCTATAAATATATTTTATTGGACTATAGATTTATGTAAAGTTGTATATATATATATATATATATATATGTATAGCTCAAGCATGGAATATTTTGGCTAAAGAGCATGATTGTGTCGGGAGTTGAAGCATTGTTCCTATTGACTATGACCATATAAAATATCAAGATGTGACTGTCTACAGTCTGTTTGCCTGAGGAGTTGACATTTACACTGGATAAAAATCTACGGGATGAATAACACCTAACTACACACAGACTGCCCACTGAGATATTTCAGGATGCTCTGTAAATCAAACGGTAGTTCTACCAACATCTATTTAACAAAATACATCATCCGTAAGGACTTTGTATAAAGGAAAATTGTAAAATATGTTTTATTTTATTTTACTTTTTTTTCAATTTGTATTTTTTTGTTTTAATTTTTATCTCATCTTATATTTGGAAAAAGCGATTGCTAATTATACAGAGAGGGAACAATCCAATATGGAAAAATATCAAGAGAATAAGGGGGGAGGGGGGATAGGTTGAAAAGTTTATTTTTTTTTTAAATAAAATTTAGATTTACTTTCTACTGACAGATGTGAGATAGAAATATGCACAAACAATTAAGTGCTTTACTAGACTATTTTACGGTAAGATATTTTATTATTATTATTATTATTTTTTAAAAGCCACTGATATTAAATATGTATCACATGACACGACTAATTATATATATGTTACTAATATTTCTTAAGATAAATTGAATAAATGACTAACATTTTTCTTTTAAATAGTATTCTTTATCTTATGTTCTATCATATTCTGTGTTGTGTTATCATTATACTTTTTCACGATTATTATATCTGAGGTTGCAGTTAAATTTAGTTAGAGTTGGCAGTCTCATTGTGAACTAATCATTTTTATTATTATTATCATAATAGACATAGAAACTGTAAATCCATAGAGATATCCAAGTAATTTATTGGCATCATTTTTTTATATATATATATTTTTCTTTATTGAGATTTTTTAAATATTTTTCTATATAGAAATTTTCTTTGCTTTTCTAAATTGTTTAAGAATTTATGTTTAAATATATCCTATTTTTGTTTGTAAATAAATATTATGAAGTTTTATAGATTAACAAGATCTCTGTAGTTTTGTTGATCCAGCATTTATATTCAATTAAACACTTACATCTTATAACCTATGTTTTACACATACACACATACACATTATTGCTTAATAAGCATGGGAGAGAACATTAAATATGGGTTATATTTTGTTTAATAGATAGGATATATTATTTTAGCCATTGATTAAGAGTATGCATAGATACATACCTGTTAAGAGAGTCGAATGCAAATTCTTCCTGAGTTCGAATATCTGAGGCAACGTTTTTGGAAAAGAGTGGTGAGATGTGAGATGAACTGATTTGGATTGCATGTACATTTGATGGATTATGCTTAGGCTGGTTTATTGAAAATGGATGTAATCATAAGTCAGGTGTTTCATCGTTTTATCTCTAGCGTCCTACATGAAGACCCTAGGTCCGACAGTAGTTAGATGCGAGCTTGCTCTCTTTCACCTATATATGTGGATGGACTGGTTTGTTCCATGGGACACTATCAATTTTGGGATATGGCAGACAAGTGCACCAGCACTTTTAGATTGAAAGTAAGTTGGTATATATTATGGAAGAACTAGATGATTGTTAGAGTTGATCTGTGTGTGTTCAAATGTATCTGTAGGCTGGAACATCCGGACATATCACACCATACCATTACATCTGGTGCCCAAAACGTGTTAGGCACGAAAAGATTATAGTTGCAAGGGAGTTTTAGCCATTTGACAGAAATTTAAAAAAAAAAAATAATTGTTGAATATTTTTAAACTTTCCACTGGTATAACAAGTTCAATTAATACTAAACCACTATTGTATATATGCCTACAACAAATAAATAAGATGCTTAAATATTAGATAAAAACATGAAACATCTAAAATTAAAAATTAGTAAAAATAAATAAATAAGTTCATTAAAGAATGAATGCGGGATCAATAAACAGAGGCTTGTAAAACAATTAAATCCAGAGTAAATTGATAATAAAGTAGAGAAATCAGGCAATGTAAAAACTTTAATCTAGATGTGGACAGCAAAATCAAATAAAAAATTGATATAGAAGTTAAAGTTACATATGGTATAATTGGGGGAAAATGTAAAACCCTGAGACAATTAACTATTATAATATTTTTTATAAGTAAAAGTTGTTTAAAATAATTAATGCTATTAAGAAATAGAAAAAAAATATTAAGTATGGAGACAGAAGTTTTCCAAGGAGAAGTAAGTGATATTGAAGTAGAGAAGAGTGAAGTTAATAATGTTGTGATAGGTGAGGATAAGATTAGCCATGAGGGAGGGTCTTTGCCTAGTCAGATATCTGGGGGGTCTGTAGTTGAAGGTGACTGCTTCCCACAGACATGTCAAGATGATGAAATGACCATTGAGGCCCAAGAAACTATTATTGAAGTAGTTCAGTCACCTCAAATTGAAGTTGTCCAAGCTATGAATGATACCACCATCACATTGGCACAATTGGCTCAGATGATCGCAAGTTTGAACATTACAATGAAGAATATGGACACTAAAATGGAGGATATAAAGTTTGGTATGAAGGCTGACAGTGATGATATGAAGGCTAAAATGGAGAATATGAAGTTTGATATGAAGGCTGACAGTGATGATATGAAGGCTAAAATGGAGAATATGAACTTTGATATAGAGAGTAGTATGAAGTCTGAAATGAGTAATATGAAACTTGATATAAAGGGTATGAATGAAAGTATGAACCAATTGAAGGCTAATATAATTACTAAAGACGAAGTAAAAAAAATTAAAAGCTAATATAGATGGCAGAGAAGTTAGGATGGGAGATATGGCAACCAAGACTGATGTTAATATGGAATTAAAGATGGACATAGGAATGAAGGAGAGCATGAATATTATGCAAACAGTTTTAAGAGAAGAAATTAAAGATATAGAAACAAAATTGGCACAAGATATGAAACAACTGTCAATAAGTTTGACAAGTGTTCAGAATAGTAGTGTTGAGTTGAAACAAGAAATAGGGGAAATGAGAAAAGAAGTTGAGGAGAAAGAAACGCAATGTAGACAGTGTTTGGAGGAATTTAAACATTGTTTCACCAGTCAGATAACCAATTAAAAACCAAGAAGTCTGTCAAAGTCAAGAGTCCTTTAAAAAGGAGATTTGTGAGAGTCAAAGGAAGCACGCAGATGAAATGCATGAAGAAATGAAGGCTACCCACTAAGCAAAACATGGAGATAGAAGAATGCTGTAAAACTATAGAAACACCTAGGAAAACTACAGAAAGTTTAAGTTGTGATTTAAAACATTTAGATGATTCTCTTAACCAAAGACTGGAAGGAATTGAATTACAAGTGTCACAGAATACCCAGATGATAAGGACACAGAAAGCTGATGTAGACCTGAGGGCACAAGATAGACAAGGAGAAAGGGATGAAGCAGAAGTTCACTGGGAAACTTATACCAAGGATATCAGTCAGACACATGAACCATGTTTGGAGCCTAATGCACCATGCCAAATGATACGAGGGATAGAAGATTATCTTTTCCACAGTATCTATGATGAGACTAATCTGAACATATCTCAAGGCAACTTGGATGTACAACAGTTAACACCTCATGTGAAACTTTCTGAACCAAATAAATCACATGGCCACTTGATGCAAGTTAGCATGATTAATCAGTTTGTGAAACTTAAGATTTTTAAGGGATTGGCCACTGAAGCCCCCATGGAACACTTGAGGAGCAAAATCATCATTGCATATAGCCATCTACAAGGAGACGCCCTAATGTGGTGGGAGTCCTTGTTCCAAACCCCATCTAACTTTGATGAATACCAAGCATTATTAGTGAAAAGCTTCTGGAACAGGGACAAACAAGAAGCATTGCTATATCAGCTGTTGCAGGAAAAGTATAAACCGACACTGGGGGAAACATTAACAAAATTCTTCAGATGTCAAGTATCTAAACTGTGGACCCTAAACACATATCATTTGACTGAGGGAGAGATCATCTGAATCATTAGGAGGAATTTACTCTTAAAGATAGAACAGTCCCTTCTTTGCATGAATGCTAAAAGCATCGAGCATATAGGTGAACTGTTGAATAATATTTATGTGAACAACAGCGGCATACCTAATTGAATTCCTGAATAGAGAAAAAAGGACCCTACAATAAATGTTATGTATTATAAAAGGAGGAAAAATAATAATAACCCCAACCACTGGAAGGGTAAAATCACCACAACAAATTCCTTCTCAACCTCAATTATCTAACCAGATTCAGAAAAGGGATGATAGAGCTAAAATAAACCATAATGACATACCAGAAGAATATAATAAACCGGGTTGTAGTAATTACTCCCTCAAAATTCAAAAGAAACCAAACTAAAGGGGGACTTGAGGTTATGTTCCTCACCTCAAAAAACCGGAAAATCACTGGGGAACACATGGCCAGAAAAAGATTGGGAAATCACTAATCTAATGTGTTCATGGGAGGATAGAACACCCAATTATGTGGTGCAATGCTGTCCCATGATAGAGATGCTGTTTGAGGATTTTCCAGTTAAGGCATTATTAGACTCTGGTAGCCAGATCTCAGTGGTGTCAGATGCATTTTACAATAAAGTTCTGACCAGTAATCCCAACATCCAGACCCTGCCACTGAAGTTACCATGGCTAATAATAGAAAAGCCAAACTAATGCAGAAACAAATCTGGGTCCAAATCAAAATCGGCCAAACAGCATTCTATCATGTTTTCCTTATCCTGAATAGCTTGATACATGAGGTCATTCTAGGTGCAGACTTTCTCCACATGAACCATTGGGTCATTGATTTCTCTAATAAAATAGGGTAAGTGATAAGATTTTGGAAATGACATTGTACCCAAGATATGACCTACCTGAAGTTGATTGTATGATATCTATGATCTCAGATGCATTGATTGAGAGTAAAATCACAGACTACAATTTACTTGTAAGTGAGATGAAAAAAATGATCTGTCATTATTGAATTTGGCCCTATTTTCTCTGAAATACCCAGGATAATAGAGGGTTTCCAGCAGAGAATAAAACTAATCCATGATTAACCCTTTCAATCCAGGTCGTACCCTATTCCATACCAGTATCGTGAAGAGATATCTAGACAGCTTAATAAAATGCTAGATTGGGAAATTATTTCCAAATGTTCTTCACCGTATTGTAATCCAGTAGTAATGGTGAAGAAGAAAGATGGGTCGATGAGATTTTGTTTGGATGCTCGTCAACTAAACAAAATTACGGTTCCTGACCAGAACATTCCATCACCCATCCACGATTTATTCGTAAGGTTTGGAAATAAGAAAGTATTTTCTACTTTCGATCTAACCTCCAGTTATTGGCAGATCGAGTTCCATCCAGATGATCACCAATACATTGCCTTCCAATATGAGGGTTTTACGTACCATTTTAATAGAATGCCATTTGGATTGATCAATAATGGAGCTGGTTTAATACAATGCTTGGATCGAACCCTATCACCGGAGGTCAAACAGATTGCAATCATTTATGTGGATGATGTTATCATGGCAAGAGCCACTATTGAAGGACATCTTCAACATCTCTATCTGTTTTTCAAAGAGTGCTATAACAAGGGGATTAAGATCAACTTCAAAAAGAGCACATTAGCATGTAGCGAAGTTGTGTTTCTTGGTCATATTATTGGATGCAATGGGATGAGACCTCATTCTGATAAGGTATGTGCCATACAGAGCTTTCCAAAACCCACAAATAGAAAGCAAATCAGGTCATTTTTAGGGCTGTACAACTTTTATAATCGTTTCTACCTGAAGTTCTCAGACTGCATGGAACCGTTGCTGAAATTAATTCGGAAAAATGAAAGATTGAAATGGACTGAGGAGCAAGATAAGGCTTTTGAAGAGATTAAAACAGGATTTTTAAAACATACCATGTTAGCTTTTCCTGATTTTAACAAACCATTCATTGTCCAAATGGACAGTAGTGGTTTCATATTGGGGGTAACGTTATCTCAAATCCAGGCAGATGGTCAACCTGGTGTTCTCTATTTTAGTAGCTGGCTCCTGAAAGGTCCAGAAATCAAGTATATGATAACAGAGAAGGAAGCACTAGCAATAGTGTGGGCCTTCCAAAAGTTTCGACATATGCTTCTTGGATCAGAGGTAATCGTGGTCACTGACCATAAAAGCCTTGAACTCCTGAATCACAGCTGTCTGACTAACAGTCGACTAGTCAGATGGAGTTTACTGTTACAGGAATTCAATTACAGTGTACAGTATTGTAAAGGATCCGAGAATGTGGTTGCAGATGTGCTGAGTCGAAACCCATGCAGGTCTAAACAAAATAACCTTTCAGTAGACAATGCCTACATTACTAACTTCAATCTAATGATTGATAACAATGTAGAGAATAATTTAGAAGCTTTGCCTGAAATTCAATTCCACGATCCAAATTTAAATCCAATCATGGAGGCATTAAAAGAAAAGAAAGTTCTGCATGGTCCAAAATATCTTACACATTATAAGCTAGAAAATGAGGTGTTTTATAAACCAGATTTAAACATTGAAGAGTGGAGGGTAGTAATACCTAAGTCTCTAATAACTCCACTTATAAGGTACGTTCATTGTTTATATGGTCACTATGGTGCCCATAAGATGGAACATACTCTTAAAAACTGGTTTTACTGCACCACAATGTTTAGAGACATTTTGAGATCACTCCGAGATTGTCTACTGTGCCTACGTGCCAAACCAGTAAACCAGAATTATTCTAATTTGACTAAATCAATAATACCATAAAGACCTAATGAGATCTTGGCAATAGATTATTATGGACCCTTGCCATCGTTCAATAAAAAATATCTATTGGTAACCTATGATCTATTCTCAAAATACGTCTCAGCTTACCCAATATTCTAGGCTAATACCAGAAACACTATCAATGTATTAGAAACCCTCCAATTCATTAGGATAGGGAGGCCAATAACCATATTGACAGATCATGGTACTCCTTTCCTATCTAAAGAATGGAAAAATTGAGTGGCACAATCACAAATCCAACATGTGCTCACATCCATTAGGAATCCACAGTCCAACCCTTGTGAACGCATAATGTGGGAACTAGGACGGTTGTTCAGGACATACCTAGAGGATGAGCATAAGGGGTGGGTAAAGCAGACAGAGCGTGTGGTAAATTTCATCAATTGGAGTGTGAACGAATCAACTGGATTTGCACCCATTGAATTACATTTTGGTAAACCCACACCAATACTATTTGTAAAATATATACCCACTGCACAACATCTAAATTCAGATCCAGAAGTGGTAAGGCAAAAAGCCCACCAACAAATGACCAGCAGAGCAAAGCAAAGAAATAAGAATGAAAAAAATATGTATATGATTAAAGTAGGTGATAAGGTATTAATAAAGACCCCTCATCTAAGTAAATCTTGTGAAAATAAGTATCAAAAATTCTACTTACAATATGACAGATCTTATACTATAATAAAACAAGCAGGTCCTAATGCTTTTTTGGTAGATGTAAAGAGAGAAATGAGATGTACATACAATGCAAGAATATTGAAACCATATTCTGGTCAATCTATAGAATAGTATGAAATAAATAATTTCACCACCAACTAATAGTTAGCAGTAGAAATGACAATGGAATTAAGAAAAGTGAGAGAACATCAAAAAAATGTTAGGGTTGTAATAATTAACATATTGTATTTATGAGTGTATGCTTCAGTAGACATACTGGTATACCTTAGAACTGACCTTTTTTTTAGTCAATCCAAGCAAGGCGATGGATACTCTAGTTCATGTAGTCCTCAAAATCCAGTAAGTCTCTAGAGAAGAGCAGGAGAGAGATCAGTGAACAAGGATATGTATCATCTATTGTAGAGATACATAAATGGTTGGGTTCATACCATAAAATTGAACAGCAAAATGATATATATCTATTGCCCTAAGATTGGTTCTCACTTGGAATGATATGTAATTATTGAGAGAGGGAATTCCAGGACAGGTATTTGAAATTGTGAGATTTAAAGAAAGGGAAGAAAGTCAGTCAGTGTTGTGATTTTTCACAGATAAGAGAGTTTAATATACCCAAAATGTACATGTTTTACAATCATTAGAAGATAAAATTTTGAGTTATAAGCAAAATTTTAATCTCATGTAGGGAAGGGGAATTGTGCAGGTAGCTAAAAATTCCTATCCAACAACCTACCTAAGCAAACTGAAATAAGGGAAGATTGTTTTTTTTTTATTTAGCAAGTAAAAATAAAAATAAAAGATTTTTTGCTTAAACACTTTTGAAAAAGATTAATGTTTTTATATTTTTAATATTTTCTAAGCAGTGTAATAACTACTTACTAAGTGGTTATTAATGATGGATAATTGACCATAAAAATGCCCATATATATATATATATATATATATATATACAACCATATAAATATATATATATATATATATATACATAACTACAACCATTAAATGTCTGTATTTTTAAATTATATAATAATAATTCAAACAAATATATTTAACACAGTATTCAAAATTAAATAATCTATTCTTTACCAGAAGTACTTTCAATTGTTTCACTGACAATCTTTATCAACTGTTAATACAAACGTACAAAAAATGATGGGTAATGCAAGTTTTTATTTTTTATACGTTTGTATTAACAGTTGATAAAGATTGTCAGTGAAACAATTGAAAGTACTTCTGGTAAAGAATAGATTATTTAATTTTGAATACTGTGTTAAATATATTTGTTTGAATTTTATATATATATATATATATATATGAACATATATATATAATATATATATATATATATATATATATATATATATATTAGTAATACAATTTTGTTGCTAAGAAAATGCCAATCTTAATAGAAAAAATGTACATAGTTATATATATGTGTTGATTGTTTGTGTTGTGTTAAATGGGTGGACAATGACTTAAATAAAAAAAAGAGAAAAACAATAATTATAACAGTAGAGAGTGAATTAATATTTTGAATATAAAGTGAGATAAAAATATTATAAATTTATTTTAGAACATGCTGTATTATTTTTTTAATGAATCAATGTAAAAAATATTTTAAAAGCTGAAACACTTGTTTTCAAATAATAGAAATAGTGCCAAGATAAAATGGAAACAATTAAAAAATTGTCTGCTTTTTTTTGGTTGGAAAAAACAAGATTGGTCAAGTTAGTTAGATCAGGAGGATTATATTTTTATATTGTTCTACAAAATAGACAGTTTTTCTTAATTAATTTGATATTCAAATAAAAAAAAAATGGATGGAACATTAATCTGATTTATTCAATAGAGAAGTGGAAATCATTATTAATTCAAATTTTTTTAAAAAAAAAGAAAAGTAACCTGATGTTTGTTTAAAAGGAACTGAAAAAAAAGAAATTAAAACAGTTAAGTTTTTATTCTCTATAAAAATATTTTATTGGACTATAGATTTATGTAAAGTTGTATATATATATATATATATATATATATATATATATATATATATATATATATATATATATATATATATATATATATATATATATATATATATATATATATATATATATATTATATAGCTCAAGCATGAAATATTTTGGCTAAAGAGCATAATTGTGTCAGGGTTGAAGCATTGTTCCTATCGACTATGACCATATAAAATATCAAGATGTGACTGTCTACAGTCTGTTTGCCTGATGAGTTGAAATTTACACTGGATAAAAATGTATGGGATGAATAACACCTAACTACACACAGACTGCGCACTGAGATGTTTCAGGATGCTCTGTAAATCAAACAGTAGTTCTACCAACATCTATTTAACAAAATACACCATCCGTAAGGACTTTGTATAAAGGAAAATTGTAAATTATGTTTTATTTATTTATTTTTTTTTTCAATTTGTATTTTTTTGTTTTAATTTTTATCTCATCTTATATTTGGAAAAAGTGATTGCTAATTATATATAGAGGAAACAATCCAATATGAGAAAATATCAAGAGAGTAAGGGGGGAGGGGGGATAGGTTGAAAAGTTTATTTTTTAATAAAATTTAGATTTACTTTCTACTGACAGATGTGAGATAGAAATATGCACAAACAATTAAGTGCTTTACTAGACTATTTTACGGTAAGATATTTTATTATTATTATTATTTTTTTTAAAAGCCACTGATATAAAATATGTATCACATGACACGACTAATTATATATATGTTACTAATATTTCTTAAGATAAATTGAATAAATGACTAACATTTTTCTTTTAAATAATATTCTTTATCTTATGTTCTATCATATTCTGTGTTGTGTTATCATTATATTTTTTCATGGTTATTATATCTGAGGTTGCAGTTAAATTTACTTAGAGTTCACAGTCTCATTGTGAACTAATCATTTTTTTTTATTATTATCATAATAGACATAGAAACTGTAAATCCATAGAGATATCCAAGTAATTTATTGGCATCATTTTTTTATATATATATTTTTCTTTATTGAGATTTTTTAAATATTTTTCTATATAGAAATTTTCTTTGCTTTTCTAAATTGTTTAAGAATTTATGTTTAAATATATCCTATTTTTGTTTGTAAATAAATATTATGAAGTTTTATAGATTAACAAGATCTCTGTAGTTTTGTTGATCCAGCATTTATATTCAATTAAACACATCTTATAACCTATGTTTTACACATACACACATACACATTATTGCTTAATAAGCATGGGAGAGAACATTAAATATGGGTTATATTTTGTTTAATAGATAGGATATATTATTTTAGCCATTGATTAAGAGTATGCATAGATACATACCTGTTAAGAGAGTCAAATGCGAATTCTTCCTGAGTTCGAATATCTGAGGCAACGGTTTTGGAAAAGAGTGGTGAGATGTGAAATGAACTGATTTGGATTGCATGTAGATTTGATGGAGTATGCTTAGGCTGGTTTATTAAAAATGGATGTAATCATGAGTCAGGTGTTTCATCGTTTTATCTCGACCATCCTACATGAAAACCCTAGGTCCAACAGTAGTTAGATGCAAGCTTGCTCTCTTTTACCTATATATGTGGATGGACTGGTTTGTACCATGGGGCACTATCAACTTTGGGATATGGCAGACAAGTGCACCAGCACTTTTAGATTGGAAGTAAGTTGGTATCAATTATGGAAGAATTAGTGTGTGTTCAAATGTATCTGTAGGCCAGAACATCTGGACATATCACACCATACCATTACAATATATATATATATATATATATATATATATATATATATATATATATATATATATATATATATATTCTATTAATAACTACACCTAAACATTACTGTTATGCTGATGATTTTTATAATATACATTTATAGTATTAAAATAATTAATGGAACCAAGATTAAAACAGTCCTTGATAATCATCATTCCATTCATCCTTTTTTCTTTTTATTTTCATCATTGATCTCATTTTCTTTCAATATGGTATCAATTAAAAAATATTTAAGTATTATAACATTTGTCTTGCATTTACTTTAATTTAATACAAAATAACTTTCTACAGTTTAGACAAGTTATTATAATCTTTCTTAAAATACAACCAGCTTAAATTTGATTCTTATCTTATTTTTCTATACTCTCTAAAAGATCTGCAGATAAGAAATTAATTTTAGTACATTTTCTTTTAAATAGGAGGTGCATTCTTGGCACATAGTCATTTTCACTTAATGATGTAGCTTTAACATCCTGGCTTCTATATTAAGCTCTTTTGGATCTTAACATCTCTATTTTGGGAAACTCTTCTCATTTTATGCCCTAAAACTATACATATAAGTGTCACATAGTGCAACCTTATTATGTTAATTTTATCTGTTTTTCAGTAAGGTGTACATTAAAGCATCAATCTTATCCTGGAATGATAATTAATTTATCTTTAATAGGTATTCATAGCATACATTTTCACAATATACGACCATACTAGTATTACAACATTATCTTCCCATCAAGTGTTATCTTAGAAATTTTACTATAATGTATTACAACACAAACTATACCAGTCGTCAATGTTTATTTTCTTACATAAACTGAGATCAAATTTCTTTAGCCACTTTGATCATTCACGTATTTAATCCTTTTATATTACTTTTTAAAATTTCAATTCATATTTCTATTACATTATTATAATTAATATCCCTGGTTCTTTATCACGACCGTAATTTAATTATTAATTATTTCATAGATTAAAACATATAATAAATTAATTTAAATCCTCTTATCTCACAATACAAACTCAAAGTGTTATTTTACCCCCCTTTTCGATCTTCTCTTTTCTTCAGGCACATTTTGTTCTCATTCTCAACGTATCTTTTAAAGTTACTAATTTAAAACAAACATTAAAATATAATACATATTAATAAATCAAATTGTTTAATTAAATCAATTTAATATTAATTTTAACAACTAATATAGTGTTGGCAATTGTATTTAAAATAATACCCTAAGAAAAAAGAATGTTTTTTTTTCTTTCTTGCGATGTCTTTGTCACATATTTTAATAAAATATTTAATACTTCCTTGCAAATTATTCCTTTAAACTACTATGTTTATTAGCAGTTCACGGATGAAATCTTTCTCAGTTAAATGCTTTTTGAGGCGATTTTCGATATTTACATTTCTGAATTCTTTTTTTCTACTATACAGAAATATTATAAAAGTTAATGAGGTCTGTAATTAAATTACCAACTCAAACATATGTCTAAATGTTGGTATCCTCATTATAACTATTAATTATTTACATTATTAATCAATAAATTATTTTCACTTAAATCCTTTTTCATCTTTATGTTCTAAATACGAATTTCCTTCAATTATAATAAACATACATAAGTTCCTTGAAATTAAGTCTCTTGTAATATATTTTTGATTTATTTAACAGATTTAAGCTTCATATCTCTTCCTCGTTGAATCTCCTACTTTTAACATTTCTTATTTTAATAGTAAGTAATAATGGCTAAATAAAGGTCTTATCTTGACAATAAACTTTTATTTAAAATAATTAAGAATAAACATTTATCCTTCTATTTATTTGATTAAAATTAATGTTTTGTTTTATAAAACTGTTACAAATTACAAATGTCCATATTTCAATATTAACCTTTTAACTGTTTGACTCGTTCTTAATCGAGGCACTTTTTGATACATATTCGTTTTAATCGAGTAAATTTGACATCGCTGTAAATTGCTTAGTTTTTGGACTACGTTTACGGTTTTAACGTCATTTTTTAGAACGCAAAAAGTTTTATAATATACTGCCATCTATTGAATTATTTTACAAGTAAAAAATCAATTAATTGATGATTTATGTCAAACAAAAACTAAGCACTGCCTTTTCACATCTTTTCTTGAATCTTATTGGCTGTTGAAATTTTGTAAACAAAAGAAAATGGAAAAGCTCCGCCTTCTCATCATCTTTTCTTGAATCTTATTGGCTGTTAAAATTTTTATATGGCTGCCAAAAATTAAAAATTTACGAACGCTTTTGTTTTATTTTGAAAATGATAAACGAATGTTTTAGAGCATTTTAAAAATATTTTTTGATGAAATACAAATAAAATAAAAATTATTTTCATATAATATGTCAAAAATAAATATTATTTTACAAAAATAGTTACGATTTTAGCAAGAATTATTTATTTATTGCAAAGTCGGGAAAAAAAAATCATAACGTGAAATTATGATTGCCGTTTCTTTTCATGTCAACCGTAACAAATATTTTTAAAATTAAAAATCAAAATTTATTTTTGAACAAACTTTCGTTTATTTTTATAATGTGAGAAATTACTAATATACTTTTTAAAAACGAAACTAAAGTGAATATATTTAAAAAAACGGTCAATAACTTTTGAAAAATTGATACATTATTTTGTGCATCGGCTAATTAAAAGCTTTGAGTGATACCACCTGCAGCGAATGAACAATTGGACAGTTAAAGGGTTAATCGTGTATGTTGAAATTGAATAGTATAAGTTATTTTGATTATCAGCGCTAATTTTTTTAACCGTTCATCTTAATTATACCTTATATTAAAATTCTATAAATTCCCTTTCTTAATTCCTTAAAGTTAATATTTTTTATCTTTGTTTGGTTTCCATTATTAGTGAAATTATTACTCAAGCTTTTCATTAAAGCATTGATAAAGTAAAAGTACTTTTTGACAGATTGTCCAATTTTTAATTAATTGGAATATAGTATTTTTATTTGACACCGTTTTTCCATATATAAGAATAATCTGTATTGGTATTTTTTTTACTTATTAGCATTTTAAAATTGTAGATTGACTTCCAGAGTTTACCTGTGATACTGACTAAGATATTAGTTTAAGTTACTGTACCACCTTGTTACATTTCTTTTAAGTATTTTATATTTATTCTCTTAAGATTAATTTACATGTATACTGTTTTATAAATTTGTATACTGTTTTAAATTTGATGAATTTTACAAATATATTATACAACGATTTAATTCACTTACGTAATCGTTATTTCTTCTGATCGTTTGCCCATTCAATATATATTTCCTAAACCAAACACAGAAACCAGTTTCTTAAATGGCATTGATCAATAACTTAAAATTGTCCATCAGTCCTTTAATATATAACTTGCTATTTAAAATTTAACTAGTCAAACATTGGTAGCAGAGAGGTTCGCGCAGCAGCCTTGCATGCAGTTTCTTGTAGACAGTTGTTACGGCTCACTTCCAGGCCGTTTCTCTGACATATGGAAAACTAACTCACAAAAAATATCAATAAATATTTTTAAAATTTTGTAAAATTTAACAAAATTTTAATTGAAGTTTAAAATACTTTACCTATTCAGCTTCACTGGTATATTTTAATAAAAAAAATATTTAAGTAAAAATATTTTATTGTCATTGTAAGTTTTTTAAAAAATATATTGTTATTACAATTACATACTGATATATAAAAGTAAAACAATTAGGAATAGAAAAAAAATATGTATTTATTATCTCTTCTAAATTCTCTATTCAAATTCATGTATTAAATTATTTATCCCAGTTATATATTTTTTTAAAATCAATCTGAACTACCTCATATCCAGGGTAATCAATCACACACAGTGAATTTAACTGCCATGGGTCATTATAATTATTTTGTAATATTTATTTTAGTTCCTAACTTCGACTTCAAAAAAAAATTATATAAGCAGCGAATGACAACTGTTAAACAAAAAATAGTTTGAATATGCTAGCAAAAAAAGTGAAAAAAAAGTTTGATGAAAATTGCAATTAATCTGAGGATTGTCTAAATTATATTTTACCACTTTCTCTTTTTTGCTGTTAATTTTATTACTTACAATAACAAAAAAAATATTTGCTGCAATACAAAATCTGTTTTATCACCTGGACATGTTAACCAAGTAAAATTTTAATCCCTTTTTAATTAAAAAACATCCAGATTTTAATTATTCAATGTTTGAATAATTGACTTTTGAACTCTGAATATTAAATTTGGAAAACATTACAAACATACTTAAATTTGTAAACTAAAATAAATATATTTTTTAAAATTGTCTATCTTTTATTCTTCTTGTTGTTGTTTTTGTTGTTGTTATTATTCTTATTATTATTATTATTATTATTATTATTATTATTATTATTATTATTATTATTATTATTATTATTATTATTATTATTATTATTATTATTATTATTATTATTATTATTATTATTATTATTATTATTATTATTTTATTTTACTTATTATGATCATTGTTATTTTTAATTTTATTATTTTTTACTTATATTGTTATTATAATTTATATGTGCAGTAGAAACTACAACTCCAGAAAGTACAACAGAAATTGGTAAGAAAATATTAACATTCTTCATTTCAATGTTTAAATAATTTACTTATGAACTCTGAATATTAAATTTGGAAGACAGTACAAACATATTTAAATTTGTAAATGAAAGGAAATATTTTTTTTTTAAAATTGGCTACACATTATAATAATAATAATAATAATAATAATAATAATAATAATAATAATAATAATAATAATAATAATAATAATAATAATAATAATAATAATAATAATAATAATAATAATAATAATAATAATAATAATAATAATAATAATAATAATAATTATTATTATTATTATTTTTACATTTTATAAGTCTCTATTCAAAGATTGATATGTGCATATTTTTTGTGAAATTAATTGGATTAAAATATGTTTTTTATCGATATTCAATTTTTTCTATTGTTCTAATATAATTGATCTTTTGATAACTGCTGACATTCTTTGACGTCAAAATTAATTACTTGAAGTAGCTTCTTTTAATGGATATTTTAAATGGTTTTTTTTGAATGGATTATTTACGCTTTGGGGATTTTATAAATAAATGGTTGTTTTTTTTCTTTTTGAGTGATCTTCAGTTGGAACTAATAAGCCATGAGGATTTTATTAATAAAGCATACAAGACTCTATTTTTGGATCTATTGACTATTATATCGATTTATACAAAAATCTACTATATTTTGGATCTATTGACTATTATATCGATTTATACAAAAATCTACTATAAAGTTTTAATTTAACATTTTTTTTTTTTTAGTTTTAATTAATTTCTTCAGTTTGGATAAGATTGATAACTTATTGCTTTTAATTACTTAGTGATTTCTTATCTTCGTTCAATCTAGAGTGTTCCAAATTACTTCACCTTAAAATATTTATCTTTTCTTTAAACTTGTTTGTGTGTTTATATGTAAATTTGCTTATGGATATGAAGAGCATTATAGATATATTGTATACAATTGGATATTTTATTTACATAAATATTACTTCACTTTTATAATATATAACAAGATTTGGCATCATTTTTTATTGCTTCTCCTTTGACTTTATGCAATGTTTATCGAAGACAATACATTTATAAGGGATTCTTTGTTAATAGAAATAACAAATTTTATTTATTATATTGTTTTGGAGAAAGACTGTCTGATTTATTTTCAATTGATATAAAATGTTATTTCATAAGTAATTAAGGCATAGTGATTTTGATATTTTTAAAAATTTTAATTTGGACATTATTTGTTTTTATATATATATAGTACCATTGAATATGGTTTTTTTTTCTAATTTTGTTAATTTATTTTGTTAAGTAACAGATATTGTTATTGTTTGTTTTATACTTAAATTTTTTACTGTAATGTATTTATTTACTTTATAATTTTTAGTTGTAGGGATTTAATTGGGTACTTAGAAGGGATTTATTTATTATCCTGTATCTAATTTTTTTTTTTTTTTTGGTTTGTTAGTTTTATTTCAGATGGCACTTTTTAAATTTCCTTGTGGTTTGTGTTTGTCTGATATTTTTGGTAGACAAAAAATTATAAAATGCTTGGGTTTTTGTGGCCTTAGATACCATATAGTATGTTATAATTTATTTAATAAAAATACTTTAATTGGTTCTATTAATAATACCTCTGAATTTTTATGTGAATACTGTAGCTCTTATTATAAGAAGGCTTCTGTTATTTTGAATTCTTATGTCTCCCAAACTTCTATGATGAATGCATCTCTTTCGGTTTTATCTGATACTGATATAATCTCCGATTCTAGCTCAGTTTCATCTGTTTGCAAAGTCTGTTTTATTGTTATATTGGATCCTATTAATTGCATCAATTGTTATGGTCAATGTCAGGGGAAGTTTCATACCTCTTGTCTTAGATTAAATAAAGTTGATGCTGATATTTTTCATACGATTGGTTCTGGCTTCTATAAATGTATAGAGTGTAATAATATGTTTAAGGTATTTTTGGCAGATAATATTGCTGATAATCCTGTTTTAGATGATGAGTTTGAGATAGTTAGGTTGACTAATTATATGTATAGTAAAATTGATGGAGATAATTGTGTTCGAAATTCTATTGTAAATGAATTTGATAAAAATAAAGATTTTTTTTTGTCCTTACAGTATCTTTCTACGGTAGATGTTGACTTATCTTTTAATAATGGGAATAATTATGTTGCAAACTATACTGTAAATGAATTTGACAAAAATAAAATCAATAATGGAAATAATAATGTTGGAAACTCTCCTGTAAATGAATGTGATGAATATAAAACTGTTTTATTCTTAGATGATCTTTCTAATGTTGATGCTGATTTATCCCCTTATAATATTGACTTACTTCCTAATAATATTGACTTATTTCCCAAGATCGGAAATAATAGTGTTGGTAAGTTTGCTATAAATGAGTTTGACAATAATAGTGCTGTTTCATCCTTAGACTATCTTTCTAATGTAGATGTTGATATGGATTTATCCACTAATAATATTGACTTATTTCCTAAGATTGGAAATAATAATATTGGAAACTTTGCATTTAATGAATTCGACTCAGCTAATAATTTGGAGAATATAGATAGTTTAATTGACAGTGTTATTCATGATTCTAGCAATTTTTCTTTTGAAATGTTTTATCTCTTCCTATTTCTTTTATATGTAATTTAATAATTGAAATGTCTCATCGTTGTAGGAATTATTCAGTGATCAAAGATAAACTTATTAATACTAATGATATTGGTACTCAATGCATGGTATCATCTTCTGAATATTCTGATCAAATTTTTAGTTCTATTCCTGGAGATTATTCCTCTGCTATTGAAGGTGGTAGTAACATTGTATGTTCATCTTCATCCAATTGCCTTGAAGATCTTGGTAAAATGTTAATACTAATGATATTGGCACTCAAGGCTTTTTGTCGTCTTCTGAATATTCTGATCAAATTTTTAGTTCTATTCCTGGAGATTATTCCTCTGCTATTGAAGGTGGTAACATTGTATGTTCATCTTCATCCAATTGCCTTGAAGATCTTGGTAAAAATATTAATGCTAATGATATTGGTGCTCAATGCAAATATCCTGATCAAATTTTTAGTTCTTCCATTGCTAGGGATCATTCTTCTGCTATTGAAGATGGTAGCATTGTATGTTCATCTTCAGCCTATTGCCCTGAAGATCTTGGTGAAAATATCAAATTGGATGATTGTGTTCCTGAAGTTAATTTAGTTAGTGATGAAATTAATAAAAAATAATAATAATAATAATAATAATAAAATAATAATAATAATAATAATAATAATAATAATAATAATAATAATAATAATAATAATAATAATAATAATAATAATAATAATAATAATAATAATAATAATAATAATAATAATAATAATAATAATAATAATAATAATAATAATAATAATAATAATAATAATAATAATAATAATAATAATAATAATAATAATAATAATAATAATAATGTATTTAGGAATTTGCCTCATTCCAAATTTAAAAGTAGATGTTTTTATAACTCATCCTGGCTTGAGGTAAATTCCATTAACAATTGCTTTTCTGATTCTGTTTTTTTTCTCATGGTAAATTTAAATGACAAAATTTTTTTTTTATGGGGAAAAGAAATAACAGAGGTTTTCCTGTTACTTTATCTTCTTTAAAATCTGTGCACTAAATTATCCGGCTGCAGTTCCTAAAGTCATTCCAGCTTTTAATTTACAGAGTGCTTCTTTTATGGGCAAAATATATAATGGAGGTATTCCTGTTAATTTATCTTCTCTAAAGTCTATTAGTCATAAAATTCTTAATTATCTTGATACTGCTCCCAAATTTATTCCAGCTTATAGATCACATTCACTTAATTTTCATTCAAATAGTAACTATCGGATAAATCATTCTGGATACTTCTCTTTATCTTCTAGTAAAAATGACTTTTTAAGAACTAAAAAAATTAATATTTCTGATGGATTTAATAAATCTAATTTTGCTAATGTTTATTCTAAGTCTGTTAGACTTAAAATCTTAATTATCCAGATAATGTTTCCAAATTCATTCCAGCTTATAGATCACATTCACTTGACTTTCATTCAAATAGCAACTATCAGTTAAATAATTCTGGATACTCCTCTTTATCTTCTAGTAAAAATAACTTTTCAAGAACTAAAAATATTAATATATCTGATGGATTTAATAAATCTAATTGTTCTAATGTTTATTCTAATACTAATATAACTTATAATAGATATTTTCTTTCTAATATGCCAGTAGATCTCAGTTCAAAAGATATTACAGTATTTCTTGAAAATAATTTACAAACTAGTATTGTTTGTCTTAAAGTTAATATGAATAATTCTAAGTCTTCCTGTTTTTATATTTCTGATTCTGCACATAAACATAATTATATAATATCCCCTAATTTATGGCCTTGCAGTGCTTCTATTTCCTTTTTTATGGATCTCTGGCCAGTTCTCTAAGGTTTTAAGATAATTTATTTTGTTTTACTATCTATTTTATTTTTATTTTTCTTTTTTTCTTTATCTCTTTCTTTTTCTCTTTTTGTTTTTATTTGTGTTGTTTCCATTATCTTTGTGGGTAACATGGTAGGCCTTTCTTGTTTTTACATGAATGTTAGAGGTATGAGGACTAAATGTGTTCAAATTAAACAATTTTTTGAAACAGAACATTTTGATCTTATTTTACTTACAGAAACTTGGTTAAATCAACAATTTTCTGATTGTTCTTTTCTTGATGATAGATTCAGTATTTTACGAATGGACAGATCTATGGATAATATTTCTCAAGGTGGTGGTACTCTGATTGCTCTTCATAAGGATGTTTTTTATAAAGAACTTTATTTTTCTTCTTCTTTTTGTGAATCTACATGGTGTGAAATTACTTTAAATCACAATTTTAAATTTATTTTAGGTAATGTTTACCTCAAACCCACTTTGTCATTGTTGGAGATTGATTATTTTTTGACATCTCTTGAAGATTTTCTGATTGGCTATGATAATATTATTATTACTGGTGATTTAAATATTCCGGATTTATATCAGGGTATAATTGCTACACACTTTTTGGTTTTGTGTTCTAAGGCTTCTAGAATGTTAAAGTTCTATAAATTTTTAGGACTTAAGCAATATAACCCATTTGTTAATTCCTATCATCGTACTTTGGATTATATTTTATGTAATTCAACAGTAGTTAGTAATTTTCAAGTTGTTTCTGTTAATTTTCCTATTGATGCTCATCATCCACCTTTTGAGTTTTATATTAACGTTTGTCACTGAAAGATTATTTTTTCTAATATTTCAAGAAAGAATTATGGGAAGGGTAATTATGTTGATTTTTGTAGTAACTTTTCTAAGGTTAATTGGATTTTTTTATATTCTTTTAATGATGTAAATCATTGCTTGGATGGGTTTTTAAAGATTCTTAATAGTTTTATTGATTTGTATATTCCCAATAAGTGGCCTTTTTATAAGGGTTTTCCTCCTTGGTTTTTATGCAATCTTATTAAAATTATTAAAAGGAAGTCTTATCATCATAGACTTTATTTTAAAACGTAGACTATCTTTTTTATAATAATTTTGTTAATTTCAGAAAATTGGTGAAGCATGTTTATAAAAGAGATGTGCAGAATTATATTAGAAAAATTGAGGTTAATATTTCATCTAACCCTAAAGAATTTTGGGATTTCATTAATAAGTCTGGTTTGGGTAAGAAACGAGTTCAATCTACTCATGGTTTCACTGTAAGTGCAAATAACTTTTCAAAACACTTTGCTGATGTATATTCATCACATGATACAATATCTGCAAATATTGCATTATTTTTTAATTCTTCAACTGTTCATTGTATGATTGACCATATTTCTAAAGATGATGTTGTTATGGCTATTAAGCGACTTAAAATTCATTCTAGTTTGGGAAATAATAATATTCCTTCATTTATTTTTAAAGGGCTAGCTGAATTTATTGCAGTACCTTTTGCTTTTATTTTTAATTTATCACTTAACTCTTGTGTTTTATCCTAATGTGGTTAAGTGTGCCAAAATGGTCCCAATTTTTAAGAATGGATCACATGATTGTATTAATAACTATAGACCCATTTCTGTTTTGCATACTATTGCTAGAATTTTTGAGAGGTGTGTTTATAATAAAATTATTTTAGATGTTAGTAAACTCATTTCTTCTTCACAGCATGGTTTTATACCTAATAGATCTGTAGAAACTAATTTGTTAACAATTTATGATCATATAGCTCATGCAATTAAAGACCAGCAGAGACTTGATGTTGTTTATTTTGATTTATCAAGAGCTTTTGATAAAGTAGACCACAGTATTCTTCTTCACAAATTATATCAAATGGGTTTTTCTACTAAGCTTGTTTATTGGTTTCAATCCTTTCTTTATGGTCGTACTGCATACATTAAATTTAATAATACTATTTCATCTAATTTTAAATGTAATTTGGGGGCTCCTCAGGGTATTATTTTAGCACCTATGCTTTTAAACATTTATATGAATGAGGTTAAGGATTGCTTAAAATCGCCTTATCTTTTGTGCTATGCAGATGACTGTAAAATCTTTAGAAGAATCACATCTGTGTTTGATTGCACTCTTCTTCCAAATGATATAGATAATTTTAGTGCTTGGTGTGATTTAAATAATATGACTGTTAATTTCAGTAAATGTTCCTTAGTCTCGTATTCTTAAAAATCTGAAGTTTTGCATTTTTCTTATTTTATTAATTCTCACAAAATTATTTCTGTTGAATCCCAAAAAGATTAGGGAGTTATATTTTCTAGTAATGGATCCTTTCTTCCTCATTTGGAAATGATTATTGGTAAGGCATTAAAAATTATAGGTACTATTCTAAGATTTGGTTATCATTTCAGTTGTGATACAAAATTTAAATTATTTTTATCTTTGGTTTTTCCCATCATTGAATATTGTTCAGTCGTTTGGAATCCTAGCTCTAAACAGGGATGTAATTTATTACAATCAGTGTATAATAAGTTTTCTAAACTTGTTTCTTTGGGAAATAAAACTGTTGTTCATCTTTCTTCTAGAAGACAATATAGAGATATTTAATATCTTTATAAACTTGTTAATAAAATAGTTCTTTTATCTAATACATTTTCTACTGTTATAATTAGATCTCATGTGCATGATACTCGGTCTGCTTCTGTTTGTTACATTCAAACTTGTCATTCCAATGTTCTTAGATTTTCTCCTTTGTTTAGGCAACCATCTTTATATAATCAGATTTGTAGCAATATTAATTACTTTAATTTAGATTATAATCAATTCTGTGATGTTATTAAATTTAAATGTCAGATTTGATTGGTTTAACTCAATTTTGTTTATATATATATATTAAATTGTTTTTTTATTTTTTTTTATTTTGTTATGTGCTTTATATTTATCCCTTTTATTTATTTGTTACAATTAATGTCTTAATAATAATTGTTTATATGCTGATATTTAATTTTACTTTAGATTTTTAAATGTGTTAATTATCTTTTATTGAAATATGGCACATAATTATATTAATAATTTGTCATTTAAACTCATTTATGTATTTATATATTTGTTATGGTGCAATACTGTAATTGGCTTTATGCTGTAGTTTTGTACGATAAATAAATAAATGAATTGAATGAATTATTATTATTATTATTATTATTATTATTATTATTATTATTATTATTATTATTATTATTATTATTATTATTATTATTATTATTATTATTATTATTATTATTATTATTAATATTATTATAATTATTTTATTATTATTATTATTATTATTACTACTACTACTACTACTACTACTATTATTACTATTATTATTATTATTATTATTATTATTATTATTATTATTATTATTATTATTATTATTATTATTATTAAACTCAAAAGAAGCAGCATTTACCCACTTTTGAGTTCAATTATGTATCTTGATTAGCAACTGATACAATATATATTGTAACCATATTGTTTAGCTTTATCACATCTAGCTTTATTCAGTGATCCAGTATGTAAAATTTTAAATTTTAATTGGTAATAATTCATAAAATATTGAAAATCAGTGTGTAAAAATCAATTATAGATTAAAATGCTTGTTGGATTATAATTTTCCAATTAAACAGAAGGTCATCAATAAATATTCTGAAAGTGATGATGATTTAGACTGTTTGTGACCCTGGAAAATCTGATAGAGTAGATATGAATCTCATAAACATTTTGTTACACAAGTTCCAGTTGCAGCTTTATTTCAAATACAATTTTAATAGTATTAAACCAATTTGAAAGTATGAAAATATTTAACACTTTATTATTAATATTAAACAATAATCAAAAGAAAAGAAAACAATTTATAATTTTTCTAAATCTTGTGAACAATTTTCCAATATATTGAATTTTAATTTAAATTGAAATGTAACAGTCTAGATTTTTATCACTAGAGAGACAGATATTAATTTATTCCCATTTTTTAATTATTGGCCCAATTAGGACCAATCATGCATTGTAATACAAGGTGTAAATAATATAACAAGTTTGTAGGGGGGACTATTAAGTGAAGAAATCAGAATAAGAAGTCTTCAATTCTACACTTATAAAAAATGAAGTAAAAGGAAAAGCTGAAAAGTAATAACTTTGGGAATTAATTTGAACAAAATTTCAGAATTGTGTGGAATTAAAAGAATGGAATAGAAACTTTATAACCTTGTATCATTTCAATACTGTTTTTCATCGATCTTATGATTCCTAATGTGCCTACTGGAGAAGATAGAATGACTACGATCTGGATAATTATTTTCCTCAACAAATACTATTTCAAATAAAAAACAATTCCAGAAAATGTAAGCAATTACTTTTGTTTTATTTATATCAGTCAATTGTCAGATTTAAAAATAAAACAGAAATTATATAGGTTTAAAAAGCCAATGATTAAAGTGTTTTAGTTTTTGTGCTCTTATTATAAAACAGAAAAAGATGCTTCCTTATAAATTATCATCTAAATAAAAATAATTCGAAATAATTTGGAAGAAAAGTTACTTGGAGATATAGTAAACAAACCAAAAAAATCATATTTAATTTTATAAAGTTTCATATAAGTAAGAATGCGTGAATTTATTCCTTACTCTCATCAAAGAAGAAAACTTGTCTGCTATGGTGTTTCAATGCGAGTTTGCTTAGTTATTGAAAATAGAAAAATGACAGATTATTACTGCCAAGTATATTGTATTGATAATTGCTCACAATTAAATAAATTCATCATAATGTTATTAAACATATATTAATTTGCTGATAGAAAATTAAATTGAGAGAGTGCAAATTTCTCAAGTACTTGTGACTATTAGTAACCAATCAGATCTTAAGCACTGGTTACTAATAGTCACAAGTGCTTGAGAAATTTACACTCTCTCAATTTAATTTTCAATACTGTCTGCGTTTTATAAAATATTATTTGCTGATAGAAATGAATAAATAAATATTTATTTTTTTAGTCTTATTGTGCAACTTACAAATTAATAATATTTTAAAATGTTAAAATTTCCCAAATCATTTAAAACTAAGATAAATACATTCTCAGAGGGAAATAAAAAATTAACAAATCAATAAATAATTTTAAACCTATTTTAATTGTATCACACTCAGAAATGTTTAAATATTATCTCACTATGCTGACATCGATAAATAAATCAATAAATAATCTTTAAAAAAGTTTGTTTTAAAGATCATACTAGACCTACAAATTCAGTTAAGGAAAATTACCTATAAAACATATGGATAAACCTATTTTAATCATCTTACACTCAGAAAAAAAAACATTTGAATATTGTCATTATGATAGCATCAAACATAATAATCGAAATACACATATATATCCATTACATAGAAATGTTTGCTCAGGATCTCAGTTTTTTTGTCATTTTGCTCATCAGGATGCAGCAAACTTTGACTAATAAGATAAAATCTAATGGGAGAAAATGTTTAGTTATTTTCGTTATTGCTATATATAGTATTATAATTCCTTTTTTGTCATGTACTATTCAGGGATTATATATATATATATATATATATATATATATATATATATATATATATATATAGTGGTGTAAAACATAATTTAGTAAAGAGGAAGAAATGTATAAAGATATATACATTTCGTACACATATTTTTGTTATTTTCCCAGTCAAGGGAAAACATAATATTAAATATCATTTATTTAGACAGAGAGAAAGAGAGCTATTTATCTTTTTCATTTTAACAGATTTTAGTATATTATTTAAAGGGTAAACAAACATACCCAAATGTGTAACAGTTATACACATACTGAACCAATTGTTTTATTATATGAAATAATTAATACAAGCATTTTCTATTTCTAAATTTTGCCTATGAATGAATGTGTCCACTTTAAATATAAAATATAGGTTGATCTTCATTGTTTTTATGTGTATGGCTTGCTATAACCTAAGTATAATTATTATTTTAAAATAATTAATGTACACCTGACTTTTATGTTGGTTGTTTGTTTATCAATACATTAATAGTTTCTGCATTGTGAAATGGAGTATTTATGTTTCCACTTTTATTATTAGGATTATTTTATCTTGCTATTGGATTGATAAGATTTTGTGACAGCTTTCAGCTGATAAGTATGGGTCACACATAATGGCATCAAATAACAATATTAATATTGTGATAGGGCTGATAGAGAATACCCCATTGCTGATTAAATGAGAGGTTGATATTGTTGAGGCTGATTAATAGTTATTGCTTAGTTACTATCGTTATTCACAAGAGAAAATATCCATGGTCTGAATTCTATTTTCCTGTGATGAGATCATGCCCATAGTTATATACCTATGGAAAAGTATTACAATTGACCATATTGTTGTACAAGCATCATATTGTTTTGCAGAGCCTCCCTTTATTGTTTGGTCCCTCATGAGGTTATATAGTTAGTTTTCCACCATGTCTGGTGAAGTTTAGTATTTCCAAATCAAATAGCAAGGATAGGATAGTTAGATTAAAAAACACTAGTCTATCTATAGTGTTTGCCTGATTGGAATAGTGTCTTTATGATGCTGTAGGATCTTCATCAGTTTTTAAATAAACCAACCTAAAACATACTAGTGATTGTAGAACTTCTATATGAAAGAGAAAAATATACACATGGATGGTGTGTATTTATCTTCATCAAGCAGTGACTCGCTGATGGATCAGTAAGATAAGCTAACTATTAAATGATTAGGTTGTGGACATAGGCAGTTTTGGGGGTGTCTTGTGTACATTTAACTTATGATGTCTGACCCCAAATCAATACAATGAATATTTTTTATAGTAAATAATAGTAAATTATTAATTGTGCTGCATATTATAATTGCCCTTATCATATTCGGACAAATAAAATAGCTACAGTTTAATACACTATAATGTAGAGCTTTAGATTTAAAAAGTTGAATATATTCCAAAAACCTAAATATATTTTGTTTTATAATTTAAAGATTAAGTTAGCTTAAAGAAAGTTTAACTATCTTGTTTTATGATATAGAATAATAAAAAAAATATATCGATTATTAATAGTGATACTATGAATATCACTGTATTGATTGTCTTACTTAATATGTGTATAGTCAATGGGATACTAGTTATTTTCAATCCCTAATTTTATTTAATGAATTCATCTTATTTCATGCAAGGTGTCTGAAATAAAATTCTACATAATATAAATAAAATCTTCTTGTGTTAAAATTTTATTTAGTTGTCAGTAGTCTTATTGCTAATCAACACACACACATTATTATTGTTATTGCTATCGACACATCACCTGATTATATGAATATCATCATTGATCAATATTATATAAGTCACTATAGGTTGGTATATCATAATAATTTTGTTAATTTCTGTGGTTTGTAAGTACACCTAAGGCATCATTAGTTAATAACCAAAATATTATTAACCTTGAGTGCATATTATTTTAACTTGTATACTAAAAGATAAACACTTAATATTGATTTAATCAGTTTATTTGAATCCTCAGAACTATCATTCACTGATCTTGATCACATTGTTTATAATTAATTGAGAAAAGAAGTTGGAAAGTTATTGTGTTTAACTATTGAAAAGGTATTCATATTTTTTAAAGTTCCAAGTATATAACAGTTATAGAGTTTATAAAGTTTATTTGAAATAAATAAATAATGTTTGTTAATTCAATTCGGTATTAAGAGCTGTTTTGTGTGTTATATTTGAGTAGTGGCAAAATCTTTCTCACTGACCCAAGTATATCTTGTATAACAATTTTTAATTTATGAGAACCCTGAAAAAAATAAGTTATATTAATCTGCAATATAGGATTTAAATTTATGGTAAATTTTATATCTTGTTAATTATTGTAGTTGAATTTGAGTGTGTTACATTCACTGTTTTAGGAAAAGTCAACCAAACTTTAAAGTATAAATTGCTTCTTTTGACTTAAATGTATAGCTTGTTTTGTCTTTATAGTGAATATTCTGGTTTTGGAAAGCTTAGAATCCCTCTTTTATTAAGTTATCTTATGATCATTTAATTAAATATTAATTAGAGTTTGGACATCATCTTCCACCATCATCATTCTTCTTATCTGTCATTTCAATCTTTCTTTATTTCATTATTCTTTTTTTATTCTAATTCATTATCCTAATTAACTCACCATTCACTAGCTCTTATTCTACTATCATCCCAATCATCATTTAACTCTTATTCTACCATCATCTCAATCATTCATTATTCTGATACATCTTCATTCTTTTCTCTTCATTTTCAGACTCTTTTCATTTTATTATTTAATTATTACTTATTTTCATCATCCATTTACTCATCTACCTCCTAATGTACTTCTTACTTAATTTATAATTTTAATTTCATATTCATTCCATCGATCTAATTATTATTTATTTATTGGTTTGTTGACTATTAAATTTATTTTGCTTGCTTGTTTGTGGATTTAAAAGCTAGTTTGACCAAAAGTTCTTATCTTCATTAATCATCTTGTGATATTCATTAACTTTATAGTTTCATGCAAGCATAGTCAATAAAGAAATCCTCTCTTTAGTTTAACATTTATTTTTAGGAGTATACTCTAGATTGATTACATTAGTTGTAGCTAAGAAGTTTACAGAGTAGTATATGTTACCCTAAAACATGAGTCTAGATTGATTAGACAGTTGTTGATTTAAGGTTACAGAGGAGAAGTGGCTCCCAAATGTGTATGCTGACTAGCTAGATTAGTTATGGATGGAGGTTACATTGAGATTTAGCGCAAGAAACATGCAGCTAGATTTGTTTATGATTACTATGAAGAAGGTTACAATATATATATATATATATATATTGTAACCTAGTGTTATAGTACATAATCATAAAATATATATATATATATATATATTGTAACCTAGTGTTATTGACACTTGGTCTATTTAGCATCGTTTCCATAGGAAAACAATGCTATCTTTTTTCTAGAAAATAAAGAAATAAAATAGTAATAATATTAAGTGATTAATAAAGTATTCTAGTTACTCACTTTAACGTATTTTAAGCAAATAACTAATAAATTTAGTAATTTAATGTCATTTTGGAAAAGAGCATAAATAGTTTAATTAAAAATAATAACCATAAGAGCAATTTAATATAGTATAAAAGCATATTATAAATAGTAATTGATTGTAGATGGACAGGGGGGATAGATGAGTATGTTATCATAACAACATAGCTTCTGGTAATTTTATTTTTTAAATTATTTTAGACAATAATGTATACAGAAATATACACCACTAATAAACAGTGTCAATTACATGTATTTATTATTTTACATTATTTGTCAAATTACCTTGTAATCCATTTAAACCATACAGAACAAAATATAACTGTAATAAGTTTTTTTTCCCCTTTCTTTTGTTTATGTATAATTAAATGATTTTTTCTCTGTAAGAGGTCACTAAATAAAACAAGTCCGCCAAAAACTGGAAAAAGTTTAGTCTGCGATTAGTCCAAGGAGGAGTCAGTACTGAAATTCGGTAACAAATTTTTTTTATAATTTTTATTGCAGAAATAAATATCAGTCCATTAAATGTTTGATAATATCATGTTTGGCTAAACTTAATTGATAGGATATTCTGCTTTTCTATGTCCATCGACCTATTATAAAGTTTTTATACTAAAAGATTATACTATCGTGTGCTAAAGTTTAAAATGACCGTATTGACTACAGTAATCACTGAAAGCGTCATTATGTTTAAAATAAATAATATAAATAATTTCCAGCAAATAAACAATTATTTATTAACTTTACCTTATTTGATAATTTTTTCTTGGTATAAAAGAAAAATTTATAATTTAAAAGACATATTATAAAAGCTAAGAAAAGTTAACTATAAAATTTCGCGCTCTTTTTAACTGACATTGTCTGCATTTAAAAATAATGAAAGCTCCTCACATTAAAATATAATTTATTCAATGAAAATTATCTAGAAATAATATGAATGATAAAGGATATTTACTTATGCACCTGCGTAATTTTTAAAAGGAAAATATAAATTTTCTCAAGGCAAGTATTGAAAATTTTGTATGCATGCAGATTACGGAAATTCATTATTAAAGAAGACTTATAATTCCTAGAGTAGGAATAAAAATTACCAATATAAGTGACTTAATTATAACTTTATAATATAATATGTTATATTATACCTCAACTAGAGTCCTTAAAATTCTATCTACGTAAGTCAGCTGCAGTCTTTATAATTATAATATTTCCTAAAAGTCACGCATTAGTTTATTCTTAAACCAGCTAGCTAAATAAAATGGTACGTATCGCCAATATTAAAAAGGAAAAGAATTGTATATATGTGATCGTCAAGCGTCAAAATATTCGTCATGTTAAGTTATGTATTGTCTTTCTTGGATCCCAAAATTATATAAGTTAATTCAAAGAAGAATTAATATCCAACGCTATTATGTTTTCTTTGCTTAATCATTAAATGCGCCAGAATAGAAGAAACTTTTATCAAAATGAAATAATAAATGTGTTTCTTATTTCAAAAAATTTTACTTCGTGAACTACGAAAGGATCAAATTCTTCATCTAAATAATATGCCAACGGAAAAACTTTTACTAGAAAGATAATAAACACTTGTTAAGTAATATTTTTTATTTGAAAAAATTATGTATATTTTTTTTTATCAACAGGTTAAAAGATGTATATTCAAGTAGTATTTAAATGACCTTGTAATCATAAAGGTATGTTTTCTTTTAATTATTCTAGGTTAAATTTATATTTGACATGGAAAATAATTTTATAAAATGTGTTTACTTATGATAGGCAATTATGGGTATAAATTTATATGTTAAATATGTAAAAGTATAAAAGTTCAGATACTTAATAGATAAAATATCTAGTTAAAATTATCAGAAGTAATTAAAGAGAAGTGCTATACAGAATCTTATTTATTTAAAGTTTAAAACAAATTTATACTATGTTAATTGCGGAATTTATTCCCAATTATTTTTTTTATTAACGCATTCACTTAATTTAGTTCAAAATACTATATAACCAATTACTTGTTGAATGTTTCTTTGGCAAAGGTGAAAATTATTATGTTTATTTTGTATTATCCATTGATTACAGACGTTGATTTAAGTATACCCCGGAATATAAATTTTGTGTAATTAATGTATTTGCTTGTCTTGCCCCGAATAGCATCAGTATATGATTAATATTCACATTAGTAACAATTGTATGTATTTATTTGTGGGATGGAAAATAATCTCCCCAAAAGCTTTGTTTTCCATGAGGGGAATAAATAAATCTAGAATTCGGGTATGGTTATAACCCAAGCGATCGCTTCCCAGAGCCAGGACGATCAGCATTTATACCGTATTTAGTTCATTTCGTTCGTTAAAATCCCATGAGAGGATTATATTGGTGTGTGTTCCTATTATGCCCAGGTAAGAGGCAAGGACCCACCAAACTATTTTAAGATAGTCGTTAACTCTTTGTATCTACAGTATTATTCCCTTTTCCTCATGAGAAATAGAGATAATTCCACCACGGAAGGTGTAGAATATTGTGTTTTATTTAAAAGTTATGGCAAGTTAACGGGTATACTGGAAGTAAATTCTTCACGATCCATTTAGTAAAAATAGAGTGCTAGTATATATAATCAATGTCTGGACTGTGCGTCGGAATAGTGCGGGTAATCTACACATGAGTCAATAGAGAAAATAAGTTTAAAATTGTGTGATTTATAAATTTTATTTGCCAAAGGAGGGTTCAAATACTAAGTTTAATTCAAGTTAATTATTAAGTAGCACTCACAATATAACTTATACGGAGGAAACAGTGTGTATAACAACTTCAGTTGTTATTCAGGTAAACATTAAAATAATAAATGTAATTTCTGATAAATAACCCATAAATTATAATAAGTTATTTAAATAAAAACTGTCATTTAGTTAAAGATACGATGATAATAATCGTTTGTACGCATTGCCTAGAATCCAATTATTTTATTTTAAAACAAATAGTCAGAATAAAGTTAAGCAGCCGTTCATATAAGATACACTAAACTGATAAGTTAGTGTATCTACAATAATATTTATTTTGTTATATTTTATCTAAATAAATGTACAGCAAAGATGAAGAAGTAGTTCAAATCCCAGTCTAAAAGCATAGACTAATTACTATTAGTTATTATTTTATTTTATCCATATGGGATCAACTAAAGTGTATAATTTTGGTTTATTATGTTAATCCTAAGGGATTGTTTTTGTTAAATTGTAAGAATAAAGTGGAATATTGTTAGAATTTAATAATAAATATAGTCTTATTAAAAGCTGTTTTGAGTCATTTTCTTATGTGCTAAATAAAAGTGTATCTGCATAATACTTGCAATAATTTCTTGAGTCCAAAAATTATTTATGAAATCTCAAATTAAATACACTAGATAGACAATTTTAAGCAGATCAGAATATTTCATTATATTTTTAATTTAATAAGAATTATTTATGGAATTGAAACTTCAGACCAAAACATTTTATTTTATGGATGTGTAAAATCACTTTATTCCCAAACTAGTAGGTTTTAATTGCACATTGTTCCATACACATGTAAGTGAATTGCTAAGTATTAAATCTTAGTTTAATTATTGTGTTGTCATGGGTGATGGAAGGACACAAAAGCACCCTTGTCTTTTCATCATTCCGACTGAGATTCTGGATTATAAAGTGGCAGTATTATTCAAAATTATGCGTTGTTCTTTAATAAGGTCATCATCTTGCTAAATATTATAATAGTTGATATGTGGATGAAGACACCTGGAATTTAAATAAGTTAAATGTTTTCTATAGCCAACCAGAATGTCAGTTCTATTGGACAACACAATACTGCCGAGCATTTTGTTAAATATAACAGAGAACCCTGAGATTAGTGTCAGTATTATAAGTGCTGTTAAAGAAAGAATTAATTCAGTATGATTAATATTACAAGTGTGGCATGGTTAAAGAGATGGAAACTTTTAAATTGTATAATAATAAAATATTGAGATCAGATTGACAAATTGCTGAATGTTTTATTGAGTCAGTAATATTAACAATGAAATAAAATCATCATCATCATTGTCGAACAGTGCAAGTACTTATAGCTCAGAGAATGTATTTAGATAGAGAGAGAATGTTAGTTTATTCTAAATGGTTTTATTAAATCTATTTTATTAATGATAATTATTTTTATTCGATCTCTGTCTGAGCTGCATATCTCTGTAGCCGAATTATATAACTAACCTAACGAAGAGTTTTCAAATATCATATTTGATAATAGAGGGTTGGAGGCGTCCGTATTATATTTAATAATACCGCTCACTGATTTTACTAGGTTATAGGAATGGCCCGTACGTACGTCGTTTTATTTTGTTTCTGTTAGGTGTCACGTTTGAATAGGTTAGAATATATATATATATATATATATATATATATATATATATAGTAGATACTTATGAAAGCATATCTAGTATGTAAACTTAATTTTTGTTACATTTATGTTACCAAAGGTGTGTCATAATTATTGCATGTTTATTATGGATCACAAACATGACTTCATTAGAACGTTAAAAATTTATAAAATTATTGTAAGACTGCAGGAGTGGATTTTATTTTTGAAGTACAAATTATTTCTAAAATATTGCAACATAAAAATAATGGCTAGATGTAACAAAAACAAAAATGTATTTTTTATATTAAAAATGTGCTGGTTTTAAATATATAGCCAAATGATGTAGAATAAATTTAGGTTATTCAATCAGTAAAAAGAAAATAAAGTAGTCTAATTTATCTAGGCTGTTTTATCTGAGAGTAAACTAAGCTTTTGAAATATGAATCAAAATTTGTAAATGGTTGATAGTAAAAATAAACACATTTAGAAGATTAAAGAACTTTTCTAATTGCTCTAAGAAGTTTTCTTGATAAATGCTTGCAAGAGAAAACATTTAAAATATCTCTAACAAAAGTATCACCCCAAACATAAGAATAATGGTTTTGTGGTTTGCCACTCATCAGTGCCACTGAGGTGTGCAAAAGCATGAAACATTTTTTAGCTTAGGTGAGTGGCTTTGTATATATATATATATATATATATATATATATATATATATATATATATATATATATATATATATATATATATATATATATAAATGCGAAACCATAAAACAATACAGTACTAGATTAAATTCAAAATTTTACCAAAATCCTTACACAACCATGGTTTCATCTACTACAAATACAAACAAACAAACCTTTCCATGATTCATTTCAAACTCCATCTTCCCTTAATATCAAAAGAAGTCTTCATAAGATTGATAGCTTCAGAATCAAGGAGTTTTATCATCAAAGTCTCCTTTATTCTTCTTTTTAACTCATTCTTTTCATAAAAAATAACCGAAGCATTGTCAAACAATATTCTATGACCTGTATTCAATTCATGAATATATAAAGCTGAGTTAAGATACCTATGTTTAACTCTACTTATATGAACCTTAATTCTTTCATTAAGGGTAAATTTACTCTGGCCTACATAAAATTTACCACAACTGCATGGAATTTTATAAACAATACCAGGAATAGACCTAATATCAATAGACTGCTTTGAACCATTAAGTAATGAATTCAAATCAGAACCTTTCCTCCATGCAACCTTCTTTCCACCTAGCAAATGACTATTCCTATAAACCAAATTATAAATTGATGCTTTAAATGGTAAAGACATATAATCATCATCCTTACCAACAAAATTTTTATCATCCAAATCATGACTATAAACAATATTATTAAATACCTTTTTTTAAATAAAATCATGACTATAAACCCAATTCTACATATTCAGCAGCAAATTGACTTTTTTGAATATCAGCATCATTATTAAAACTATTAAGCCTTCTATTCCGACAACAAAAATTCAACAATGACATTTTTTATGTATAAAAGGCTGATAACTATCAGGCCTAATCATATTTCTCAAATTTTTAGGTTTTATAAAATGACTACAAAACAAAACATCATTAACCTTCTCAACATTTAAATCTAAAAACTTTAATTTTACAAAATCAAAACCACCACCCCCTCAATTGTAAACTTAATACTAGAATCAAAACCATTCAATCCACATAAAAACTCTTCTAATTTCTCTTTCTGAATAACAAACAAACAATCGTCAACATACCTAACAAATAATTTAATAAAACATGAAAACATATTAATAATACTACATTCCAAATAATCAATATAGACAGCACACATCATTGGAGAAATGACATAACCAATAACCCAACCTTCTCTAATCTTATAAAACACATCATTAGACATAAAATACATTGAATCCTCTAACAGCAAAAGCAAATCACGAAAAACCTTAATTTTATCTGCAGAAAGACATTCTATTTTTTTTTAAATTGAAAGAAAAACATCAATACTTTTTAATCTATTAACCGATTGGTACATATTTTCAATGTCTAAACTACCAAAAACACAATCATCATCCAAAACAAAGCCATTTATTTTCTTAAAAGCCTCAAAAGAAGAAGAAACACAAAATTGACCCAATTTTATATAATCCTTAAAATATCTTATAATAAATTTTGATATTTTATCAACAATTCCTCCTGTAAAATCAAAAATACATCTCAAAGGAAAATTATCTTTATGAGACTTCAAAATAAAGAAAACCTTTGGAGCCACAAAATCACTAGGGTAACAATTTAAATAAGTATCTCTATTAAAAATCTTTTTATTTTCCATAACTTTCATAATCTTAATTAATTTAGATTTTATTTTTTTACCAGAATCAGAATCTAAAATAGCATATTTTCCATTATTTAATTCTAAAGAAACTTTACTTTTAAAATCAATATTATTTAACAATACAAACTGGCCACCTTTATCTTCTTTTAATAATACAACATCATTGGCTTTCAATCTTTTTTTAACAAAACTAATTTCCTTAGGGGCAAAAACAAATTTTTTTTCGTTTAAGTAATTGACTATTCAAAATAACCTGTAAAGACATTTCATTTTCATCAGAAATATTACTATTACTTTCAATTGCAGAAACAAAATCAAAAATTAAACTTCTATTAGCAAACGGAAAAAAGCCAGAACCCTTAGCTAAAATAGCCAAATCAGATACATTCAAACAGATGAAGCATCAGGCCTATTTTTATAAGACCCAAATCTAAACTCTTTTCCTTTCACAAAACTTTTATTTTCAGCCTTTCCAATCAACCATTTAAATTTTTTGAAATTTAAAAATAAAAATAGGCCTTATGCTTCATCTGTTTTAAATTTGTCAAATTATACTTTGAATGTATCTGATTTGGCTATTTTAGCTAAGGGTCCTGGCTTTGTTCCGTTTGCTAATAGAAGTTTAATTTTTGATTTTGTTTCTGCAATTGAAATTAATAGTAATATTTCTGATGAAAATAAAATGTCCTTACAGGTTATTTTGAAGAGTGAATTACTTAAAAAAGAAAAAAAAATGTTTTTGCCCCTAAGGAAATTAGTTTTGTTAAAAAAAGATTGAAAGCCAATGATGTTGTATTATTAAAAGAAGATAAAGGTGGCCGGTTTGTATTGTTAAATAATATTGATTTTAAAAGCAAAGTTTCAGTCTTGCGTTGATAGCCGAGAGGTATCGCAGCCGCCATGCAAGCAAGTAGTTGGTTGCAGATGGTTGTGAGTTCGCGTCCCGGCCGATGCTATGACATATAAAAAAAAAAAAAGCAAAGTTTCTTTAGAAATAAATAATGGAAAATATTCTATTTTAGATTCTGATCCTGGTAAAAAAATAAAATCTAAATTAATTAAGATTATGAAAGTTATGGAAAATAAAAAGATTTTTGGTAGAGCTACTTATTTAAATTGTTACCCTAGTGATTTTGCGGCTCCAAAGGTTTTCTTTACTTTGAAGTCTCATAAAGATAATTTTCCTTTGAGATGTATTTTTGATTTTACAGGAGGAATTGTTGATAAAATATCAAAATTTATTATAAGATATTTTAAGGATTATATAAAACTGGGTCAATTTTGTGTTTTTTCTTCCTTTGAAGCTTTTAAGACAGTAAATGTTTTTGTTTTGGATGATGATTGTGTTTTTGGTAGTTTAGACATTGAAAATATGTACCAATCGGTTAATAGAGTAAAAAGTATTGATGTTTTTCTTTCAATTTTAAAAAAAATAGAATGTTTTTCTCCAGATAAGATTAAGGTTTTTCATGCTTTGCTTTTGCTGTTAGAGGATTCAATGTATTTTTATGTCTAATGATGTGTTTTATAAGATTAGAGAAGGTTGGGTAATTGGTTATGTCATTTCCCCATTGATGTGTGCTGTCTATATTGATTATTTGGAGTGTAGTATTATTAATATGTTTTCATGTTCTATTAAATTATTTGTTAGGTATGTTGATGATTGTTTGTTTGTTATTCAGAAAGAAAAATTAGTAGAGTTTTTATGTGGACTGAATGGTTTTGATTCTAGTATTAAGTTTACAATTGAGGGGGGTGGTTTTGATTTTGTAAAATTAAAGTTTTTAGATTTAAATGTTGAGAAGGTTAATGATGTTTTGTTTTGTAGTCATTTTATAAAACCTAAAAATTTGAGAAATATGATTAGGCCTGATAGTTATCAGCCTTTTATACATAAAAAAATGTCTTTGTTAAATTTTTGTTGTCGGAATAGAAGGCTTAATAATTTTAATAATGATGCTGATATTCAAAAAAGTCAATTTGCTGCTGAATATGTAGAATTGGGTTATAATCATGATTTTATTAAAAAAGTGGTATTTAATAATAATGTTTATAGTCATGATTTGGATGATGAGAATTTTGTTGGTAAGGATGATGATTATATGTCTTTACCATTTAAAGCATCAATTTATAATTTGGTTTATAGGAATAGTCATTTGTTAGGTGGAAAGAAGGTTTCATGGAGGAAAGGTTCTGATTTGAATTCATTACTTAATGGTTCAAAGCAGTCTATTGATAATAGGTATATTCCTGGTATTGTTTATAAAATTCCATGTAGTTGTGGTAAATTTTATGAAGGCCAGAGTAAATTTAGCCTTAATAAAAGAGTTAAGGTTCATATAAGTAGAGTTAAACATAGGTATCTTAACTCAGCTTTATATATTCATGAATTGAATACAGGTCATAGAATATTGTTTGACAATGCTTCAGTTATTTTTTATGAAAAGAATGAGTTAAAAAGAAGAATAAAGGAGACTTTGATGATAAAACTCCTTGATTCTGAGGCTATCAATCTTAGGAAGACTTCTTTTGATATTAAGGTGGAGTTTGAAATAAATTATGGGAAGGTTTGTTTGTTTGTTTGTATATATATATATATATATATATATATATATATATATATATATATATATATATATATATATATATATATATATATATATTCCTTTAGGTTGATTTTCACTTGAGAAGGTCTATTTGTAGTAGATGAAACCGTGGTTGTGTAAGGATTTTGGTAAAATTTTGAATTTCATCTAGTACTATATTGTTTTATGGTTTTGCATTTTTATTTTTTGCTAGTATAGTGTTAGACAGTTTTGGTGTTATATATATATATATATATATATATATATATATATATATATTGTACCCTCACTTCTCGATATATGATATAATTTAAAATATGACTAGCTCAATCAAATTATTATGCTCAGCTAAAATATATACAACTATCTTTAATTTATTTTTATAATATTATAAACTTATCAGATTAATATAGTTCAATATAATGTACTAATCAAATAAATATTTAATTAAAATCATGAGACTGTGAAGTGAAGTTACAATTGGTAATCAGATTTACATTGAATCAATGTCTTTCCAAGACATTGTTTCAATGGCATAAGAATACTATTACCTCTTCATTATCTCATTCCTAACTCTACAGCATTCTTATGACTTTTATAAATGAATTATCTTTAATAATAATAGATAAATAAATCTCAATCTTTTGTTAAGGAACTATAATTAAATGATCTCAGGTTCTTCTAATTATCTTAAAGTAATAATAATTCATGTAGATAGGAATGATAAGGGATTTAATATCAAACCTAAATACACCTAACTTATTCTAATAATAATCACTAACAATAATAATCTTTAGGGTATATCTTAATCTTATCTATTGGGTTATACTTTTAATCTTTAAGAAAATAAATAAATCATACGCATGTCTTTCATTTCCATATAGTATCTTAATTTTAAAATAGACCAAAATCTTATAATTCAATAATTTGTGGCAATAAATAGTATTATATTCTTATACTGTGCATTATAATTACTTTATGACCATTGTAATATCATATGTTAATGTCAATCAATTTCTATAAAATTATATTAAGAAAATACTGTGTTTCTTTTTCAAATAATAAAATAATAAATTCATATTGTGCAAATATTATGTTTATTCAAATTATCTGTTGTCAAATGCTGTGGTGTAAAATAATGAATTCAACACATCTTTTAAACAACTTAACAAATTTATTTACATTAACTTTAACAAATAATTTATTTACACTATTTACATTTAAATGGAACTAAAGAAAATAAAAATAAGAAAAATAATAATACAAGATTTTTACACTGTTATTATTTCCATAACTATAAGTAGATAATTTATACATTTCAGAGAATGTTTTATTAAGAAAATTCAATTAAGTTTATGACTTTAATTTACATAAACATTACTTATTATCAATTAATATAAGAAAAGATTTTATGTAAGATATCATTCATGTAGCATGTATGTAAATAAACAAACTTTAATAATTAAAAATGCTATTTCACTTAATTCTTATTGTTATTTATATTATAATGTATAAGGCTATATTACATTTATTATCAGTATGATTCAAATATTAATTAATGTATCAACTGATATAACTTTGTAGTATAATAACAATTATTGACTATTACTGTTTATTTCATTCCGATATAATGTTATACTACCTGTCTTATTAAAATATGCAATACGTATATGTACTTTTAAAAAAATAATATTTAAAATTATTTAATAATTTCAACTTTTATAAAGTATGATGTTAAATAAAATTCTATGATTCTTTTCCATTTTAAATCATTACTTTTCTTTACTTGTTATTCTTATTCCTTTATAAAACTACTACCTACAAAAGTCATTTTAACCCTATTTAATTTTAATAAAAAACAAATGACCAATTTTAAACAAAAATAATAACGATCCAAACTCTCCTATACCTCATCATCTATTTACAATAAGCCTTCAATTAAAAATATAAATTTCTATGTAAAATTAACATAACTCATCTAATAAAAATAAAATAAAATATAGACCTTATATACTTCTTAATAACTTTAAAAGAAAAAATAAATAAATAATAACTTACACTAATATAATAAATCTGATTTCTAATATTGAAACAGAAACATTGAAATTCATTCACGAAAGAATCATATAATTATTTCTAGGGTATCATATTACGTTATACTAAATTTATATCATCAATTTAAAATATGCATATTAAAATAAAACTGCTCTTATTAATGTTATGCGTGTATATTATTTAAACATTAATACATTCATACAATAATCATATAACATTCGGTTGATCTAAAGAAAACATAGTAAATACATCAAATTATTATTATTATTACACAATTTTACCATAAATAACACTTCAATGTACAGTCTGTCACGATGTCCTCCAGGATTCCAGTTTTACAAAATAATTTCACATTTACACTCAACAATTATTCTTTAAAATATTACGTGTTGTATAATTATAAAATAAACTTTATGCAATAGAAGGTTATATTAGTATTTAGTTATTATTTAAAAAAAATGTAAATGTACCTTTCCTATCTTTAATAAATCAATACTTAATTAAATATTTATGTTAGTCAATAAATAAATATATTACATAACATCCAACGGTGTTTTCATCCAGTTGTCATTGTTCTTTTTCCTAGGCACAAGTTTTCACCAAAACACTACTTCCTTTTCCGGTACATCACGTGTTTTTTAAAAGTTTTTATGATAAAAATGAAAACGTTCTTTTTTAAAAATAAATAAAAATAAAAGTCAGTTCCATCAGAAAACAAAAATAAAATTAAAATAGTTTATGGATCCAGGTTCACTTCTTTCTTTTGAAAAAAAAATATTATTTAAAAGTTATTATTTTTTTAGCATTAGTCTATAATTTACAAAGTTCTTGTTTAATTATTTTAATTGATTTGGATATCCACATGTATATTTGCGCATTCCGTAACAGATATTTAGGCAAGATTACTTTTAAAGTCTTTTGTACGACCAGAGTTTAGACTTTAATAATACAATAATTTTTACTTATAAGTGTTTCTTATTAAATCTCCAATTTATTTGCCTTTTAAAATTGTCAGAATTTAGTCTTTTAAACCATAAAGACTTAACAAGGCAAATATTTATACAATTCCTGTTATATATTATATCTTTACCAAGATATATTTAAATTTAGAATTTAAAAATACTTGCTTCATAAAGAAGTATTTCTCATTTTTTAAATATCTATTTTATAGAAATTAACTACTATTAGCTTTTAAATTTATACAAAGTCCAACATATTATTTTTATGCATCTAGAAACTCTCCAAGTTAATCCAGCGTTTGTTAAATTTTCAGCATAAAGTCTCCAATACATTTTATCCTTATATGATGTCCTTATGATTATTTGATAGTAAATTGAGCATTAATAGGAAACGATTAATAGGGAACTATAACAAATTAACACTGCATATTCATCGGTAACTTTTATAAATTATTTTTAAAACTACTCTCTTATAATTTTAAAACGATTTTTAAGAGCGTCTATAATCACTTAGCTATTTTTAATAGCATACTTTACTTTAAGAAATTCAATCACAAGTCACCTCCTAACAATTGAACCTTAGTTTTATACCGGAAGAAAACTCCCACTTGATTGGTGAATTAAACAATTGACTTGCTAGCTTATTTACATATTTCACCAACAAGACAGAATTAAAAATAAATAATGACTTATTTAATATGTATTATTTATCACATTATTAAATTCTTAAATTAATCTTTATCATTTATTTAAATCCATTAAACATTTTTAAAATATACTTTCTTACTTTATTTCACTTTTAACTTTTATAAGATTATTTTTATAAACAAACTAAGTTTATTTTTATTCGTGATGTTTTTTTAAGCAGCATTTTAAAAATCAGATTTAATATTTCACATTAATTATTTTTACTTTTATTTTATGATAGCCAAAATAATATTTATAAACTTTATAACAAAATTTTTAAAATAGCTTTGCAACTTTACTAAAATACTCCCAAGCATGTGTGTACGTATTTTAATTAACATCTGTTTTTTACAATAAAGCTACAAACGCTTGTAATAATCTAAAAATAAACTAACAATACATTTTTTAAAAATAAATATTTTTAAAATAAATAATATATTATAACAGCTTTTAAAATAATAATTCGATATTATTAAAATCAAATATTAATCTTTTATCATGGAATACTAATAATTAAAATATTTATATTCATTTATTAAATACTAATTTTTATCAACAATAAATATATGCATTTAATTTTAACTTGTCTTTTAAAACTTTAACTTTAAACATTTATTTATTAAATTTATTAATGCAGTATTGCTTATGGCCAGTTTTCCCAACCATATACTATTATCATTCCCATTGACATGTCTCTCTCAAACATCAGCACAATTTTTACATATCAAATACTCATGAATTACTTTAATTACACTTTTTAAAAGATTGTTATAAACAAAAATAAAATCATATATCTAAATATATCTTAAATTTAAAATTTTTTAATTAGATGGATACAACAATTTATGGAGACCCATACAAAAGGGCACAATATATATATAGTAAAATCCACATAAATTATATTAATTTTAAAAATACATTCGACTAAACATCTTGTATTGCGAAAAGGTCTTGTTTTGATTATTCAATGTTATATAGTTAATAAAGACTACAAGATGTGTAGTAAAAAGTACTTCTAAAAATAATATAATTTATTTATGTGAATTTTATGGTATTTTGATATATATATATATATATATATATATATATATATATATATATATATATATATATATATATATATATATATATATATATATATATATATTTATATATATATATATATATATTGATTTATAAATTACATATATTGTGGAAAGAATACAAACATCAAACTTAATTTATTATGTAACTATTGTAACCTTCTGGATTGGTACCAGAAATATTGATTGTAATTATGTAGCACTGTTTCCATAACAGCTTATATTATCTTACTAAAAAAAAATTAATAACCTGCAATTTAAATTTTTTTATATTAATGATCTAAAACTATGTTTGAAAGCAATTATAGATATAATTTTTAGATTTTGAGACATCTAATATTCTATTTTGATGATAGGAAGGAGATGGCATGTCACAGAAGTTGTCAGTTTAGTTTAAGTTGATTCCAAGTTTGTTATATTTTCTGCAGAACAGTATTGATATTTGTTTAGATAGTTTTCTGGTTAATTTGCTTATAATATTTTAACCCATAGTGTAAACAGTACAATATGTTTGACTCATCATCATAGAAACTTTCATTTTACTCAAATCAGTTTAGTGCCTGTGGCATAGTGTTTGTGTATGCTCATGTATGTATGTGCCATCTTTCAGCTTCATTTTCTATTCATGTACTTTATTATACCACTAAATATCATGTCTCATAACAAAATATTTACTTTCACAATCAAAAGATTGAATAAGCAGCTTAGTTACATTTAAGTGAATTAATGGATCACTGGACAAGTCAATTATTAAACAACAAATATACTATTAAATATTTTATTTGCTAAAATAATTATCATTAGTTTTATTGTGTTACATTGGAAATACAGAACATTTTATTATTAGGTCAATTTAAACATTTTATTATTAGGTCAATTTAATGTATTTTTCTTTTCAAAAGACAAAATGTTTTTTTTTTTTTTTCAAGACAAAAAGGTTCTTGCATAAATTTCTGGTAATTAAATTTCAGTGTAATGTATGAAGCAATTCTGTGTCTAGAAAACTTTGAACTTTCAAATGACCTTGGATTATTGAAATAATAGATGTTTGGGCAATAGTCTGGGATATATAAAAATGAAAATGTTTTTACAAAATGGGGACTTTATTTAACTTCACTGAACTTCATGTTGGTTTCTGATTTCATTAGTACAATTTTGTTTTACAAGATGATTCTTTCAAGACCCTTGTTTGAAAGTGAAAAACCATTATTAATTTCCTAGAAATGAGAATATAAAACAAAGGTAAAATAAGGTACATTTCCCCTTGCTTTTAATTAACTATTTTAAATTCTAAATCCATCATTTGAAATATGTATGGGTGCTATATTAGCAAACTATTTAACTTTGATTTCTAATATTAAAGAAGTACTGGAAATGCATGTTTATATTTTAAAATTATTTTACATAAATTCTATCTCTAATATTAAAAAATAGCTGGAAAGGATGGATGTTGTCATATTGGAAAATTTTTGTTGAGCTTGTTCATTGGATATGTCAGAGACTATTTATTATTAAATTTTGCTAACTATAAAGGCATGAAGGGTAAACAGAAAGATGTGTGTGAGTAATTTATTCTAACCTGCTTTATAATTATTGTTGTTAAAACATTTACCTAACCATTTATATATATATATATATATATATATAAATGGTTATATATACAATGGTTATTTAAATCTTTATATATATTTATATATATATATATATATATATATATATATATATATATATAAAGAACAAATGTGTATTGTATAATTTAATAGATTAATTAGTATCTTCTCTCTCCATATTCTGGAAAAAAATGGGTAGAAGAGCATGAAATTGAATATGAATTTCTTTAATTTATTGTTTTTCACAATTGCAGTTGAATTTTCTTATTAAAATATGTTATCAACAAACTTACAGAAACTTAAGTGGATTTTATAAACTGATTAGTTATGTGCTCTGTGACTGACTTTTGAAAACTTAGAATGAAGGTTAAATATATCTAATAAATAAAATAATAAATTATTGCTATACTTATGCCGTAATAAATGTTTATTTCCATAATGAAGAATTCTCATATGTAATATTACCAGTAGTTTCATTAGCTATTGGTAAAAGAATTTTAAATGCTGCTAAATTGGATCCAAATTAATATTATCTTTCTCCCTGCTGGAAAATGTTATATGTTTGTCCATACATGTGATATCCATTATCATCATCATTTAGTATATGACTAAGATATATTGTTTACAGACTATGAATGAATTATTACTATTTTGTTAGCATGTATTGGTTACATAGGTTTAAGAATTTGTCTTATGATTTCATTTATTATTATTATTATTATTATTATTATTATTATTATTATTATTATTATTATTATTATTATTATTATTGTTATTATTATTGTTATTATTATTATTATTATTATTATTATTTGTATTATTATTATTATTATTATTATTATTATTATTATTATTATTATTATTATTATTATTATTATTATTATCATTATTATTATTATTATTATTTGTTTCTCACCAAGAATGTCTCACAAGGTATAATCTGGAAAAATATTATACTAGGTAACTAGTATTATTTTGTTATAGTGTTTATTGTGTACATATGATTTTATACATACATGTTAGTGATAGAAATGTCCATTCACTGTTAAGGGGTGAACAGCTTGTTATGAAAAGAGTTTATTATATAAAATTTTATTATTTTATTTGGGGTTTTCAAAAAGTTATAAAATTTATATTATAATAATTATTTAACCCAGAATTTAAAGATTTATTGTTCATCCCAATCCAAACTTTTATTTCAATTTTGTTCTAGTGCAAAATGCCCTAAAGAATTATTTTATCTTTGCTTGCTAGAAGTTATTTTGTCTTGCTTATTTAATAATAATTAGTATATTTCCTAGTTAAAAATATTATGCTTGTTAGAAATGAGAGGTTTATTCACTATTAGATTTTCAATTTATTAATTAATATTGTTACATTATTTCTTATAAAATTGACTTGAAATTGTTTGTCCATTATTATGCTCATATGTATGTGTCTATTATTTAATCAAGCTATATTAATTCTGTAACTGCCTCTTACAAGGTCTCTCGTCGACATCTGATGTCACTCTAATTCTGCTAGTTTTAATGCTAGAATATTCGTTTGACAGTTATTGATTAGGTTTTTAAAAGTTCTGTAAGATGGTGCCCTCTTCCGAATTATTTTACAAGTAAAAAATAAATAAAAAACGCATTTAAAACTGAACAAAGAAAGAAGTTTATGGGTGATTGGCTGTCAGCTGGCTCTCAGCTGAAATAGACATTCTGATTGGCTGGAAAGAACAAAGAAACCGCCTGATCAAAGAAAATAAAAAAAAACACTGAGATTTTCATTTCGAATGCAATTTAAGTATTAAAAAAATATAATTTGAGAAATTAAAATAGTTTTTTAATAAAATATCCTAAAAAAACAAAATTATTTTCGAAAAATATTGAAGATTTTAGTAAAAATATTTAAGATTTAGCAAAAAGAAATCTTTACTTTTCCATAACGTAAAATTGAAAAAAAGTGTTTGTGTCAGCTTTTTTTTGTTTAGACATTCGCTTTAAGTTTGCCGAAATTGAATATATTTTATAATAAATAAATAGCAATTTATTTTTGAAAGAACTTTCTTTTTCGTTCATAACCTGAAAAATTAGTAATATACTTTTTATAAATGTATCTGAGTTGAATTTAATATTATAGGCGAATATGTTTTAACAATAAGCTTTGTCTTCAGTTTGTGAGTTGGCCAATTAAAAGATTTGATTTTTACCTCATACAACCAATAATATAATTAGCGGTTAAAAGGTAAATGTTTCAATTGAATGTAAAAAAAAATAATTTAATGCCCATTAGTTTTGGACAATCAAAATATCCAAGAGAAGTTGAAATATTAGAGATTTATGTAAGTATGAATTTATTATTTCTTTATTATGCTTAGATTGAAATTTATTTAGTGGCTATTCAGAATGAAGATTTTTATGTCATATAGTATATGGGATTGAGATAAGTTCTCCCTTAATTTGTTTGAGTATTCGACATGGGTGGATTATATAATATATTGTCTGGGATTGAGAAAACTCTCTCTTATGATGTTGAAATATTTGTTAGGAGTAGATTATATCCTCCAGATTTAGTAGATGTATTTTTAAATTATAGTATGAGAAGCCAAGTAGTATATTTTCCTTATTTTGGTGTTGAGAACATGTCCACACCAGTTTGTTTTATGTTTCAGAAGTTTGGGAGCTATTGCGTATTGTTATTTAAATGATTAGAGTTATGAAAGTCTTTTGTTTCAAATGTATCTTATGGAGTGTGTTTCATCTTTTATTAATAGCCAAGTGTGAGATAGTTTGTGAAAAAAAGGAAAATAAAAGTAGAATTGATTTTTCTCACAGAACCGACTGAAGTAGAATTTGTAGTAATACTTGTTTGGCCATGAACATCATCCGTATTATGAAATTTATCCCAATTTCCTAAGGAATCCAATCAGATTTATTTATATTATTTATTTTATGACAGATATCGTAATTCAGACATATGCATAAATTATTAATTTAGAAGGTATGAAGAAATCCATCATTAATTGTTACTTTTAATTATTGTTTTAAATCTTTGTAAATTAATTATATAGACTTCATACCATCAACTCTCACATAATATTCCATCTTCATTTTAATGTGCAAGCAAGAGAGGACAGAGTGTAGGCAATTAATAGTAGAATTATTCATTTAATTTGTAAAGTATATATTGAAATTTTACTTTTATTCTTAATCTTATTCTTAGATTTAAAGTCCTCTCATTTTATGTGATGTGCATTTGAAGTAAAATGCCAAGAACTGTAGTTTTACTTTATAATTTTAATGCCAATCTTTAGCAGTATTTTAATTTTCATGAGAATATCAGCAGTTATTGATAGCTTGAGTGTATTAAAAATAAAATATCAAATATAGAATAATTTTCTATTTAATTATCTTAGAGACCCATGTGAAGAAGGGTCATCCCTCCTATATGTATGCCAAGGGATTTTGTCCTGAACATGAAGTATTAGTTTTGATGGATGCCCATATGAAAAATGGGCATCTGTCATATATGTATGAAAATGCATTATGTCCTGTAGATGATGTGTCAGAATGCATGGTGGTCAACAAGGATAGGACGAGAAGTTTGGCACTAAGGTGAGCTTTGAGCATTCCATCATTAGATTCTGAATAACATGGATGGCTGAAAATTTGGAGAATGGAATGGAATAAAATCTGAACAATAAAGTATGATGATTGGCTATCTTAAACCTAGTTGATCTTTGATTGCATATATATATGTGGATATGATGATCCAAACCAATGGATGAAAGCTGGTTTAGCATGAAATACATATATTGCTGATTATGTTAATTTTCACATGGGTATGATCGAATGTATCAGGAGTATGAGACAGCATAAATGGTTGAGGATCATGTTGAAGCAGACACTCTTAGTTTAAGATTGAGCTTCATGGTTCTATCCTCTTAACAATTATTAACCCCTGTTGAAACCACATTCCATCCTAATCCTTTAGTTGTTATTTATATATATATATATATATATATATATATATATATATATATATATATATATATATATATATATATATATATATATATATATATATATATATATATATATATATATATTATCAACCATTATCAATCCACTGCAGGATGAAGGTCTTACCAAGATTAATCCATCTTCTCTGATCTTTAGCTTCTCTTCTCCACATCACCCCTGTATTTTTTCTTATTGCATACATCCATCTCACATGTGGTCTCATTCTCGGTCTTTTACAATCTATTGGAATCCAGTTTAAAATTTCAATTGTCTATCTATTATCATCTCTGCTAGCAATATGTCCAGCCCAACTGCACTTCAATCTTTTAATTTTTTCAGTGAAGTCAGTAACACCTGTTTATTCTCTTACCCATACATTGCCTTTTCGATATCTTCTTCTTACTTCCAACATACACTTCTCCATACTTTTTTGAGTGGTCTGAAGTCTCTATATTACTCTTCTATTGAGTGTCCAAGTCTCAGATTCATAAGTAAGAACTGGTAAAACACATTTGTTAAAAACCTTCCTTTTCAAACACATAGGCATATTTCCTTTTAGTATCAAGTTATTTCTACCAAAAGCACTCCAACCAAGTTTAATTCTATGATTAATTTCCTACATTATGTTTCCATCTGTATTAACAATCTGATCAAGGTATTTGTAACTGTTAACTTCTTCTAATTCATCATAATCAATCATTATTTTCGTATTTTGAGCAAATCGATTAAACATTACTTTAGTCTTTTTAATATTTATCTTTAGTCCTACTTTCCTACTTTCATCTGACAACTCCTGCAACATTTTCTGCAGCTATGAAGCATTATTGGCAAAAACAACTACATCATCTGTGAAATCTAAATGAGTTAAATAATCTCCATTTATTTTACTCCTTTTGTTTCCCATTGTAATCCACAAAATACTTCTTGCGGCACTGCTGTAAAAAGTTTTGGAGATATAGAGTCGCATTGTCTTACACCTTTCTCAATGTTGAATATCCCAGTATCATTATGTAATCTAATTGTTGCTGTTGCATTTTTAAAAATATTCTTTAAAATATGACAATATGCTGGATCTATACCTTGATGATCCAATGCTTTAATCACTGAAAAAATGTTTATAGAATCATATGCCTTTTCATAATCTACAAATCCAAAACATAATGACAACTCATTCATTTGTACTTTCTATAACTTCTCTCAGTTCCTGAATATCATCTACTGTAGTAAAACCATTTTTAAATCCAGCTTATTCTCTTGGTTGGTGGAAATCTAATGTTCTCAGTAGACGAGTTGTAATTATCTTGGTAAAAAATTTATATAAAACTGATAAAAGGCTGATAGGTCTGTAATTTCTATTATCTTCTTTATCACCTTTTTTAAATATTAATATTATTACTGCATTTTACCAATCATCCGGTACATCTTTATCATTTCGATATTTGGTATATAACTTTGCAAAAAAAATTTTCTGTTTCTTCACCAGCTTCTTTTAATATATCAATTATAATTCCATTATTACCTGGAGCCTTTCCTTTCTTCATACATTTAATTGCATTTCTCACTTCTTCATTTAAAATTCTGGGCAATTCCGAAGATGTAATAGATATAGGAGGTACTTGATCTTTATTACTATATAATTCTTTATAAAATTTTTCTACCAATTTCATTATTTCATCTCTCTTTTTAGTAATAATTCCATCTTTTTTTCTTATTGCAGATATAAATTTTCTACCAATACTAAAATGTTGTTTAACATTCTTGAGACTTTTATTTTCTTCTACAGCTTTCCTTGCTATTTCACAGTTATACTTTTTTATATCATTTTGAACTCTTTTCCGTACCATTTTACAAAATTCGAGATATTCAATTCTTTTTAACACATCATTTTTGTATATCTTCATATTCCTTCTTTCCTTCATAAATTCTCTAGTCTCAGTAGAAATTTTATTAGTCAATTGCTGCTTTTTTCTACCAGCTATGTTTGTTGCAGTTTTTAAAAGTGTATCAGTTATTTTTATATTAATTTCATTCAAATCTGAATCATGTTCAAAATCTCCTAACACTCGAAACCTATTTGTAAGTTCTAATTTAAATTCATTAGAATGTTTCTGAAGATTAGGAATATCAACTGTAAATATTGTTTTTCTCAATAATTTTTGACTCTCTAAATATACATTAACACGTAACTAACGCCTTACTAATCGATGATCACTTCCTGTGTTAAATTTCTTAAGAACATTACAATCTTGAAATATGCATTTCCTGTTAGTCAAAATATAATCCAATTCTGCTGTACCTTCATTTGGATGCTTCCATGTCCTATTCCTTTTAACATTTTTTTTCAAAAAAAGAATTCATAATATAAAGTTTTTATTTTTCTGCAAACTCCACAAGTCTATGTCCTCTCTCAATTTTATTACCATAACCAAAATTACCTACTGCCTATTCATCTTTCATTTGTTTACCAATTCTAGCATTAAAGTCAACCATAACAATTTTAAAATGTTGTTTACCTGTTCAAAAGCCTTCTGTATATCTATATAAACTACTACTTCATCACTATGAGAACTTGTTGGGGCATAAACCTGAATTATCTGCATTTGGTATCTGCTATTAAGTTGTATAACTAATCTTGCCACCCTGTCTGATACACCATCAATCTCCACAATAGGGTTCTTCCACTTTTTATTTATAATGATTTCTCCTCTACTTGTATTTCCAATATTTGTGCCTTTATACTAAAATATATGTCCACTTTTCACATCAATTGCCTCTTTACCTATTCTTCTAATTTCACAAAGTCCAATAATATCCCATTTATTATAAGAGAGTTCTTCTTATAATTCTTGTGATCTTCCTTCACTTGAAAGTGATCTGCAGTTGTAAGCACCTAAATAAAAATTTGTCATGAAATGGAAGCCTAGGTCTGCATCAGGAGAATCTTAGCACTCTTCGCCTTCGGCCTCCATCCGCTGCCTTGGTTGCTGAGTTTACAGCCTCCTGGGAATAAAGGCCATGCTTTATTTTTATCTGTCATAAATGTATATATGTATTGGAAAAAATATTTATCATTTACACAAACATTTAATCTGCCTTATCATGCATTCAGAAGAAATTTCATGGTGTTTCTTGATTTTAAACTCAGAGGTAAAAAGCCAATAAAGTCAACATGCTGGATAATGTGTGTTGGTGAGTGGCCCATCCATGTTTCGTATACTATATGAATAAACACATAATAATAACAGCTGCAATGACAAGAATGTTTGGAGTGGACATAAAGAATTTGCTGTGCTCGATTCCTTTAAGGCTTCCAAGAGGAATCAAAGCGTCTCCTTTCAGTAAATAGGAAACTCCTTTCTGCAGCCTTATATATATATATATATATATATATATATATATATATATATATATATATATATATATATATATATATATATATATATATATATATATATATATATATATATATATATATATAGTAGGAGTATATATAGATATATATATATACTCATACATACATGTAATCAATATGCATACATTATATTTATAAAAATAAATATATAACTTGTTAAGTTAGGATTTTTCATTCTTTAAAATGAAAAGGAAAGTCATTGACAAATGGTGGTTGACAAGGTTATAAATGACCTTTGGGTTCACATAGATTATTGAATTAAAAGAAATTAACTTAGTGTCCTCATAAAAATTTATACTATGTTCGATTTAAAAGAACAGTATAAGATAACATCTATATTTTGAACAATTTAATACTCATTACAAGAAATTTATAATATTTGTTCAAAGAAAGTAATCTGAATATATTTTCATGTTGTATAAAATTTTTTTGAATTACATGTTCTAAAATCTAAAGTGTGTTTTAAAAAAAGAACATGTTTATAAAAACTTCAATTAAATTTAATGTACATTACATTATAAAGAAAATGAAAACTGGGTAGAACACCAATTTATTCATGGGATAGATAAAATGCACTTGCCTAATCAAATATATTTGTGTGAGTAACATGTTTTGCTGAATGCCTTAAAATTATAAAAATTAGATCTTCAAAATGGAATTATAATTGTTAATAAAAAAACTGTGTATTAAGGAGATGAAATCTACGGATAAAGAGGAAACTAAATGGCAACTTAGGATATCCTAATATTTTTTTTAATGCCTAACAATGGATGAATCAAAAACTGAGTTTTCAAAGGATTTTCATTTGCATGGAACATCTGACATTAGTGTATTAATTTTTATAAATACCATTTTAGATTTTTAAAAGTTATAATTGGGAAAAGTTAATTTCATTTCCTTAACATCGTATTCATTTCTTATGAATAATAACAGAGAATTAATAATTTAAGATATTTTTGTTTTTATTTATGATTAATAAAGATTTCAATATAGGTTAAGAAATTTTAATATGGGAAAAGGATAATGTGAACTTGAGGTAAAAGATTAAATTATGTTTAAATCCACATGTTATTATTATCTATGACATGACACTACATTGTTTGTACTAATCCAAATAGTCTAATAACAGTAATGTATAAGTGAATAAATGGTTAACATTGTTGTGAAGTATATATTTTTATATTAATAAATATAAGTTATGGACAATCATTTTAACGAATGAAGGTATTATATACAAATGATTGGATTATTATTTGTATAATTTAATTATTGTAAAATAGTGTTAATATAAAAGACTTAATATTAACTATAAATATCAAAAAAATGCAACAGACATCTAAAAAAAAAATTATTTAGAAATGTCATAATGGGTCTAGAACCTAATAAAGAAACAGTAAACCTGCCAAAAGATCAGAGTAAAGTTGATACTTCTCATACAATGCTTAATTACAATGATAATAATCATGACTATATGTATTCCCAAGATCTAATAAAAAATAAAAATGTAAATGAATCTGATAATTGCAATAGAGTTAAAACAACAAAATCTGAAGTCACCGAGTACTCCGTGAAGTTGAACATTCTCCAGAGCCTGAAGGGTAACATAGACCTAGGCATAAGATATGACTTAAACAACAGTGCGGAAAACTCACAAAATTTCAACATAACCATTAATACTAAGAAATTATATTCACATAACTTGTTTAATTACCGGAATACTAACCTTAGGCTGCTGAAAATACTGAAAGCCAACAATGTTTCTAGCATAGGCCCTAACATTCCTGAAGCACATGTCAATGTTTCAAATGTTAACGTAATTGCCAATGCGGTGGAATATGCTTTAGACAACAGCGTAACATCCAATCAAAACTCTGAAGGTTGCATTCAAGTTGAAAACATATCACAAACTCGCTTAAAAATGAACTCTCAAATCATAAAAGGAAATAAACCTTCTAGCAATAATAACCAAAATTCAGCCTCCGATAATTCAAGTGCTATAGAAAAATATGGAAAGCAAAAAAATCGCAATGACATCCGATGATGCAAACAAAAATGAAGACAGCGTAAATACAGCGGAAGATTTATGTAAGCTTTGTGAAACCAATTGTACACACAAGATGCTAATTAAGGTACATGAGACCAAGCATAATACAACAGCTAACCTAAATGTCACATATATTACTGATATTAAACATAAAAATTATTCTTACCAGCCTCAGTTAATACCGGAGAAGCCATGTCATTAGCGATTCTAAAACCAACGAAATATCTACAGAAATAAATGATAAAAATAATATCGATTTTAACTGTAATAGTAATAATAAACAAAATTTACATCATAATATACCTAAAATAAAGACATCCAAACAAACAATCTCAGAAATGATCCATGAGTTTTCAGACGCTACAGTGAATAACGATGAATACTGTTGAACAGACTATACTTCAACTGGTCCATCACTCATAGCGGATAAACAAGGTACTAAAGAAAAAATTTTTAATACGGACGTAATCCATTGGCCTGAACCAGCACATAAATTAAATAATAAAGGCACCAAAACTAAAAAATACACAGAAACAAATAGCTGCAGCACATATATTAATGATGATTCAACAGAAAATAACACAATAGCATCACTTCCCATATCGATGCATTCAACTAGGAATAAACGTGAGACAAACCAAAAATTAACCTCGCGAACAATTTACCATCTGAAAACAGCTTTTTAACTAATTCAAACTCGCCCAAAACTGATACTATAAATAAATATAGTTCTGAAACAACACACACATGTAATACAATACGGGAACCCATATTAAAACATACCAATACAATTAGTGTCACTAGTGTTCAAAATACTTCCTTACAAAGCATGCCACTTTCTATAGATGAATTCCCAACTCTTTCCTATTACTCTCAGTGTCTCAATTACCAGAGAGAAGATCAAAATAAAATTTGCCATACCAGTCATAAGGGAAACTATTCAACAATCAAGCAGACAAACCCAACACTAGATTTGACATAGAGTGATTTAAGTTACCTTCCTCACATAACACCTATTTCAAAAAACTGTATTACAATGGCTAACAGTTCATCTAGGTGCCACATATCATATGCTAACATAGCAAAAATTCGTACTACAAGTCCATCTAAGTCTATACAAAATACCACCAACTTAAAAACTAATTCATACAATGAAACATACTCCATACCTGGAACAGCAAGTAAAATTAATCACGACCTTACCATGTTTGATATACTAAAACTAAAAAATCTACAAAAGGAAAATCAAACCTTCTTGGGGCTTGAGACCGATAAATTCTCCATAAATGACTTCACTGAAAAACAATACCAAGGCCTCTGTGTTGACTTCAACCAAACAATGCCTCCAACCCTCTTCAAATCCTTAGTAAACTACCACAATGATAAAAAAGTTGTTCTGGCAGTGACAGAACCAAATTGCTCACTCCATAAATTCTACATTACAGCACTATACAAATTGATAAAACAATACAAATTAACAGAGGGCATACACCGTATGGTCACTCACCCAAACAACAGATACATTGCTGTCAAATTTTCCACTTGGTCCTTCCGAAATGAATTGAAATCAAATTTAAAAAACTAGACAAATTCCTTATATATGTTGTTACAAACAGACCTCCTACCCTTATCGGAACCCTCAAGAATTGTATCATGGGCCTAGACAATAATCTCCTCCAAGAAATCCTTTTACCTTACTGGAAAATTCAGAATTTCTCATATCTGCCAGTAGACAAGATGATCAAGTCCATCCTATCCAACACTGCGTCATTTCTAATTCAACTAAGAAAAGGCCTAGGGCCCACCAACATAACTACCATTAAAGCAAAAGGTTGTCCAATGATACTTTCCTTCATTGGCATCAGGCCGCAATGTTTTTATTGCGGCCTAAGAACACATCTCATAAAAGAATGCCCAGCAAAAATATGCACCTCTTGTGGTCAAAAGGAAAATAAGTTTCACAAATGTAAAGCACCTCATACACTCACACCTGCTAATGTCACACATAATGAAATGCCAACCACAAATACTCCAGGCCTGCATACTGCTGAAGCTGAAGTCGAATCCTACAGTAGATTAACCAACACCAAAGACCTTATGAATCCTAATAAACTCTAGGGAAAACCATCCAATGACAGCAAACAGTTACAAATAGCATATCAAAACCCAAATGGCTCCAAGACCAGAAATAACTCACAGAAACGAGACAACTTGCCAAAAAGCTCAAAATCAAAAGAACCAAATAATGCCTCTAGACACAAAAATCTAACAATGTCTTCTGGTGATACAGATGATGCACCTCTCAGCACAGACCATCAAGAACATAACAATGCACTCGGAACCCTAAGAACTCTAAGATCAAAACCAGTGGTTTCTAACACTAAATCTGTAATGGACACATCGAAACTATCAATATCCTATATGAATTCATCCCATATGAAAGCCCCCACACCTACAAAAAATATATCTTCACCACCAATCTCGGACTATGACTCAGACATGGATATCAACCTATCCCCTAATGTTAATAATAAACAAAAATCTTCCAAACTTTCAAAGGCCTACTCTGAAGAAGAGGACACACCTATCTCCTGCTTCTGAGCCAAACTACCTAAAATTCACCTTTCCCTACAGTGTAAATTCTATTCTGGAAAAAAACAAGAGGACGGTACAAAGCACACCAAAAAACTCTCAGTCATGAATCACATAATGAAACTGAGCTCTTTCGAGCTGATTTCCACAGGCCATCCTTGCCAGATCAGAAATTCAGTGATCACAAGGACCATTACAACCTTCAATCAAAGATTCCACAGGTGGTAAAACCAAGCAGCAATAATCTTTATGGATAGGATCATGTGCCAAATCATTGGTCTTAACATCAGGGGAATTATTTCTACTGACCATTTATATGCGATTAGGCATTTTTTCCAACTTACATCTCCTCATAATTCTCGTACTTTCAAAACTGGGCTTTACTTTCTGTCTACTAATACATCAGCTGCTGGAGGGGTAGGAATCATCATTAATAACAGGAAACCACCTTCTTCCTATAAAGTGCTTTACCATGCTGCCAATCTCATTGCAATCAAGCTTATATACCAATCTAGTGAATTCATTGTAATATACGTATACTGCCAGAACAACCCATTGACTTATTCTAAAATAATACACATCATAAATCTCATCACTGCAAACAACAGAGGCCCTACAATCCTCTTGGGGGATTTCAACCTGCAATATGATGCGTTCACATGGAAATACGTTCATCTCTTAGCCAGGGGTTTTATAAATGGCAGAGTTTTTTTCCCTGTGGATCCATACTCATACTATACGAAAAGCTCTAGAACACTGATTGACCTAATGCTTTACACCTCAGAGCTGCACTATGGGTTGGAAGCCAAGCTTCAACCCATTCCCTTCTCAGACCATCTTGCCCTGATAGAGTCTCTAGATCTGGACACCTACACTCCCGTAGACTACAACAAAACAATCAGAATTATAACTAAAGCTGCTGCCATGGAAGCTGTCTTCTCAGATGCCTACATACTCTTTGAAAAAATTGACATTCTTAACATAAATCCTGGGAAGCCTGGTTCGCCTTCACAGGCATCCTCCAAACCATAATCATAGAGCACACCAAAAAACATAAACAGTCAACAACCCTTATGAATGAGCTTGATCTGCTTCATGATAGGATTAAAAAATTTCTCAAGTGATGGTACTATAGACAACCTCCTATTACTTAAAACACATTACAAGCAGAAACAAGCTGTGATTGCCGAAATAATAGCAACAAAGAATGCTAGGTTATACTTACCTGGCCAACACTGATGGACATGTGGCTATCTCGATGGGCTCTGGGGGCAAGGAAGAAACAAAAAACTCCTTTGTCCCTCCTCATCAGTAGTAGCCATACCTCATGCAAACAAATGCTCATTCAAATAGAGTCATATTTCAAAAACCACCTATCAAACTCTGTTACCTACACTACAAATCAGTGGCATGAGACATCATAAAATAATGAACATGGAATAACAATATCAAACATCAAAAACCGCTTGGCCGCCCTACCGTCCAATGTCCATCCAGGACTACATGGCATTCCAAAGTTCATACTTACGCACCTTGAGAATTTCACAGCTCCCATAGTATTAAAACTAATTAACCATCTTGCAAACAGCACAAAAATAATCATCCCCAAACTTTATCCCATAGTGATGGTCCCCTTTTTAAGAAAAAAACAGGACACATTTGCTCAATCTAGTATAAGGCCAATATCCATGACCCCAATTCTGTTAAAGGTCATTGAAGGTGTGATCAAGGAGAAAATACAAGATGTTATTCAGGACAACATATCCCAGTTGCAATTCGCAAAGAAGGGTTCATCCACACTCTCTGCAATCGGGGAGGTAAAAATTCTATGTGATCATATCAGATCCAAGAATCTATACAAACCCATTGCCATTCAGCTAGACATCTCTGAAGCATTTTATTCAGTGGATGTCAATATCCTGCTCAGACATCTCTGAAGCATTTTATTCAGTGGATGTCAATATCCTGCTCAATTGCCTCTCAGCACTAGATATTCCTACTCAAATCATTCAGATATTGGACAATCTACTAAACAACAGATTGGTCGACATTTCCCTGAATGGTTTCTTTACAGATGGTTTTATTCCTTCAAAATCCATATCCCAAGGATCTCCACTTAGCGGTCTCCTATTTATACTCTACTAAAACCCTCTTCTTAAACAGATTGTGGCAGAACTTCCACGAATCTATATACCACAGCTGAAGAAACACTGTAAAGCATTTGCCTACATGGATGATGTCCTTGTCACCTTACCCTCCCAAAAATATTTAATACCTTTCATACAAATAATCAAAAAATTTTCCGAATCCTCCAAACTTTCCTTCAACTTCAACAAGTCATCAGCCTGGAAAATCAACACCGGCAAGAATATATCATCGCCTTTCTCAGCAGACCCCCAAAACATTTTGGGGTTTCCCATATACAAGTCACTACAAGCCATGTCAATACAAATACAGAATTCCATCATTGAAGCCGCAACCAACACAGTTAAAAACCTTGCCAAGGTTTATTTATCACTGCAAGAGAATATCTCTCTTCTCAATATCAAGGTAATGGCAATGATTAGCTACTATCTACCCATAATTAACATGACAAAGACTTTCAATACAAAAATCAAACGAATCTGTGCACGGCTGTTGTGGAATGGTAAAAAAGCGGCCATAGGAATTGAACGCATGCCGTGACATAGTAAAAATAATGGTATGTCGTTGCATGCAATGTTTTCTATATATTACCAAAAGTGCCACTCTCTGATCCACATCCTACAAAAGAAATTTCCCCAGATTGTAGCAGAACAACCAGTCTTTCCATGAGACAGACCTCCACCTTCAAAGATAAGCTGGGTATATCAGATACTTGACTACCTTTTTGCTCACAATGGCCACTCTACCCTAGTATTCAGACAAAAAATCTCCATTTGGGATGCTCATGGCCTGCTATTTCCCACACAAAACTCTACCATTCTTTACCTCGGTCATAGCAATCACATGGTCACCAGGTTTTTGAAGCATCTCAAGCTGGAGCCAAGGTTTCTGGACTTTCTCATAAAAACAACCTGAATTCACTTCAGACAAACTGGTTCCTGCACTACAGGAGATTCCTCAAGAATATAGATCCTATGTGTCACAACTGCCATAGAACCTGTGAAACCTTTGATCATATGATAAATGATTGCCCAGCATATGACAAAATCAGAACTTTCATTACTTACCACTGCCACATTTCCCTGTTAAATGCTGCTTCCTGTCCAGGGATTATGTCACCATAACACTCTCAACCTTTCTCACTTATGCCATCTGGATGGCCAGATGTCACAACAAGTTTACCTTTCCTCATCCCAAGCCTGAAGACACATTCATTTCCAAGCTAAAAGAATTTCACCATAAGGACAGAATAATCTCTTCCAGATTTTTTTTTGACAACACGTGGAGCCTGATTAAGCTGGATTAACAACACCAGTAACCACATCAGAACATTTGGTTTCCTGACTAGCATTGATAAGTATTATTTTTGATTTACAATTGTATCATTATTACATATGGTTTTTCAATACAATTATTTATAAATATATTTTATATACATTGTAAAATCACATAGTTTTATAGGTTAGAAAATATATCTACCATAAGTAAATAGAATATTTATATTTTTAATATAAGAAGATAGATATATAAATATTTTTTATATATTGTAAAATTTAAATTATTTAATTGTTAAATAAATACTTATGTTTCTCATATTAAATTAAATGAAGACTTCAATTTTGTATTATTTAATTTAAAGTTAGTGAGATTCATTATTAATATTACTTTAGAATATTGATAGGAACCCCTGAAGAGAGTAAATTGTTAAACTTCCCTGAGTTCAAAATCTCTGAGCATAACGGTAAAGTTAAGTAAGGTGAAAATTGATTTGATGTGGTTTGGATATAATTTATTAATAATAAATTAGTTATTGGGAATAAGTATAGATTTATATCAAAATTAAATCACATCATTCGTGGAATCCTATTTGAAGACCTTAAATCTGCCTATAGTGTGATGTGATTGCCTTAACTTATCTTGTTGAGAGGGTGCATACCATTACAATATATATATATATATATATATATATATATATATATATATATATATATATATATATATATATATATATATATATATATATATATATATATATATATATATATATCATCAACCATTATCATCAATCCACTGCAGGATGGAGGTCTCTCCATGTTCAATACATCCTTTCCTATCTTTAGCTTCTCTTCTCCACATCACCACTGCACACTTTCTTATTGCATCCATCGATCTCACATGTGGTCTCTTTCTGTCTCTTTTATAATCTGTTGGAATTCAGTTTAAAATTTTAATTGTCCATCTATTATCATCTCGGTAATTATAAAGTAATCTGGCTGGGCCACTTGATGGCGTTGTTGGCAGACAAAAACAATACAATGTACATTTTTCAGGGCCATGTGATTTTTAAATCGCTGTTTTTTTTGGGGGTTATTAATTTATTGATTGTTATAATTTTTTTGTTCATGCCTTTTTAATTTCAATTTTGTATTTAGTAAATGACAACCTTTTTTTTATTTTTAAATCGCTGTTATTGGACAAATTATCATCATTCCTCTTTTTAGTTATTAATTGATTGATTGCTAGAACTTTTTCCCCAGTCTTTTTTAAAAATAAAATGTTTAATTTTAATTTTGTCTTTGCAAAATATCCTTTTTGCCTTTTTTATACATACATTTAAACTTTTTTGGGCAGAGGGGTGGGTTTAGGGGATCGATTCATTGATTGATGCTACTCTGCAATGTCTATTTAGTGATGTTTTTCACTTAATTATTGCTTTCTACATAACAAAACAACTGTGTAGGGTTAGGTTTAGGGTTAGTTTTAGGGTTAGTTTTAGGGTTAGTTTTAGGGTTAGGTTTAAGGTTAGTTTTAGAATTAGCTTAAGGGTTAGGTTCAGGGTTAGTTTTAGGGTTAGTGTTCTGTTGTTTGTAATGCTAAAATAAAACATAGCAAAATCATAACCATACTCGGACAAAAGAAAGAAACTCAAATTTTTTTAAACAACAACAAACACATATAAATGTCTTCTTTACTTATTAAACATGTTTACAATATGTGCTTTCTATGAAATTTACAAAAAATCATGTATATTTTTATTGGACAGCAGAAATACTCAGCTTCTGTTTTCGGCAACTGTGGAAAAAGTTATGCAATCACCAGCAATTTTATGAACTACATGGTATTTCATGTGAAAACCTTATTTTGTATGCAATCTTGGCCGAATTCATTTTGATTTACCCTTGGCAAGCTTTTACACATTACACCTTCTCTAAATGAGGGTGTGGCCAATTGGAAAATTACTATAAAGTCAGGTTTTTTAAATTCATTACAAATACAATGATTGTATAACGTATATTGTAAAAATTTGACAAATCAAACTCCACACACATATATATCAAACTGTACATGAAAGATAAGTGTGTGGATTCACAGTAACTGTCATGAAGCAAAAATATGCTGTATTATTTCTGCATTATGTCATTATCAATGGCCTTCTATTGGTTAAGACAACATAGATGTTTTCTACAGCTGTAAGTCAGGCCTTGTAAATGGCATTTGTAGGTGTTTTGGCAAGCCAGAACACCATTCACTGGCCAAGCCTGATTACATTATAAGAGCCATCATCTATTCTAACAATATATTGTAACAAGTTGGGTTACAAACACACAATAATATAGTGTGTGTGCATATATATGTAAAATAAAGGAAAAGTAGAAATAAGCACATAATAAATTTGCATTTTTGATCCCTTCTTGTTACTCCCAACATGCACCTCTCCATACTACTTCTTTGAGTTGTCTGAAAAGTGTATATCTATATATATATATATATATATATATATATATATATTGTAACCAGTTGGGTTACAAACACACAATAATATAGTGTGTTTGAATATATATGTAAAATAAAGAAAAAGTAGAAATAAACACAGAATAAATTTACATTTTTGATCCCTTCTTGTTACTCCCAACATGCATCTCTCCATAGTACTTCTTTGAGTTGTCTGAAAAGTATATATATATATATATATATATATATATATATATATATATATATATATATATATATTGTAACCAGTTGGGTTACAAACACACAATAATATAGTGTATTTGCATATATGTGTAAAATAAAGAAAAAGTAGAAATAAACACAGAATAAATTTTTGTAGATATTTTTCTATATTTCCTAAAATAAAATAATAATAATTAAAGAGTTAAATAACTCTTGGTTTAAAATAATATTTTATTGTAAAATTAAATAGTTTATAAATATCTGATAAATATTATTTGTACTTCTGATTTTGAAATTTAAATGTAAGCATATTTTTTCATAATTTTAGAAAAATGTCTACTTTTCAAATATTTATTTAATTTGTAAATTTTTATTGTCTAAGTGAAACATATATGTTTTCAAAGGAATTAGAGAAATAAATATAAAATTGTGTTTTCAATGAAGGTGTTGTTATCACCCCAGATGATTTTATAAATAGGGCTGATAAAATATATCAGTCTGTCTAGATAATGAATTTTTGAAGAGAGCAGTCTGGATAATAATTTTTGTAAGAAAGGTCAGCTGCAGAGTTGGCTATAATATTTTGTTCCTACTTTTTGAAATTTTCAGCAGTTGGTTTTAGCTAACCATAGAGTTGACAGAATGACTATCATAAACTGACATAGCTGAAGGCAGGGCATTATTTTCAGCAGCAGCTAATATTTCTTTCACATGAGTTTGAACTCACATGGAAAAAATGACTCACTTCTTTGTGCTGAAATTCATAGCCTTAAATGTGGAGAAGACAGCTGCTTGCCTGGAACAGTTCTACACAGATGGGAGACCAATTATGGACCAACATTATACATGGATTATACATTTTTCCTAATTATGACAGTCACTAAAGACCAATCTCACCAAGTAAAAAATCTTCCAGCTTACTTAAAAATTAATTACATGTAATCTGCATCAGATATATGCAGAAAAGCACAGATAAATGTATATATAGCTGGTGAGTTACATTAAAATAAGTCATATAAAAATAGACAATATATAGAACAATATTATTTCTAAGTCGGTTAAAAATCTATATAAAAGAATATAAAGTAATTTTGCTTGAATTATAATTAAGAGTCAAGAATAATTCATTGACCATCTGGTTTTAAGGCAAAATAAACATTTTTGAACAATAATCCTCTGGACATTATTTTGAAAATTTCATAAAAGAAAGTAATGAATCGACGATTCAACAATTTAATTTAAAAAAGTTGGTAATTAATCAACAAATACCTGTCAAAAATTGATGATACTTTTTAGGGAAAAAAATATACTTTAAATTAAAACTAATTTTAAATTATATATTTTGTTTATACACATGTATATGTGTAAAATTTGTGTTTTTCATAGGAAATAATTAGATGAAAGATAACATTATTGTAAGAAGTTAAAATATATGAAAGTCAGTTTGTGTGTATGCATATACACTCATATATGTAAAATTTTAATATTTTTTTGATTAAATGTCATTTTTTTAATATTAATTGTATGTTAAAAATCATGTGTCTGTGCACACATATAAGTTAATCAATGTAACAATTTGGATTTTGAATAGCAATTTTGTAAATTACAATGTGACAATATGAAATTTTGTATAGTAACTAAAATCAGACCTTAAATATCATTTATTTTTTGTTAATAATATAATTTTATTTAATTTTTAAGAATTGTGGCCATCATCTCTTGTTAACACAGAGTAATAGAGCTTGTGTTCTCTGAAATAGATTTGAGCATGGAATGAATATATAAATGGGGATGTGTATGTAGTGCTTCGGGGCATCCAGAGATGATAAATCATCATCATGGTTGGTGCAAAAGAAGATACTCTTTAAAACTCATGCACTATATTTTATTTTAGTTTAGTCTTATTAGAAGTTAAGTTTGTCATTGGCCAGTACATGTGGCCAGAACATTGATGATTATCAGCATGTTTTAAATGTCCCAGCATTATTGTTTAGATTTAATGACTATTGTGTATTTTAATGGATGGGCACTAATCCGGTCCATCCAAGTTATGTTTAAATATTTGCCCAAGATGGCAATGGATCAATAGTTAGCCTGTTCTAAAGAAGACCCATTTCCAATCCAGTCATAAGATTGACTGTATATATATTGTACTGATTTGTTTATTGCCATTAATGATGATGGATGATTATTTATTTCTCTTGAATATGTACTTACATTTATGTTTATGATAATTCTGATTGATATATGATTGGTGGATATATTTTTTAGTTGTTCTTCTGAGATAGCTGGCTGATCTCTCAATGATCTCAGAGATCTCTTGTTCTCATGCTCCCTTTACATATATTTTACTTTTATTATACTTTTGTGAATTACAAATTTTTGATTTTTGATTTTAAATTTACTGAGGATGATTATGTTTTTTCCACCACCCAGTTCAACTTTTATTTGATACCCACATTTTGTTACAAATGGTTACCTAACTGAAGGCTGATGATGATCATGTACTGTGGCAATCATTAGAGATGGCTGCCCAACATAAGTATGATGATGGTCACATACTGGTGATCATCACTTCAAAAATTATCAACATGATCTCAAACCACATTTGAGAAAGAAAATAGAATGCATTTTCTGCTGAATTAGTTAAAAAAATTACTGTTTAATATGTGACAAGAGTATTGATGGTGATTATAAATTATAAAATATTAATTTTCATGTATGGATAAAGACGTTCATGTTTAGAGTTAAATAGAAAATCAATGATTTTGGAGATTGGATTTGTGTTTGACTGTTAAAGTTTGTTTAGATGTACTTTTAGTTTTGATAATGGATGAAGATTTTTGTCATTGGCTTGAGGATGCAATGTTTTCATGCACTTTTGAGGATTTTGTTTCTTCACTATTTGCTTTAACCTTTTTTTTATATTTTATTTTGTTTGTGATAGAGTAGTTAACATAGTCCTGCCATGATTCCAGCCTCTACGTCACCAAAAAAAAAGGTATAGATTGTATTTCCCAGCCCATAAGACTCAAAAGAAGCAGGTCATAGTTTTGTATTTTACAGCTATAAGACTCAAAAGAAGCAGGACATTGCTTTGTATCTTCCAGATCCTCCATAAAAAAAGAGCTTTACAAAGATTTTGCAGTATCATTATAAAGATTGTAGTAGCATATAGTGTCTAGTTAGAGGTAACACTCTTGTTGTTCATGGTGCATTGTGTACATACAGTCCAATGGCTGAATTCTTTCTCTATCTCAAAATTGCAGATCACTATTCATTCTGTTAACTGTCAGATATCTACCAGATCTCTAAAAAAATGATGAATATATAGTTTAGATATGAACTCTGTTTTCATTATATATGTAAATTATGTAAATATTGTTAAATAGGTGTTTCATTTCTATTTTCCTTTTCACTAAGACTGGGGCATTGTAACCAGTTGGGTTACAACCATACAATAATATAGTGTATGCGTATATATATGTAAAATGAAGGAAAAGTAGAAATAAGCAGTGAATAAATTTTTGTAGAAATTTTTCTATATTTCCTAAAATAAAATAATAACAAGTAAAGGGTTAAATAACTCTGGGTTTAAAATAATATTTTATTGTGAAATTAAATAGTTTAAAAAGATCTGATAAATATTATTTGTAATTCTGATTTTGAAATTTAAATGCAAGCATGCTTTTTTTGATAATTTTAGAAAAATGTCTATTTTTGAAATATTTAACTAATTTATAAATTTTTATTGTCTAAGTGAAAACATATATGTTTTCAAAAGGATTAGAGCGATAAAAATATAACTGTGTTTTCAATGAAAGTGTTGTTATCACCTCAGATAATTTTATAAAAAGGGCTGATAAAAATATCAGACAGTCTAGTTACTGAATTTTTGAAAAGAGAAGACTGGATAATATTTTTTGTAATAAAGATCAGCTGCAGAATTGGTTATCATATGTTGTTACAAGTTTTTGGGTTTGCAGAAGTTGGTTTTAGCTGACAATAGAGATTGCAGAATAGCTACCATGAACTGATATAGCTGAAAGAAGGACATTATATTCAGGAGCTACTAATATTATCTTTGCAGGAGTTTGAATTCACATGGAGAAAATGATCGACTTTTTTGTGCTAAAATTCATAGCCTTAATTGTGGAGAAGACAGCTGCTTACCTCAAAGAGTTCTATACAGATGGGTGAACAACTATGGACCATCATTATACATGGATTATACATTTTTCATGATTATGACAGTCACTAAAAACCAAGCTCACCAAGAAAAAATTCATCCAGTTGGCTGAAGAATTAAGTACATGTAATCTGTGGCAGATATATGCATAAAAAGTCATGTAAAAATAGACATATATAGAACAATATTATTTTTTAAATTGCTTAAAAATCTATATAAAAGAATATAAAGTAATTTTGCTTGAATTATATTTAAAAGTGAAGGTTAAATCATTGACCATCTGTTTTTAAAGGCAAAAGAGAAGTTTTTGAACAATAATCATCTGGACATTATTTTGAAAATTTTATGAAAAAAAGTAATGAATTTGATTCAATAATTTAATTGACAAACATTGGTAATTAATCAACAAATAGCTGTCAAAAATTGGTGATATTTTTTTAAAGAAAAAAAAGAGAACTTTTAAATTGAAACTAATTTTAAATTATATATTTTGTTTATAAACAGTATATGTGTAAAATGTATGTGTTTTCCAAATGAATTAATTAGAAGAAAGATAACATTATTGTAAGAATTTGAAATAGTTAGAAGCCAGTGTGTGTGTATTTGCACATACTTATATATGTAAAATTTTAATTTTTTTTTGATTAAATATTAATTCATTTTTTAATATTAATTGTATGTTAGAAATCATGCATCTGTGTGCAAATATATGTTAATCAATGTAACAATTTGGATTTTGAATAGCAATTATGTAAAATACAATGTAACAATATGAAATTTTGTATAGTAACCAAAATCAGACTTTAAGTATCATGTATTTTTTGTTAATAATAAACTTGTATTTAATTATTAAAAATTGTTTCCATCATCTCTTGTTCACATACAGTAATACAGCTTGTGTTCTCTGACCTAGATTCGAGCACAGGATGAATATATAAATGGGGATGGGTAATTAGTGCTTTGAATTCATCCAGAGATGATCAATCATCATCTGGTTTGTGCAAATAAGGTTACTCTTTAAAGCCCATGCACTATATTTTATTTTAGTTGAGCCTTATTAGGAGTTATGTTTATCATTGGCCAGTACAAGTGGCCAGAGCATTGATGATGATCAGCATGTTTTAAATATCACAGCATTATTGTTTAGATTTTCTGATTGTTGTGTATTTTAATGGATGAGCAGTAAGCTGGTGCATCCAATTTATGTTTAAATAATTGCCCAAGGTGGCAAAGAATCAATAATTAGCCTGGTCTAAAGAAAATTCATTTCCAACTGTCATAAGATTGAATGTTGATATATTGTACTGATGTGTTTATTCCCATTAATGATGATTGATGGTTATTTATTTCTCTTGCATATTTACTTGTACTTAATTATTTATTGAAAATGCTGGTGAATAATTATATTTTAGCTGCTCTTCTGAATTGCTGCTGATCGCTCAATATTCTCAGAGATTTTATGATCTCATGATCCTCTTAAAATATTTAATACTTAAATATACTTTTTGTAAATATTTCATTTTAAATGGACTGGGGTTGATGATGTTTTTCCATCACCCAAGTTCAAAATCTTTTTTTTTTTCATTTTCGATCCTTTCCTGATCCCCCATCCCAATACTCTCTCTCTCTTTATATATATATATATATATATATATATATATAAATCATATGGTTATATTGGTTATTTTTATTATATATATATATATATATATATATATATATAATAAAAATAACCAATGATCTTTTCTGAAAATATTTATAGAATAATAGTTCATAGTTTCTATTATCCAGAACAATGATTATTAAAATAATAACTAAACTACAATATTAAATAATAGTATTTCAAAGCTTCTTTTCCTTATGATCCTGTATCAGCTTGGTGATGCATTTATATAATGACTTGATGTCAGACATCCGGATATGATTTTTGCACAATTTTATTTTTAAATTATTTCCATGACATCAATAATTACTTATTAATAATTCCTTCATCTATAGGTTTTATTTGTCAGGATATCTATCATTTTTTTATCCATGTGTATTCATTTTCATTATTATTCAAATTATCTGTTCCTTTAATAAATTATTGCAATGCATATAATTTTATAAAAAAATATAGATTTATTACAAACGCTTTAAAATACTCTCATTTAGTTATTACTTATGACAGTTTGTTTTTTATTCATAATGTTTTTCTTCAAAAAGATAAATCATTTTACCTCCATAGCTTTATTTTCCACATAAAATTTATAAGTTTGTCATATTATTTATTAGTTTGGATACGACTATTTCACTACTAGAAAATGTGAAGTTAACTTTAATTTACAAGTAGCTTTCCCGTTAAGCTTTCCATATAATGTCCAATAAAAATTCTTGCTAAATAAAATAGTTCTCCTTGTTAAAACCATTAATACCATATTAATAATTATAAATTTTACTTTTAAGATCATTTTAAATAAGCATGTATTACTCATTAGTATTTCCATATCTTAAAGTGAATTCAAATTAAGTTTTGATGAAAATTCTCACAATGGAATTTAACATTAACACTGCATCCTTTAGATAAACCTTATTATAATTTATTAATAATACTCTCTATGCAAAATACTTAAAATTAATATCAATTTCAATTGCAAATATACTATAAGAGAAAGATTATATCACTAAATTGACTAATAAAACAAACAAAATTAAAAAAAGAATAAAATTTTAAAAATTACTCACACTAACCAAGAACTGATTGTGCAGCAATATTTATACCCAACAAAATTATCTTATTGGTGGATTTTTCTTTTCATCTGATACTGAATTTGTATATGACTTTGGTATTACAAAATTATTTTTTAAAAAAATTAAAGATGCCTCATTTTTATTTAAAATATTACTTAAAATATTAATTTTAAATCAATTTTATACTTCATTCAAAATTAACTAAACACTTTAAAATGACTTTTAAAAACAATATTTTATCAATTTATGTAACTTTTTTTAATGTATATATTTTATTTAAAACAAAATATTTAATTTTTACTAACTACATTTGTTTTATGGTACTATTTAAACATTTTACGATAATTAACTTTAATATTTCCTCTTGTGATAGATAAATAAATATATTCTATTCTATAGTGTAATTTTTAAATTATTTTGAAACTTTGTTAACACAAATACTTGTAAGCATGTATGCATGACTATATTCAGGTCACATGTCTTACACTGAGACAGACTGTATCAAAAATCTGGCTGAAAAATATTAAATGTTAATTGCAACAATTATAATATTAAATAAATAATATAATAATAGAAAATTTGGAATAATAATTTTGAAAACATAGAATTAAATATAATTTTTCCTACCAAAAAGATTACTTTTAAAATATGTAATACTAAATATAATTATTAGATATAATTTATACTTTAAAATATAGTATTTATTTAATTACAAGTTTTAACTATTAAAATGCAACTTTTAAAACATATTTTCAATATTTATTGCTACATTATTTATTATGGCCAGCTTTCCCAACCATATACAATTAATATTTTTAGCTTTATTAAACTTTTTTAATGTTATTTAGCATAATGTTAGGCATTAAATATTTTTATCTTGCTTTAATTGAATTTTTAAAAGAGTATCAATATAATATAATCATTACACAAAGAGAACATATCCTAAATTTAATTTTTTTTTTTGTAAATTGCAATAATCAATGACATCTGACCTAAAGAAAATGGCAATATATATATATATATATATATATATATATATATATATATTTAATTTGGGGTACACACATATATATATATATATATATATATATATATATCAAAACTACCCCAAATCTAAAATTAAACCAGACCAGAATAAAAATAATATTAAAACACAACCTAAGGTTTCACTGCTACAAGCAGACTTCTCAAGTGTAAAGAAATAATAAAAAAACACACATTATATATACTATTAAAAACTACCCACAAATCCATTCACTTCCCATCCACCCTTAATATTAAAAGAACTCTTAAATAAGTTAATTGCTTCAGAATCATAAATTTTCAATAATAAAGACTCTTTAATTCTTCTTTTGATTTCATTTCTCTCAAAGAAGACAACCTTAGCTTCATCAAAATCAATAGTGTGGCCTGTATCTTTTTCATGGACATACAAAGCAGAACTAAGATATCTATTTTTAACTCTACTTTTATGAACCTTTACTCTTTCATTTAAACTCAAACTACTCTGACCTATGTAAACCTTCTTACAAAATAAACAAGGAATAAAATATACCACACCAGGAATAGTCTTTCTATCAAAAACTTCCTTTGTATTATTCAATAAATTATTCAATGTAACACCCCTTTTCCAAGCAATTTTCTTATTTCCAAACAATTTACTATTTCTACACACAATTTTATAAGAAGACAATTTAAATGGCAAAGAAATAAAATCATATTTTTCTTTAACCTTTACATCCTTACAAATATTACTATTAAATAAAATACTTTTAACAAATTTATCAGAGTATCCACCACTTAAATAATCTTTATAAAATTGATATTTCTGAAACAAAGCTACCCCACTAGAATTATTTAATTTAATATTCCTATGACAATAATTCCTTAAAGCAGCTACTTTATGAGATACAGACTGATAGCTATCAGGTTTAATTATAGATCTTAATTCTTTACTTTTAACTAAATGACTGCACAATAAACAATTAGTTTCTATATTTCTAATCACCAAAAGATCTAAAAATTTTAACTTACCAAAATCTAACCCCCCTCCTTCTAACACAAATTTTATAGAAGGATCAAAACAATTAAACTCATTTACAAATTCCTTCACTTTACCATTCTCAACAACAAATAAACAATCATCAACATATCTGACAAATAATTTTACATATAAACAATTCTTTTTAATAATAATTTCCTCTTCCATAAAACTAATATAAACTGAACATACTAAAGGAGAAATAATATAACCTATTATCCACCCTTCCTTAATCTTATAAAAATTACCTTTATAAGTAAAATACATAGAATCTTCCAATAACAAAAGCAAATCTTTAATTACCTTAATTTTATTTTTTGATAAAGAACTTTTCTTAATCAATACAGACAAAAGAACATCAATACTGCTTAACCTATTAACAGACTGATACATATTTTCAATATCTAAACTTCCAAATACCCAACTACTTTCCATTTTAAAATTATTAATCTTATCAAAAGCCTCAAAAGAAGAAGAAACTGTGTACTGACCAAAATCAACAAATTGTTTTAAAAAATTATTCAAGAATCTAGAAATACCTTCTACAACACTACCTGTAAAATCAAAAATAAATCTTAAAGGAAAACCATCTTTATGAGGTTTAATATTCACAAACATCTTAGCTGATGTAAAATCATTAGGATAGCATTTTAAATAATCTACTCTATTAAAAATTTTTAAATTAACCATTTTCTTCATAATATCTATCAATTTTCTTTTAATCAAATTACCTGGATTTTTATCTAACAACATATATTTACCATTATTTAATTCTCTATCCATTTTCTCTTTGAAATCATCTCCTTTCATAATAACAAACCTACCAGCTTTGTCTTCACGAGAAATGATTACATCATTAGCAATTAACCTATTTTTAAGATGTTTAATCTCAGCAGGATTAATAACAAATTTTTCTTTCCTTTTTAAACTTTTATTCAAAATCGATTGAATACCAACTTTCTGCTCATCACTCAAATTACTAGATTCAATAGACGAAATTGTATCAAAAACTATATTTTTTGAATGAAATGGAACAAAATTTGGGCCTTTACCAAGAATATCTAATTCTCTATCATTTAACTTCAAATCCGTAAGATTAACAACTCTATCCTCAGAAACATTATTCTCATAACCTTTATCACTACAATAAACTTTATTAACTTTCCCAAACAACCACTTTAATTTTCTTTCATATTTTTTACAATATAAATTTGACCTATTCTGTCTAAATTGTTTCATAAAAAAATTCAAAATTGAATAATTAAAATCTTGCCTCCTTTCTAAATAAAATCTATTCCTTTTATATAGATAAATAAATTTATAAAACCTTACAAAAAATATCTTTTAAAAAACTATTCAATATATATGTTTGTAACTTAAAAACTAAATTTTTATTTTGAATTATTTTGAATAATGTTTCTGAGGATAGAGTTGTTAATCTTACGGATTTGAAGTTAAATGATAGAGAATTAGATATTCTTGGTAAAGGCCCAAATTTTGTTCCATTTCATTCAAAAAATATAGTTTTTGATACAATTTCGTCTATTGAATCTAGTAATTTGAGTGATGAGCAGAAAGTTGGTATTCAATCGATTTTGAATAAAAGTTTAAAAAGGAAAGAAAAATTTGTTATTAATCCTGCTGAGATTAAACATCTTAAAAATAGGTTAATTGCTAATGATGTAATCATTTCTCGTGAAGACAAAGCTGGTAGGTTTGTTATTATGAAAGGAGATGATTTCAAAGAGAAAATGGATAGAGAATTAAATAATGGTAAATATATGTTGTTAGATAAAAATCCAGGTAATTTGATTAAAAGAAAATTGATAGATATTATGAAGAAAATGGTTAATTTAAAAATTTTTAATAGAGTAGATTATTTAAAATGCTATCCTAATGATTTTACATCAGCTAAGATGTTTGTGAATATTAAAACTCATAAAGATGGTTTTCCTTTAAGATTTATTTTTGATTTTACAGGTAGTGTTGTAGAAGGTATTTCTAGATTCTTGAATAATTTTTTAAAACAATTTGTTGATTTTGGTCAGTACACAGTTTCTTCTTCTTTTGAGGCTTTTGATAAGATTAATAATTTTAAAATGGAAAGTAGTTGGGTATTTGGAAGTTTAGATATTGAAAATATGTATCAGTCTGTTAATAGGTTAAGCAGTATTGATGTTCTTTTGTCTGTATTGATTAAGAAAAGTTCTTTATCAAAAAATAAAATTAAGGTAATTAAAGATTTGCTTTTGTTATTGGAAGATTCTATGTATTTTACTTATAAAGGTAATTTTTATAAGATTAAGGAAGGGTGGATAATAGGTTATATTATTTCTCCTTTAGTATGTTCAGTTTATATTAGTTTTATGGAAGAGGAAATTATTATTAAAAAGAATTGTTTATATGTAAAATTATTTGTCAGATATGTTGATGATTGTTTATTTGTTGTTGAGAATGGTAAAGTGAAGGAATTTGTAAATGAGTTTAATTGTTTTGATCCTTCTATAAAATTTGTGTTAGAAGGAGGGGGGTTAGATTTTGGTAAGTTAAAATTTTTAGATCTTTTGGTGATTAGAAATATAGAAACTAATTGTTTATTGTGCAGTCATTTAGTTAAAAGTAAAGAATTAAGATCTATAATTAAACCTGATAGCTAACAGTCTGTATCTCATAAAGTAGCTGCTTTAAGGAATAATTGTCATAGGAATATTAAATTAAATAATTCTAGTGGGGTAGCTTTGTTTCAGAAATATCAATTTTATAAAGATTATTTAAGTGGTGGATACTCTGATAAATTTGTTAAAAGTATTTTATTTAATAGTAATATTTGTAAGGATGTAAAGGTTAAAGAAAAATATGATTTTATTTCTTTGCCATTTAAATTGTCTTCTTATAAAATTGTGTGTAGAAATAGTAAATTGTTTGGAAATAAGAAAATTGCTTGGAAAAGGGGTGTTACATTGAATAATTTATTGAATAATACAAAGGAAGTTTTTGATAGAAAGACTATTCCTGGTGTGGTATATTTTATTCCTTGTTTATTTTGTAAGAAGGTTTACATAGGTCAGAGTAGTTTGAGTTTAAATGAAAGAGTAAAGGTTCATAAAAGTAGAGTTAAAAATAGATATCTTAGTTCTGCTTTGTATGTCCATGAAAAAGATACAGGCCACACTATTGATTTTGATGAAGCTAAGGTTGTCTTCTTTGAGAGAAATGAAATCAAAAGAAGAATTAAAGAGTCTTTATTATTGAAAATTTATGATTCTGAAGCAATTAACTTATTTAAGAGTTCTTTTAATATTAAGGGTGGATGGGAAGTGAATGGATTTGTGGGTAGTTTTTAATAGTATATATAATGTGTGTTTTTTTATTATTTCTTTACACTTGAGAAGTCTGCTTGTAGCAGTGAAACCTTAGGTTGTGTTTTAATATTATTTTTATTCTGGTCTGGTTTATTTTTAGATTTGGGGTAGTTTTGATTTTATATTGACTAGTTTAGCTTTATGCTTGTAATGTTTATATATATATATATATATATATATATATATATATATATATATACAAGCATATATATATATATATATATATATATATATATATAGGCACACATACTCATGTTTTGATGTACATATACATAGAGATGAAATAGATTTTTTGTTGCAACAAAATGTCCATGATCAAAATTATATAGTAAAATATCAAATATAAGTTTACTTGATTTTATAATATTTCATAATGTAAAAAATGAAAGTTTTAAGATGTTTTTTATTCATTATTTTAAGTTGTTTATGAAACATATAAAATAAAGTAAATGAAAATTCAGTAGAAATGTTTTTGTGACTTTTTAAAAATTTATATTCAATTTTATTTGCCTTAATCCTCACCTTTTGTTTGTTATTGTTTTCCTAGACATTGCTGAAGAGGTCCTTTACATTACAGACTTGATGTTCAATCCAGAACAACCTGTAGAAGCCCGTCCTCTGTGCATTATTGCAATATACAATTTAAAGCTCCCAATTTATTCAATTGATGTTGCTGTGCAAGAAAGTAATAAAGAAAATACTGTTTATACTTTTCAAAATTTTAGTGAGGAAAGTAAAAGCCACCAACTATTTTATCCTCATCAACTTTTGGGTGAGGTAAGTTCTATAACTGAAATTCCTAACAAGCTTTGCTTTTCCTTCATCCACAGAGACATATTTAAACATTTCATTTCATGGAAGACAAGTTTTTATTCTTCCTCTGGTATTATAAAAGAAGCGAAACCAAAATATTTTACATTAAATCCAAGTAAGTTTAAAATATTTTAAATATTGTTTTAACATTTTTACTAAGCATATGGATATACATATAACAAGTAATTTTGTAATTAATACATTACAAAGCTGAATATTATAATTAAATGAAATAGAAATTATACAATCAATATTTTTGAACTACTTAAGTAAAATATGTTATATAATAATAATAACTTTTGAATAAAGTGCAAGCATGTTCACAAAAAAGTTTTAGTTGTTAAGTATTAAGCTGTGTGCTTAGATAGTCAAAACTATGAACAAGCTTGAATATAAATTATAATAACATGTACTATAAACCTTGTGTTTTCCAATTCAGAAATTGACTCTTATATAGAATTATATAATATGACATTGGATACTTATTTATGACAATATATATTATATATATATATATATATATATATATATATATATATATATATATATATATATATATATATATATATATATATATATATATATATATATATATATATATATATATATATATATTGAATCAACCCTCCACTGAACAACCAATAAATATGAATGACTACTACTACTGTTTATTTATTACTTATTTTTTACTACATTCAAAACTCTTAACAATATAAAATTTACCATTTAAAATTTACTCCTTAAGCTTATGGGAAACAACAAACACCAAGCATCGACAAATAAAATAAGTAATATTTTACTATATTTTGTCCTCCTAAATTTCCCTTTCAAAAAATGGTTGGTTTTCAGGTAAAGTGTCAACTATTATCAATAGTGAACTATCAATAACATTCAACACTCGACTACCAATTATACAATGATCAAATAAACACTTTATTTTATTTTTAAAAGAAAGAAAAGTCCCTTAGGTGTCACCTAATTACATTAGAATTAGCATGTCCATCTGATCAGCATAATTTGATACCTGAAAATCCCTGCTAGCTCAACCGGTTCCAACAACCCACTAAATAGACAAAACAAAAGGTATATCTTAAATTCTGCCTCTTCTAAACTACTACTATAATTTTTAAATCTAAAATAATTTTTTCCGAACCATTCAAAAATAATACTTCAATCCTTTAAAACTAATAATAACAACATTATACTGAATACTAAACATTTATAGATTTAACTTAGAGAATCTTTTCTGAAATACATATTAATAATGATTAGATTTTTCCCTCCTACTCTTATTAATAAAATAAATATTTATACTTACCTGTACATATCACAAATAAACATAAATGTTTTAAGAAAAAATAATTTAAATATTTTTTTTTTATCATTTTAAAATAAATTAATCGTTTTATCTTATAATGGGGCACAAACTTTTCTTTTTTTAAAGATTAAGATAAGCATTTTAATATATTACTTTAGCAAATAAATTATACACGTTACATCATATTTTATTGTATCATTTTTTTTAAGTTTTAAAAAAAATCAAATCACACATACACGCATGCCATTGTTTCAAAAATATTATTTAATAGAAGCTGCTTTTACTTATTTTATTATTGCAAATATTAATTTTTTGAAGTTTAAAGTTTATTCTTTTTTTAAGTTTAATTCAAAAAGTTTTTTTAATAAAGTCTGTATTTATATTAAAAGGAACTCTGGAATGTTTAGATATCACAGTCAAATATTTACCTACGTTTTAAAATACCACAGAAACAGCATAAAGAAATTATTTCTTAACTCATCGACGACTAGTAAACTGATTCTTTTGTAGATTCTGTGATTTGATATGATTTTCATGGCTGGTTTGGCATTCCTGCACACCACTGTCTGTTTAATCTATTTCAACATGATTACTTTCCAAACTAATCGCAGATCTTAGATGCATAGAGAGCGGCTTTCGGTCAACTGCAAATACATTGGTTTTAACCCTTTAACTGTCCAATTGTTCATTCGCTGCAGGTGGTATCACTCAAAGCTTTTAATTAGCCGATGCACAAAATAATGTATCAATTTTTCAAAAGTTATTGACCGTTTTTTTAAATATATTCACTTTAGTTTCGTTTTTAAAAAGTATATTAGTAATTTCTCACATTATAAAAATAAACGAAAGTTTGTTCAAAAATAAATTTTGATTTTTAATTTTAAAAATATTTGTTACGGTTGACATGAAAAGAAACGGCAATCATAATTTCACGTTATGATTTTTTTTTCCCGACTTTGCAATAAATAAATAATTCTTGCTAAAATCGTAACTATTTTTGTAAAATAATATTTATTTTTGACATATTATATGAAAATAATTTGTATTTTATTTGTATTTCATCAAAAAATATTTTTAAAATGCTCTAAAACATTCGTTTATCATTTTCAAAATAAAACAAAAGCGTTCGTAAATTTTTAATTTTTGGCAGCCATATAAAAATTTTAACAGCCAATAAGATTCAAGAAAAGATGATGAGAAGGCGGAGCTTTTCCATTTTCTTTTGTTTACAAAATTTCAACAGCCAATAAGATTCAAGAAAAGATGTGAAAAGGCAGTGCTTAGTTTTTGTTTGACATAAATCATCAATTAATTGATTTTTTACTTGTAAAATAATTCAATAGATGGCAGTATATTATAAAACTTTTTGCGTTCTAAAAAATGACGTTAAAACCGTAAACGTAGTCCAAAAACTAAGCAATTTACAGCGATGTCAAATTTACTCGATTAAAACGAATATGTATCAAAAAGTGCCTCGATTAAGAACGAGTCAAACAGTTAAAAGGTTAACAGTGCAACATTTTTGGGAAAATATTACTTCAAGAAATATTTATTAAAATGAGAAAGTCAGACCAAGAATGATAAAATGATGAGCTATTTATACTGTTTTAAACAATGGAAAACTTTATTAGAAGCAGCGTTTGTCTCATGAAAAAAAATCAGCTTCTGCATCTACTTTTTATTTAAATTACATACACACACATATATTTATTTATTTTATTATAAGATAAAACGAAATCTCTATTATTTTATTAAAAATTCATTTAAAGAATATTAAATCATTTATTTATTACAAGCCTTTTTTGCTTTTTTTAAACAAAAAAAAAATATTATTTTAAACAGCATTTACAGTTTATTTTATTTAATACAAAATTCCCCCTCCCACTGCTCTTTAGTTTTTACATTTTATTCTCTTAATATGAAATTTTTATATAGTTAGAACATGGGACTCATACAAATACTTTAATATCAATGTACTTTGGTACAATATATATAATTTGGATTTGTAAGTTAAAGTTTATAAAGCCTATATATTATATATATCACCTAACATTTATTTTTATTTTGTAATTGCTGTTTGGAAATCAGACATTTAATTATTACTTAATATATAGATGAATTGTTATTTATTTAACATACCGTTCACCTCAGAATCCTTATTGAATTTTAAAATTAATAGTAATTTTAAAAAAAATTACCCTATTAGTGCAATTAATAGATTTGGAAAGAAAGTGTATTATATCAATAAAAAAAACTGTTTTACAGGATGATAAAGAAATGCAAAAAATAAGACAAGCATGTTATGTAATTAATGTTAAAGAGGAATTATGAATGTGTAGGAAGATGTGGAAATACATTACAAGTTTCACTATCAGCTGTGTTATTTCAACACTTTCTATTGACATTATTATAATGTTTATTGCTAGGTTTGAATTTACTGGAAGGCAGAAAGTGAAATTAATATATATTGAAATAATATATTTCTTTGCAATATATTTTAATTAATGTATAAATGAAGTAAATGCAAAAAACTAAAATTTGTTAATTTAAGTGGCATGTATTGATAATTAAAAAATTATTATTATTATTATTATTATTATTATTATTATTATTATTATTATTATTATTATTATTATTATTATTATTATTATTATTATTATTATTATTATTATTATTATTATTTACATATTTAGGTAATGTTTCACCTTCAAAATGGCTTATGAAATTGTGTCTAAGGAAGAGTTTTTTAAATGGCACACATACTCAGACTGTACCATATAATTCTACTACAAACAGTTCAACTATTACAGAATTCTATTTGTTAATGGTTATTCAAAAGTAATATTATTTGCTGCAGGAAGTACTAATATTTTTGCACATACTTAATCGGAAAGATTACCCTGGGAAAAAATAAAACTACTCAGCAAATGAAGAAATGAAAATTTGAAAACAGTACCCCATACACTAATGCAATTATGAATGACATATTAATTAATTGTGCTTTCATAAAACACATGAATAACGCTTATAATACAATACATTATTTGAAGATGCAAACATCTGTTGCAATGCATTATCTATGTTTTCTAAAATTAAGTTACATAAAGCAGATCATTCTCTCACTTAATTATACACTTTTGGAGGATACGATTATTAAAAAGCAACGAATATTATTGCAAAATGGCTAACGAATCATTTTGGTATTGCCAAATATTCGGTTAAATCGTCCTTTCATTTTAATGAATGAATTAAAATTGCTAAAAGAAAATAATATTTCCGAGTGGCTTTAACAGAAGTAGCGGAATTGTATAGCATAGTGTCCTGTAAAATGTTTATTAATGTAACTAAACATTTTTCTCAGAGAAGCAGTTTTGATAAACCCAACACTGATTTTATTATTAATTTTTTTAAAATGGATCACTAATCACAGTACATTCTGGGTTTAATAAGGAATACTATAAATCAAAAGTCTTTTTGTCTATAGCTGCTTTCAAATAGTCCTACTATTTGCTGTTTAATTCATACGAAAATAGAAATAACGTATTGCCGATCTCTCTCTATATATAATTTACAGAAGATGCATTAATGTGCATGAATCTTTTAAAGTTTTGACTAAAATGTAGAGACATAATGTACAATGTCAGTAATTTAGCGGATCATAAAAAATGAGTTTGTCCTGGAAGCTTAATTTTTGGATTTGATTTGTAATATAAATCAAACCATCCAAGATTACAAAGTGATTGTTAAACCAATAGTCACTAGAGTCACTATACATCCATAATTTCAGACCCTGATGTCATAAAAAAACTTGTGGGTTTTAAAGGATTTCTTTAAAAAATTGTTTATATAGATGAATAATATTGTAATTGTAAAACATGAGAAGGATCTAGTTAATTATTGGATACAACAAAACATCTTTTACAACATAAATGATTTTTTACTTTAAAAAAGAAAATTAAAACTGCTATTATAAAGAAAGACAATAAACCTTGAGTGGCTATGAATTACATTTGCTGTATTGTAACCAAAATAAAAAAATAAGTACAATAATTCCAGAGAAACTTTAGGAGCCAACTAATTTAAATCGATTGATCAATAACTCTATTCATAAATATGAAAAAAAAAGCAGAAAATGTGAAACTGGTTTATGGTGTTTAATGTAATTGCTATGAGCAGTGTTTTGTATATTAAAAATAATCTGCAATGCATTTTAGTGAATCTTAAGTATAAGAATTAGGCAAAATAAATATTAATAAGAGAGTTAATGAAAATTATGCACATGGGTCAGTATTCTTAGACCAAGAATTAGAGTGGCAACAAACATGATTTGCAAAATATTAAAGTCGCCTGGAATGAGACTACAAAAAATTTAAAAAGTAAAAGATTTATAGTACTGTGCTAACAACAATAATAATATGAGTAAAAAGATGGAATAGTGTTTAATTGCTTAAGGATTAGAATATGTCAATTAAAACATATTTTATTTTAAGAAGACTATGCTAATATTATAACGCTGTGTTTGCTTTTATGCATTGGTTATTTCTTAAATTATATATATATATATATATATATATATATATATATATATATATATATATATATATATATATATATATATATATATATATATATATATATATATATATATATGCGGGTTCATCCATGTTAAAAACTTTTAATATTAATATACTGACGTTTCGACTTGGTCACACAAGCCATCCACAGAGTTATAAAAAGTAGAAAGACTCATGCTTTAGAATCATCGTCTTTAAAAACTCACCTTTGAACATATATGACACTTTTGTCATATGGCAACATGGAAAAAATAAATTAGATGATTTTTTCTTATATTTAAATAATATGCATCCTCATATTAGATTTACAATGGTTTCAGAGTCTGATAGAAAACTCCCTTTTCTTGATGTTCTAGCCACCAGAACACCAAATAGTTTATCTTTTTCTATTTACAGAAAGGATACACACAGAGACATATATTTGCATTTTCATTCTCATCATCACCCAACTCAGATAGTTTCTAGTAACCAAAACTCTTTTAATTAGAGCAATTAACCTTTCAGATGAGACACATCCGAAAGAAGAAATAAATCGTATTAATAGTGTTTTATTAGCAAATAGTTATAATTACAATTTTATAAAAAAAGCCTTATTTCAAGCCCAAAATAGACAAATAGGAAACAAAAAGATGATAAATCAGCTATTAGGATTTGTGTTCCATATGTAAAAGGAACTACAGACAGTATCAGATGTATATTAAAACCCTATAATATAGATACAGCATTTTCTGCTCATCAAAAGATCAGAAATATAATAACCAATCCTAAGGATTCAATCCCTTTTGAATCTCATGGTGTCTATCAAATCTCATGTAAAAATTGTAAAGCATCTTACATAGGTATGAGTAATCATTGCATCAGTGTTAGGAGAGATGAGCATGCTAATGCAGTTAAACAACACTCATCATCAGCAGCACTCTCACTCCATACTATAGATTCATGTCATAAAATTGATTTTTCTAGTACCAGGATCTTATCCAGATGTGATAATCTTTACCAATGCAAAATTAGGGAAGCCATTGAGATTCTTAAAAGGCCAGATACAATAAGCAAGATGATACATGCAAACTTCCTCCTATTTGGAAAGATTTTTTTAAAAAAACATTCCTAAACTTAACATTTTTTGCTATTGGTGGAATTTTAACATTTTATTCAAATCAGTGATTGTAGTGCATATACAACCATCTTTCTACCTTTTATAACTCTGTGGATGATTTGTGTGACCAAGTCGAAATGTCAGTATATTAATATTAAAAGTGTTTAACATGGATGAACCCGCAAAATATGTATTTTATATATTTAACCTGTGCAAATCTTCGTTTTAACATATATATATATATTGAACCAACCTGATAAAACTGAACCAACCTGCTCTGAACAATCACTAATAATAAAAACAAACTAACTAACTACCATTATTTACCGTTTCTACTATTTACTACCTTCAAAACTCTTAACGCTATAAAACTTACAATTTAAAAATTATTACTTAAACTTATGGGAAACAACAAACACAAAACATCAACAAATAAAATATTAACTAATATTTTTTTATATTTTGTCTTCCTAAATTTGTCTTTCAGAAAAATAGTTGGTTTTCAGATAAAGTGTCAAATATTATCAATAGCGAACTATCAATAACATTAAACACTCTACTATCAAATATATACCGATCAAATAAACATTTTATTAATATTTTTTAAAGAAGAAAGAAAAATTCCTTAGGTGCCAATAAATTACATTAGAATTAGCATGTTTATCTGATCAGCAGAACTTGGCATCTGAAATCCACGCTAGCTCAACCGGTTTCAACCATCCACTAAATAGACAAAACAAAAGGTATATCTTAAATGCTGCCTCTTCTAAGCTATTACTATTTTTATTTATCAAACTAAAATAATTTTCCCCTAAACCATTCGAAATAATACTTCAATTCTTTAAACTATTAATACAACATTATACTGAATGCCAAAATATTTATAGATTTAAATCAGTGAATCTTTTTTAAACTACTATTATTAATGATTAGATTTTTTTACCTCATAATCTTATTAAGAAAATGAATATTTATACTTACCCACACATATCAGAAATAAACATAAATGTTTTAAGAAAAATAATTTAAGTGTATCTTTATATTATTTTAAAATAAATAAATCATTTTATCTTATAATGAGACACACACACTTCTTTTTTTAAAGATTAAAATAAGCATTTTAATATATTACTTTAGCAAATAAATTTTACATGTTACATCACATTTTATTTTTATCTTTTTTTTAAAAATTTAAATAAATCAAATCACAAACACGTGCATGCCATTTTCAAAAATATTATTTAATAGAAGCTGCTTTTACTTAATTTATTATGGAAAATATTAATTTTTTAAAGTTTAAAGTTGTTTTTTTTTAAGTTTAATTCAAAAAGTTCAAAAGTTCTATCAGTAAAGTCTATCTTTATTTTAAGAAGAAATCGGAAATATTTAGATATCAAAGTCAAATAATTATGTAGGTTTTATATAGCACATAAACAGTATAATGCAATTAATTCTTAATTCATCGATGACCAGTAAATGATTACTTCATGGATCCTGTGACTTGTTATGATTTCTGTAGCTGGTTTGGTGTTCCCCACACTCTGTGGTCCATTTAGTCTATTTCACATTGATTACTTTCCGAACTACTTGCAGATCTTAATTGTGCAGAGAGCAGCTTTTGGTCATCTGCAAATACATTGGTTTAACAATGCAACATTTTTGGAAAAATTACTTCAAGAAATATTTTATTAAAATGAGAAAGTCAGAACCAAGAATGAACAAACGTTGAGCTATTTACACTGTTTTAAACAATGGAAAACTTTATTTAGAAGCAGTGTTCTTCTTCTCATGAAAATAAAACTAGCTTCTAGCATCTACTTTTTATTAAAAACTGCATACACACATGCACATATATTTATTTATTTTATTATAAGATAAAACGAAATCTCTTTATTATTTTATTAAATATTCATTTAAAGAATATTAAGTCATTTATTTATTACAATATTTTTTTCTTCTTATAAACAAAAAAACACTTTTATATTAAACAGCTTATTATTTTAAACAACCTATTATTTTAAACAGTGCTTACAGTTTATTTTATTTAATACAAAAATTCCTTTCCCTGCTCTTTAATTTTTACATTTTATTCTCTTAATATTAAATTTTTATATTTTAAAACATGGGATTCATAATAAATTAATATATATATATATATATATATATATATATATATATATATATATATATATATATATATATATATATTGTGTACCCTCATTTCCGGGCAATATAATATTAAAATGAAATGGGTCTAGCTCAGTTAATGATTACGCTCGGCTATAATGCATATAATTGATAAATAAAATATTATCAATTAAGATTAATTATTCTACAAGCTCAAATTACTAAAATAATAATACTGGTACGGTTTACACAATGAATAAATAATACTTATTAAATTATGAGACTTGGAAGTGAGATACAAGTGGTAACAGAGAATACATTGAACCACTATCCCATAGGATACTACATCAATTACATAAAACACTACCCCCCAATTACTATCCCAAGTAATAATATATAGTATTCTTATGACTTTAGTAATAACTAATCATTAAGATTACACTAATAAATAAATCTTAATCTTTTTATTTAAACTAATTTAGCTAAAATAAATATCAGGTTCTTAAACTAATTTAAGTCAATTAAAAATTACTGTAATCAGGCATGATAAGGGATTTAATATCATACTCAACCACAGCTAGCTAATATAAATAATAATAATAATAATAATAATAATAATAATAATAATAATAATAATAATAATAATAATAATAATAATAATAATAATAATAATAATAATAATAATAATAATAATAATAATAATAATAATAATAATAATAATAATAATAATAATAATAATAATAATAATAATAATAATAAAATATTCTTCATTGTATGATATAAATCTACATATCTTTTCATCCACTATAATTCTTATTCACCATAATAATAATAATAAGGAAATAAAATAATATAACCTTTTATCTTTCATATAATAATGTAATAAATATGTGATAGTATATTATAATATAAAAAATATATGTGTGGCAACATATAGCATTACAATTCTTTATAATATTATAATAATCAATTTATTACCATAAAGATAATGTAAATGTAATTACTTAAATAAATAAATAAAGCACAATATTAGAATTCTTAAATAATACTTTATTTCTGTGCAAATGTGTCGTTTTGATTCCAATATTCTGTGGTTTTTAAAAATATGAGAGTGGGAAAGAAATTAACTCAACACACAACTTTTTAAAAACAAGTTTAACAAAATTTTATAACAACAAATAAAATAAACAATAATCTATTTTCAATATTTACAATTTGTATAATAAGTCTTGCACCATTATTCATCGTAACTACAAATACAATAAAATATCAATTTAAGTCTTCACACCGATTTAAAACAATATAATACAATTTTTGCTTTATCTTTTGTTGTGAAATTTTATAATAAAGATATAATCACTTTACATTATTTCTAAAATATTATCTCTTTACTGAATAATATGCTTCATTTAAGCATATAGTGGAAAACACAAAAAATAACAATTTCGAATATGGAACTTATCACTAAATAATTTTTCATTTTGCAATGTTATTATTATTTTACATAAAAATATCTAATGTTGATTAATTAATACAATACGTGGACATCATTACTAATCATATTATTATTATTATTATTATACCCGATATCTCACACTTAATATTATTTTAATATGGAATAGTTGCAATTATGATGTACTTCTTAATTATTAAAATAAATACAAAAATATACCTATGCTTATCTTGTACTATTTTGTTTTACTACATTATCTATTTTGAAAAATATGCAATACTTATAAAATAAAAAATAAAATTTGAAGTTATTTAAAATTCCTGAGAAACTTCGCATCATTTATTTTTTTCATGAAATTTATTTTATTTCCAAAATAAATATAGAACATATTCTATGATTCTTTATTATTTTATTCCATTTGATTTTAATTCCATTTTTGTGTTAACTCTATTCCTCCTTATAAGTAACTGAACCTATCTTATTCATCCAATAACAGTCCTTAAATTCTAAATTATTTATAATTTCCTTTTAAAAGATGATACTGTGCGATGTATTTTCTTTGGAAAATTGTCATAGCAAATGGATGTGTAGGCATAAAGAATAAATTGGAGTCTTACTCAATAGTATATATTAGATAAACATCATGGCACAGTGTATCAATAAAATAGAGGTGTGACCTATTTGTCTAATGACCTCCACTGCCAACAACAATGTCAAAGGTATTACATCAGCTTTCTAGAACAGCAGTATTCAATATAAAATAAACACTGCCCACAAATAAAATATATCAGCTACAGGGCTTTGTTAACTGTACCTGGTATACTTAATAAGATTACAATATTTTATTCCTATTCCCATAATAAATCCTACATTAATAACATCTCATTGGTTTCATGTTTATAAAATTACTACCAATTCACTATCTTATCAAAATTTCCCTATAGATTCAAATCTACACCAACAATGGAACTAACTAACATAGACAAAATGACAAATAAAATTCAATCATAATTAGGGCAATCTCAACAAACCTACAAGAAAAAGGTTATTTTACTTTCCTATCCAATATTCTTGAACAAAATACAAAATAATTATTATCCATACTTTAAATATATAAAACATTAAAGTCCTTTGTAAAAGAATCATATAATTATTCATCATCATGTTACATTATACTAGTAATATGAAATTATAGTATGCATATCTTTAGAATAAATAAATTCTAATCTTATAATTTTAATGTGTTGTATAAATGTGTTCACATATAATTCAACATTCATACTTCAATTTAAATTATTATTTTAAAATTGTTGAGTAGGAATGAATTTAATATTTTTATTAAGATCGTTGAGTATGAATAGACTACATAAATCTGCATTTGAAAAGAAATTATTATATCCCTTATTTAACCTTAGGCCAAAAGTTTGCAGCCAAACCAACGTCAATTCATCGGATATATTGATGTATTCAATGCAGCATAAATACAACAACACAAAATACTATACTGTCAGGAATGTACATCTCAACAGTAAGTAGAGTTAGAGAAGACATTGTCATTCAACCAACAGAAATGCTACATCTGTTGGTGAGTAGAACAATAAACAAAAAACTTCATAGGAATGGACTGTGGTCCTTTTTGCTGACTTACAATCCCATCCATAGGCAAACAGAAGGTGTGTGGCATATATATGCAATCCTGCCCATAGCAGATATCCTGCTACATTTACTAATTACAGCAATACATCCCATCCATTGACCCAATCTAATTACAAAACAAATAATCTAAGATTACCCTCCCTTAAACTATATATATAACTTTACTAATCTATATAGCCATTCACACCCGACTTAAATTTAACATTTATATACGTTCGCACAGATGGATTTATAAAAGTTTATTGTTTATTGTTGAGCATAGATCGACTACACAGATTACACACCCAAAAAACATCCCAACATAGACATACATGATCAAAATATAAAGTCATTGATGTAATTGCAGAGGGAATTCACTAGACACCCAATGGCATTCATCATAAGATGCCACATTAACACCAATAACTAACAAGACATCCAAATATATACAATTTATATATTCAACATAAGATATCATTATTTACTGAATGTCTATATATTTTAATCATATATGAAAACAAAAACATAATTAAATGTGAACGAATCTATGCAAGTGTCTATGCTCAACTTAAATTTAATCCATTTAAAATTTAAACAAGAAATATTAATACAAATAAAAAATAATAAAATGGAAATGATTTTTTTTAGCAAACAAATATGTAAAAATTAAACACTTATAATTAATTTGAAACATAAGTCAGATAAAAGTTCTTTTTTAAAATTTAGATTAGCTGATCACATCTTTTAAAATTTAAACAAAAGTTCTTAATTATTTTTAATTTTGAAATTGTAAAGTTCATTGCTCATGGTAGAAGTGTCCATGTTTTTTGGTGACAATTTCCACAAAAACTTTCATGGAAGAGCGGTCTGTTGTTTATACTGTAGTTCTCAATCCCGAAGCTGCCTTAGGTGTTTCATTCCTGGTATTTCAGTCATTTCATTTTTTAAAATAAGTGAGAGAGAATGACAAGTGCATCTTATTGTCTTCTCACAAACTTAAGTTGGAACTGTCAGGAAACTGAATATTTCTCTTTTTATAATCCTCCTATGGATTCCATGAACAAAAACATCACTGTTCCATTTTTTTGTTATGGTCTGGGCTTTTATTTGCTGCTTCTATATTGGACAAGCTAATTCTTTATTCTCTTATCTAATTTTCATCTGACTTTTTAATTACACAAGAGCACCAAGGCTAGCTTGCTTTTCAATTATTGAACAATCATTTCCATTTACAGATTACAGGAATTAATGAATACCTGTTTTTATTTTTACTTACGTTATTTCTTTATTAAAATATTTTTATATTTAAATCTTGTATTTTTTATAAAAAAAGTACGTTCCAAATACTTTTTTTTTATTTATAAAAAAAAAAAAATATTTTAAAACTTTTGCATCTGTGTGAATATATATACGATTAACAAACAGTTTAGCTTTTAGTTTTTTAATATATTTTATTTTATTTGCGAACTTTAAGATTTGATTTTAAATTAATGTAACGGCATATTTATATACCATTACAATATATATATATATATATATATATATATATATATATATATATATATATATATATATATATATATATATATAAACTTATGTTTTGATGTACATATGCATAGAGATGAAACAGATTTTTTGTTGCGTGAAAATGTCCATGATCAAAATTATATAGTAAAATATCAAATATAAGTTTACTTGATTTTATTATATTTCATAATATAAAAAATAAAAGTTTTGGCGTGTTTTATAATTATTATTTTAATTTGTTTATGAAACATATAAAATAAAGTAAATGCAAATTCAGTAGAAATGTTTTTGTGACTTTTTAAAAATTATATTCAATTTTATTTGCCTTAGTCCTCACCTTTTGTTTGTTATTGTTTACCTAGACATTGCTGAAGAGGTCCTTTACATTACAGACTTGATGTTTGCTCCAGAACAACCTTTAGTAGCCCGTCCTCTGTGCATTATTGCAATATACAATTTAAAGCTCCCGATTTATTCAATTGATGTTGCTGTGCAAGAAAGTAATAGAGAATATACTGTTTATACTTTTCAAAATTTTAGTAAGAAAAGTAAAAGCCACCAACTATTTTATTCTCATCGACTTCTGGGTGAGGTAAATTCTATAACTGAAATTCCTAACAAGCTCTGCTTTTCCTTCATCCACAGAGTGATATTTAAACATATTATTTCATGGAAGACAACTTTTTATTCTTCCTCTGGTATTATAAAAGAAGCAAAATCAAAATATTTTACAATTAATCCAAGTAAGTTTAAAATATTTTAAATATTGTTTTAACATTTTTACTAAGCATATGGATATACATATAATAAGTAATTTGTAATTAATACATTACAAAGCTGGATATTACAATTAAATGAAATAGAAATTATACAATCAATATTTTTGAATTACTTAAGTAAAATATGTCATATAATAATAATAATAATCTTTGAATAAAGTGCAAGCATGTTCACAAAAGAGTTTTAGTCGTTAAGTATCAAGCTATGTACTTAGATAGTCAAAACTATGAACAGTCTTGAAACTAAATTATAATAACGTGTACTATAAACCCTGTGTTTTCCCATTCACAAATTGACTCTTATATAGAATAATATAATATGACATTGGATACTTATTTATTACATATAACATATATGTAAATGATTTGGATTTGTAAGTTAAAATTTATAAAGCATACATATTATATATATATCATCTAACATTGATTTTTAACTTGTAATTGTTCTTTTGGAAATCAGACATTTAATTATTACTAAATATATAGATGATGTGTTCTTTATTTAACATATCGTTTGCTTCAGAATGATTATTGTATTTTGAATTTAATAGTAATTTTTAAAAAAATTACCCTATTGGTGCAAGTAATAGATTTCGAAAGGAAGTGTATTATATCAATAAAACAAACTGTTTTACAGGATGATAAAAAAATTCAAAAGATAAGACATAGATGTTTTGGAATTAATGTTAAAGAGGATTTATGAATGAGTAAAAAAATGTGGAAATACATTACAAATTTCACTATCAGCTGTGTTTTTTAACAGTTTGTATTGACATTATTAAAATGATTATTGCTAGGTTTGAATTTATTGGAAGGCAGAAAGTGAAATTAATATATATTGAAATAATATATTCCTTTGCAATATATTTTATTACAGCATAAATGAAGTAAATGTAAGGAAGGAAAATTTATTAATTTAAGTGTCATGTCATTGATATTTAAAAATTTTATTATTATTATTATTATTATTATTATTATTATTATTATTATTATTATTATTATTATTATTATTATTATTATTATTATTATTATTATTATTATTATTATTATTATTATTATTATTATTATTATTATTATTATTATTATTATTATTATTATTATTATTATTATTATTGCTACTGCTACTGTGACTATGACTACTACTACTACTACTACTACTACTACTACTACTACTACTACTACTACTACTACTACTACCACCACCACCATCACGACCAGTGAATGAAAAAGTAGGATGTGCTTTATTTTTCTCTTTAAACACTAACGGTATTTTGGATAAATAGTTTCAGGTTATTATTATTATTATTATTATTATTATTATTATTATTATTATTATTATTATTATTATTATTATTATTATTATTATTATTATTATTATTATTATTATTATTATTATTATTATTATTATTATTATTATTATTATTATTATTATTATTATTATTATTATTATTATTATTAATAATCCAGGGTGAATGTGATTATATTTATTTAAATCACTTAAACCAAAATGCGTTTTTAATTGCTTTTTATGATTTTCTAGTGAAATAACTCATAATTGAAAAGAGGTAAACTTGCAGATGTCAAAATGATAAATATACACAGCTTTTTTTTCTTAATGGATTTTCAGTTTTGAAAGTTATTGTGATTATTTTTTTATCTTCGTGTGAACTGGTTGTTTTATCTGGAGTATACAATATATATTATCTTAACTGATTACAACATCTTTAATTTGTCATTTGAAATATTATATCCATAGACATATTGAAAAGTGACATAATTTTATTGTTATAAGAATAATATAAATTTTATAAAAGTTTAATTAAGTATTAAGAAATAACTGAGATTTAAAAACTGCATAATAACTGCTTAAACTTATTGACGTCAATATAATGTAATGTATATAGTTTTTTATTATTGATGGTCTTTGAGTTTTAAGTTACTGTTCTTATTTCCTTATTGATTCCTTATTCTTTTAGTCAAGAGTAAAGAATGACAATATTTTAATATAGTACTTTCAAAGGGGGGGGGTCTTATTTTTTACTGGGGAACGACTAGATATGTGTTAAAAAGAATTATAAGAATTTTTGACTGGAGTCAATTAATAATTTTATATATTTTTATTATCATTATAAACATCAGTTTTAAATGGAATATATTACTTTTTATATTCATGGATAGTAAGTATTTTTTAAATTATCAATATTTTATTTTAAAAAGTTGCTCCCAGCATTTTATTCATTGCTTTACTTTGAAATGCTGAAATTCTTACTTTATTTTATAGATACAATGAACTCTGGCTTTTGTTTTATTTTTAAAATTCGTTTTAAAGTATTTAGTTAAACAGTATTTAATTGTTTAAACATTTATAAGGAATTAGATGTCTTTGTTTACAATACAATAATAATAGGCGGTTTATACTTTTAAATTTTACTTAACCTATCAATGGACAATATCATTTTATATTCAATTAAGTACTTAGTGACTTTGATATATTTAATAACTTTATCTTGGACATTGTTTATATATATATATATAGTACAATTGATTAGGTTTATATAATTTATCTAATATATATTTTTTTGTATTTACTTTAGATTTTTTTTTCAATTTTACTAATAATTATTTTGATGGATTGTTTACTTATCTTTTTCTTAAACAACATGTATAACCATTATTTATTTTGTAATTAAATTATTTTACTATAATACATTTTCACACTTTATAATTTATAATTTGTAGTTGAGATTTAAATGTGTACTTAGAAGAGACTTCTTCACTATCCTTTATTTAATTTTTATTGTTAGTTTTATTTCTCATGGCTCCTTTTAATACACTTTGTCCTTTATGTTTTTTTCTGATTTTATTGGCAGGCAAAAGTGTTTTAAATGAGTGGACTTTTGGTGCCTTATATACTATGTACTATATTATAATTTATTTCATAAAGATACTTCCATTGATTTTGTCAATAATACTTTTGAATTTTTATGTGAATATTGTAGCTCTTATTATAAGAAAGTTTCTGTTATTTTAAATTTTTATGCCTCCCAAACCTCTATGGTGAAACCATTTTTTTCAATTTCACCTATTTTTGTTTTAACCTCTGATTCTAACTGGATTTCATCCCAAACTTTTATGATAAACCACCCCTTTCTGTTTTACCTATTTCTGATTTAATCTCTTATTTTAAATCGATTCTATTGTTATATCAAATCACATTAACTTTATCAATTGTTCTGGTTAATGTCAGGGAAAGTTTCATACCTCTTGTTAAACTAAGTAAGTATAAATTTATTAAACATACATTGATTACGTAAGTAATATTTACTGAGGCCATAACCTCAATAATATGCATATAAAATGCGATTGTAGGGACCTCTACAGGTGTTTTAACCACAAGCTTATGCTATCGAAGAAAAGAGGGGAACCTCTTTACTTCAACCTACTTTCTATTTAAATAGGTGAAACTGAAGCAGTTAGATCTGCGAGTGTGAAGCTATTCTTAGTAATGTTGATGCTGATATTTTCCTTACTATGTGGCTTCTATAAATGTATAGATTGCAATAATATCTATAAGGTGTATATGACAGATAGTATTTCTGATAATCCTATTTCAGACTATGAGTTTGAGATAGTTAAGTTAACTAATTGTATGAATAGCAGAATTAATGCAGGTGATTATGTTAGAAATTCTGTTGTAAATGAACTTAATAAAAATAAAGATGTTTTATTCTTAGAGTATCTTTCTAATGTTGATGTTAAGTTATCTTTTGATAATGGAAACAATAAAATTGGAAACTCTACTAGGAATGAATTTGACAAAAATAAAACAATTAATGGAAATAATACTGTTGAAAACTGTCCTGTATATGAATGTGACAAATATAAAAATGTTATATTTTTAGATGATATTTTTACTATTGATACTAATTTATCCCCTAGTAATGCTGATGTATTTTTTAATAATGAAAACAATACTGTTGGAAATTTTGATGTAAATGAATTTGACAATAATAATGTTGTTTTATGATTAGATTCTCTTTCTAATGTTGATGTTGACTTATCCTTTCATTATGGGGCAATAATTTTATAATTCTGGTCTAAATGAATTTGACTCTGCTAATAATGTTGAGAATATAAATAGTATAATGTTATTCATGATTTTAGCAACTTTTGTTTTTAAATGATCTTATCTTATTGTCTTTTTTTTATAAATAATTCAATAAGCAAAATGTCCCAACATTGTAAAAATTCTTCAGGGATCAAATATAAATTCATTAATACTAATGATATTAAACAGGCAAAACTCTCCTTTAGTAGTGCCACCCTGTGCCAACTAGAGTAATCAATGGATGTGAGAAGACTTGGCAAAAATACCTATTAATTGCCTACTCATCCAATATCACCAGACCAGTTTCTGGCTTGTGGCCTTCAACAGTGAGGAGTCTTGTATCTGAGAGCACTGCACTAAGAATTTAGGTGCAGTGCTCTCATATACAAGGCTACTCACTCACAAAGGCCACAAGGCAGAAACTAGTTTGAGGATATTGGGTGGATAGGCAAAAGTTAGAGATTTTATACCCAATATTTTTGGCAACCATTGATTACTCAGGTTGGCACAGGTTGGCACAACTGTATAGAGAGTTTTGCCTGTTTAATAACAGTTATGTGCAAGTACAAGAGATGGTGATCATGTGATGTTTAGTGGCTTAATACTAATGATATTGACATTCTGTGCATGTTATCATCTTCTGATTATTTGGATCAAATTTTTAGACCTTCTCTTGCCAATGATCATTCATCTAAAACTGAAAATGATAACATTAAATGTTAATCTTCACCCAACTGCTCTGAAGATATTGGTAGAAATATCAAATTAGATAATTACAAAGATGATTTAGTTAGTAATGAAATAAATTCTTAATATTAATAATGTATTTAGAATTTTGCCTTATTCCAAATTCAATAGTATATATTTTTATAATTCATCTTAGCTTCAGGAAAAAAAAAATTATGATTGCTTTTCTGATTCTGGATATTTTTCTCACAAAAAAATAAAATCTTTATACTTTTTTATGGGAAAAGATTTAATGGAATTTTCCTCGTTACTTTATGTCCTTTAAAGTCTATGAAATCTAAAATACTCAATTATCCATCTGTGGTTCCCAAATTCATTCCAGCTCATAAATTACACAATATTATTTTCATGAAAAAAAAATATAATGTAGGATTCCTGTTAAATTATCACCTTTAAATTCTACTAAACATAAAATACTCAATTAACCAGATAATGCTCCCAAATTTATTCCAGCTTATATATCACCTTCATTCAAATTTTAACTATGGGATAAATCATTTTGGATACTCCTCTTTATCTTATAGTAAGAATGACATTTTAAGATAATATATATATATATATATATATATATAAATTAAGAATGACATTTTAAGATAATATATATATATATATATATATATGGAAACAATGGATAAAATTAATCATAGAATTAAACTTGGTTTGAGTGCTTTTGGTAGACATAACTTGATACTAAAAGGAAAAACGCCTATGTGTTTGAAAAGGAAGGTTTTTAATAAATGTGTTTTAACAGTTCTTACGTATAGATATAAGTCTTGAACACTTAATAGAAGAGCAATACAGAGACTTCAGACCACTCAATGAAGTATGAGAGATGCATGTTGGGAATAATAAGAAGAGATCGAAAACACAATATATGGGTAAGAGAACAAACAGGTGTTACTGACCTTGTTGAGCAAATTAAAAGACTGAAATGGAGTTGGGCTGGATGTATTGCTAGAAGACATGATAACAGATGGACAGTTGAAATCTTAAACTGGATACCAAGAGATTGTAAAATACCCAGAATGAGATCACATGGGAGATGGATGGACAAAATAAGAATAGTGTGCAGGGGTGGTATGGAGAAGAGAAGCTAAAGATCAGAGAAGATGGATTAAACTTGGAGAGACCTGCAGTGGATTGATAATGGTTGATGATGATGATTATATTGAATATATATATATATATATATATATATATATATATATATATATATATATATATATATATATATATATATATATATATATATATATATATATATATATTGTAACCATAGTTTTGGCTCAAAAATAGTAGGTTTTATCCAGTGGATAAATGTGTAAAATTTTAAATTTTAATTGGTAATAATTTGTTAAGATATTGAACGTCAATGTGTAGAGACTAGTTATAGAGTGAAAGGCTTGTGGATTATAATTTTCCCACTAAGAAAAACCTCACTAAGAAATATCTTAAGATGGTGATGATGGTTTAGACTGATAATGCTCTGGAGATTCTGATGGAATGGATATTTATCTCATAAATATTTTATCACAGTTTCCAGTGGTAGTTTAAATAATAATGTAATAGTGTAAAACCAATTTGAAAATAAGAAAGTATTTAAAACTTATTATTAAACAACAATTAAAACAATAACCAAAATCAATTTATAATTCTTCTGAATTTTATTTATAAACGATTTTTAAATACATTATATGTTAAGTTAAAGAGAAATACATCAGTCTAGATTTTCCTCACTACAGGGATTAGAAATATTAATTTATGTACATTTACTATGATTGGATTATTTATGACCAATCACAACTGGTAAGACAAATAATAAAGGCTAGAACAGATGGATAAACAGAGAATAAGGTTACAGTGAGGGTATTATGGTACCTGGCAATGTGTGGCCTGATTGTTCAGATGAGGGTGGCTAGCTGTAGCTAGGTTACACAGAGGATGATTACAGTGACATCAACTTAGGGGCCTGATTTCATTTATGACTAGATAGACTTAATATGCTTGTTGTTGGTTTTTTAATTAGCAAATCAACTCTTGGGGCATGTTCATGCAGAATTATAGATTTTCCCTTCAAAGCAATCACCAACCTCACAGAACTGCATATAGCTATTACAATTGGTGGAAGTCAATGTAGATTTAATTCTTTAGATAAAGCCAGATCACATAAATAGTGGTTCTTTGATAAGAAAGATTATTATTGAGTTTACTGAAAAGAAGTGATTAATCTATAAATACATTGTGGCTAAAGAATTGATGGGGTGAAAAGATCGGTCGTTTGCTTCTCAGAGGTCTGTTCCACCAACTCATCCGTGCCTTTCCAGTGCTTAAACATCTAGCCGGAGACTGTGTCGAGGAAGCCTGTAAATAATCTGACTGTATAAATGCCTGTTTACAGCCATGGAATGCCTACTGATTGATTATGAGGTAACGCCCAATTCCAGCAAGCCATTGATTCCATTTTACTTGTTTTCCAAATCAATACTAATGTATATTTTATATATCTGTGTGATGTTTATACGGCTTGGTTTAAATGCATCTTTTAATTTTATTAAATTTAAAATATCAAATCTTATAAAATCTTACATTATTTTGATGCGGCAAATTAAATTAATTTTGTTGGTTTATTTAGAATATTTGATTTACTGAAATTTCCAAGTACGAAATTCAATGAGCTATTAACTTTAAATTCTCACCCTCTTAATTTTCCAGTCAAAATCATTACAGGACACCTACTTCCCATAAATTAATTAATAGAAAAGCTTGTTTAGTTTTGTATCTTTTATATTATAAATTCATTTTAAATTTATTTATGATTGAAATTATTTTAAAAATCTTATTATTACCTCCAATTTAAAATTGCTCTCGTAATTAAATCGATTAGCTAAACCATTACAATTTCTGTAAAACGTATATCTTGAAAAAAAATCATTGACAGCACATTTATCATAGAGTTTTATCAATATATATTTTATACACATATTTTATTTGTCAGAAAATAATAAAAGTATGATTTACAATTTATTATGCTTTATATTGTCAAACTTCGTCAGAAGTGAGTTTGGTATTAATGCCACGTCTATATTAATTAAAAGACAATCTTATTTTGTAATCTTTGATAAAATATTTAATAACTTATTAATAATAGTGTGGAAAACAATTTGTATTTTAGTTCTAATTCTTACCTTTCTTTTTATAATATACTTTATAATTCATTCATTGATGTCAGGGAGCTGTTTATTTTAATCAGGATTTAAGTTATAATTTTGTTAGTGATACATTATCTACCTATATATGTCTAAGGCATTATGTATTTATAGCTACAACCATTCACTTACTCATCAGGACCTTCGGAAATTTAACTATAGCCAGTCCAATTTTTCACACTCCATCAAAGTAGACGTAGTTCATATCAAAGGGATCCATTTTCGGGCATTGCCATTTAAAATGTGTATGGAAGTCCAGCGCATCAAAAATATTTTATTATTATTCAGAGACATGCTTTGGTTAGAGGGCCAACATTTCTCTTATCTACCTGTACATATCAGGAATTTCTTTAGTAAAGCCACTCAGAGGTTCATAACAGACCTAATTTATTTTTGTTGTAATTTATAATAGCATACTGCCTTTTTCATCATTTTATATATTTGTTTAGCAAACCTGAAATGCTCTCTGCCATGATGGCATTTCCTTCACAAACAAATTTCGTAATTAATTAAATCTGACTGTATAATTGTCAATTATTTATTTAAGAACTATTTTGCTTCCCACACTCATTATATACAAATGATTTTAAATGTAAAAATGTTTTAAATGCACATCTTTCACAGTTTGTAATATATATATATATATATATATATATATATATATATATATATATATAAATATATATATATATATATATATTTATATATTTATATATATATATATATTTATATATATATATATATAAAGAGATTTATTTGTAATATCTTGAACAGGGCTAATAATACTTTATTGCTGATTAGTTTTTGGCTGACCAATTAACAAACTTTTACATTGTTTGTCAAAGCCCCCTCAAAACGAATTAAAGAAAATAACCAAGTTGTATAAACAAAGATAACTTATTTTGTACTAATTTCCTTAATAAATTCCTATAATATTATTTTAAATAAGCTTAGTTTGTCATCACTCCCAATCTCTAAGGTTAATTACTCTACGTACTTAAATATTTCTTTGATTTAAATTCACTTCTGTGTAATGTTGCCATAAAGAATTATCATTATTACAGTTCAAACCATTAGTAATTGATCAAATAATATCTGTACCATTCTGCAATCGTCAGAATCCATTAAATCATTGATTATTCATATAAACCTTTTATTATTTTGAGTCTCTATGTGACCCATGACCTCCAGCTGGGATGGAATAAAACCAAGCACTGCTAGTGTCATCACAAACGTTATCCATTAGTCAGAGAGGCAATAGTTTAGGCAAATAGGTTAGGATTCATCCTTGTCCTGACATATGTATCTTGTGCATGGTTGGATTCAAGGTACTTTTGCTTGGATTATTGGTCTTGTTGAATGAATACACAATTTGGACCAGCACAGAGGCTACATTTTTTTTTGAGTTTGGCTTCCCATCGTGAGGCTTCAATATAAACACCCACATTCCCTGAATACTGAATTCTGTTTTTATATATATATTCTTTAAAACAAGTTGTATATTTTTTTCCATGTTTGATATGTTTAAAATAATGTGTTCAAAATGTAAAATTCACTGTTTAAAGTTAAATCTCATGTACTACAACCATAGTACATATGTATTTTTCTTCAATGTCATATATAAAGTTTTTTGTTCTTGAGATATATATGAAAATGTATAAATAATTCATAAATCATTGATCACTCTGTCTTAGCTGGTGCCTTTATAAAAAGAAATTTTGCTAACCAGTAGTGAATCAAATGCAAAAATGTTGGAAGTGGAGGGTTCAAACTCAGAAAAAAAAATATTGAGAGCAAAATTTTTTTTGGCTTAATACTATGATGTATCAATTTTAAACATGTAATAACCAGACTATGAGTTTGTTTTAGATGCATGGGTGCGACCAAGAGAAATTAAAAGAAATGGCTAGATTAGTATAAAATCTGAAATAAATCAATTATTTTTTTTCCATCAAGCAAAAGCTAAATTTTGAGCTAAACTATAGTTGGGCAGATATATAGAAAGTGTGGGAGCAGAGAGTGGTTATGCAGAAGATGATTGTTTTTAAAAAGAAAAAATACATGCATAGAATTTTTTTTTGCTAATTGAGTATATAATGTTTGTGTTTATTTTAAAAGCAAAGTGTAAGAATTTAGCATGTGTATGGATTTTTTTTTTCTGTCTTTTCCAATAGTATGTAGTATTGTGTAGTGTATATAGAAGTGTACATGTGTGTAAAATCTATGTACTTGTATATGATAGCACTGCATATATATGTACATAGGTGTGTATGTGCGATGTGTAAGAACAGATGTGTTTGAAAGTTTTATATATATTGCATTGCTATAGATTTTCTTGGAAACCCATATGCCTGGAGAAATTGTGTTGTAGCCCAAGCAGAGAAATTTGTTTTTCATTATATAGATGTGCAAATTTTTTTCTGGATTAAGCAGTTGAACAAATATTCACATCCCCAAATGATATTTCATATATATATAGTTTTATATAACAAGATTGTTTATTGAATTTTGAAAATTTTTGTCGTTCTTTTGGTCATCACTTGAAAAAACCTAGTCAAGGCATTTTTTTTTGTTTTTTTTGTTTCATTGTAAGTCTGGAGAAATGAAGCAGTAAATCTTAGCTTAAGATTGTGCTTCATGTTTCTACCTACTAACCCATGTTCAAACCCCTATATCCCATCCTGCTCCTTTTGACGTATATATATATTCCATGTATATATTTGAGATGCGCACCTAAATTATAAAATTTAATTTGTCAATAACATGTTTTAAAATTATTATTAATTCTTTTATTAATTATTACTTCTTTTCTATTAAAATATTATAGATGCAGCTCAAATATATATATATATATATATATATATATATATATATATATATATATATATTTGATAAATATTGTTACAATATATATATTGTTATATATATATATATATATATATATTGTAACAATATTTATCAATCAATATAAATATGTATTTGTGATTATTAAATTAATATAAAAGATATGTATTTGTAACTATAATTTGTAACTATTTTAATATGTCACATTTGTAACCATAATAAATATTTAGATAGGGAAAATTATTAATTATTAGATATATGCCTATCCAATCTGTACCATTTGTAACTATATTAATTCATCATAGCATAGATAAAGAAATTATAGAATCACTGTGCCACTTGAAAATATCAGCATTAAAGATTCTTGGTATTTATTTATATATTGGGGCAGTCATTCGAACAATAAAACATACTGGCCATTGTCATCTAATAAAAATAATATTAAATATAGCAACTGAATAAAAGTACCCACTGTGAGATTCCTGGAGTGCCTTATGCTTATCTCCAATACTAGGTTCTTCTAACAAAGAATCCTTCCTATCCTTCTTTCCAAATATATAGGACCATTCATGGTCATATGCACACACGGGTAATATTCATGACAACTTATAAAAAAATATATTTTATAAAACTAATATTATGAAGTTGGAAAGGGATGATATCATTCTTTATTCAGTTTAGCTAAGTACATGTGTTTTCCCATGAGCGCCACTAGATTGTTTTCAATCTAGATAAGTATCTATTTATAGTGTACTTGAGTTCAAACTCATTCAGTACATATTTGTTACACATGACTTGGATGACTATTGAACAAAAATGACATTCTTACATTTTATCTATATTGATAAAATTACAAGATCCCAATATTACCAAAGTTTATACTATAGATCAAAGATTCTTAGAGACATTGCTAGCTCATTAGCGTATATTGATGAACAGACATGTATAATCCTATTAATGGCTTCCAAACGAGCATGTGAAGACCATTATTGACATTGATGGCCATATAACTAGATTATTTATCATAATAAAGGTAATAATGATGATGATGATAATAATATCATAATAATGATACTAATAGTGATATCACAATAATGATTATAATAGTGATGATGATACCAGCCATGGCTTATCAATAAACTCACAACAATAAGTTCATCTTTATAAACTTATAGGCATCTATTAAAATTATCCTATTTCATACTGGGATTTAATAATACTAATGGTGATGATTGATCATCATGAATCTCTTTGCATAATATTCAATTTTCTATAAACCCCTATTTACTAAAACATATTCATTATGCTAAACATTAAATTTAATGATTATAATTTATTAATGATGATTGATGGCGATCATAACTTTTATATAGTATTATTTGAAACATTTTTAACTAATAACATGATATCCATCTTTGATGAGGATGATCTAAATTCATGGACACAACACAATTTTAGCTTTCTATGTTGAACTATAATTATCAAAATTTGGTTATTCTCAAGCCTAATCCTTAAATACTTAAATATCAACATTCTAGTTTACCTATTATTTTGCGGACGCTTAATATTTGCAAGTGATTGCTCAATATATATGAATGGTAATACTTAATAACTGTGAGCAATGATGATGAATTAAAATGATAGAATTAAGACAAAAAAAAAACACAATATTCTTAATAATTACTCGGAAACCAATTAAGATATATAATTATATTTTATTAACACTACTACTCTTTCTTTCCTTCTTTACAGTTAAATCGACAATTAAATAAATGGCTTATTAATATAAAAATTTATATAAGTATAAGCAAATAAACTTAATATATAGGTTTGTCACTTTTCTTGATATCTCAAAATAAGCTGACTTAAATCAATATTAGAAAAAAAAATACATATTCTATAAATGCTTATTTAAGACTTTTCTTACTCATCATATCATAAAATAAATTTCAGGTGAAACTCATATATGTTATTTCATTTCCATTCAAATGTAATGCCCTACTTTTCAATTTACCATTTTAAACTAATCATATATAACCTATTCTTTGATGTGTTTGGATAAGCAGTTATACATTCACGCATTCGGTAATGTTAACATATATGTTTAAAATGTATACCCATAAATTACATATATAAAAATATCTCTTTCTCTTTTGCAACCTTATAGCGAAATAAAATAAAATACATATATTAATTTTTTAATATGCAACAAGATAAAATAAAAATAAAAAACATTATAAATGCATATATCTATAGGTTGCTAATCATCATTAACAACTGAAGAACAATTAAAAAAAAACATTTCAACATTACAATATATAATAAAAAAAATAATGAAAAATATAAGTTTAAAGATTTAAACTATGTTTGTGCTATGTTGTGAGATATTGCAAATAACTATAGATAAACAAGTCTTTAATGTTTCTGTATCAAAAAAGAAAATTGCTTTGACCAGTAAATTAAGGTTTACTTTTAATAAGTAAAAGAATAAAATCGGTTAAAGAAAGTTCATATTTATCCGTCTACTTTTTACTCCTTATTAATGTCCTTAGTTTGAATTTTCAGACTGCTTTTCTTTGCTCACCAACAACAACAACAAAAAAGAAAGTTATTGCAGATACTTTTAAGATAATGCTGAATCAATTGACTTTGCTTGTTTCTTCAATTCCATTATTATTCACTGTTGATTGGCTTCCTTCTACCATTTAAAAAAAAGTTATTATAAGTACTTTGAATAAGTAGGTACCGGTGGATTTGCTTGTCTCTCTCCTTTAAAAAAATAATTGCTGTTGACACTTTAGATGATTGAGGTAAATCAACAAAAATTTGATTTATGGCTTCAAACTTGGTTCTACATGGATGTTATAAATTTTCTTTTCCTCCTATTTCCTCTTCTTCATTCATTCGAAGGTAATGAGCTTCTAATAAGCCAGGAACTAGAAACAAAGCATTCCATATAGCTTGTGTGGTTGGCTTCAAAATCTATCATTTTGTTGGTTATTACTGGATACATGACTTCATAGACAGATCAGCGATTTTGACTCATTCTGTATTAACCAGGAAGCAGAAAAAAATGATTTAGCAATGCAGAGGCATAGTATTATGCATAACCAAATATGTTAATATCATTTTTATATAATTATTACTAATTTCTAATAAATTCAATCTTGTTCCATTTCTCTCCTCTTCTTTAATATTGCTGGAAATTGCTTTATATCAACGCACATTTCATTTGCTCTTTTTTTCAACTTTCAAAGAGTGAAAAAAAAAATTAAAGCGTTCACTCTCTTTTACAAAAAAAAATCCGAGCTTACATTTCTGCTTAAGAATAATAACAAGGAAGGACCGACTGTGTTGAGTCTCAAAATAATAATAATAATTTGAGTGACTCTCACTCTAAAAAAAATAATGACTAACTCATCATCTCTCTAAAGAAATTTAAGACTAACTGAATATCTCTTTAAAAAAAATTTAAGAATAACTGATCATCTCTTTAAAAAATTTATGACTGACTGATCATCTCTCTAAAAAAATTTATGACTGACTGATCATCTCTCTAAAAAAATTTATGACTGACTGATTAAAAAAATTGTTTCAATCATTTATATCGCGAATTTCAATCAAAGAAAAAAAAACATCTGGAAATCTTTATCTTAAAAAAAAAATCAAAGCTTCACAAGTTTGATGTCGGTCACAATCAATAAAGACTTAAAATTGATCGCTATCGTTATCTACATCAAAGCACCTCTTTTGTAAAAATAATCTTAAGATACAGATAACAACAAACCTGGAATCTATAGCCATCAGGAATAAGTGTAAAAGCATCTTTGTGTTTGTACAGATCTATTCATTGTTTCACATGTGTACATTTTTTATCTCCTTATCTAACAATCTTAATTGCCTTGTTTCACACTTTTCTGATTTACTCTATTTTAACAAAATGAAAGTTAAATAAATTTAACACATATTATTTAATAATAAAAAAAATATTATATAATAAATCACAAAAAGAACTGCTTATTCATAATAATAAATCTATACATATAAATCTCTGTATGTATAAAAGAATAAAAAAAAATTTTTTTTTAAATAATTGAATACTATATATATATATATATATCTACATTTGCCTCACCCCCAAACAAAAAAAAATTTGAATATAAAAAAAATTACTTAGGTCATGAGTGCCATTGTTTTAGGCTACATACAATATATTTGTCTTTTACTCCTTCTGATGATTCTAGTACAAATGCATTTTCCCCTTTTCTTTCCTTGAGCATGAATGGCTCTTCATATATATTATAGAACTTTTTGAAGGTATGCTTCTGCGGGTCACTTTGCATTTGCTGATGGGAATTATTCCCAGGCCTACCTATGTTTGGTTTACTAGGTTTCATGGGATAGTGTCGGCCTAATTGGTTGTTTATAATCCTAATGGTGGAGATCTTATAACTATATCTCTCCTCCATCCTAGAATAACCTTTCATTTTCCTTTCTGCAACTCCCAGGGCATCCAATAGGTCTGCCACTCATTGGGGAGTACACATCATCCACTATCATATATATATTCCCAGGCATTCCTATGTTTGGTTTGCCAGGTTTTGTGGGAAATTGTCTGCCTAACTGGTTTGTTCCCATTCTCATATTGGAGACTTTATAGCCATAGCTCTCCTCCTCTCTATGATAACTTTCAGCTATCCTTTTGGTAGCTCCCAATGTCTCAAACTTGTCTGCTACATTTACTGGGGCATATACATCAGCAGCTATCTCTAATTCTAAGAAACTAGCTTTACTGACTACATCTTTCCTGAGGTCAATTTGTTCCTGTACAGTGGCTACCTTTATTTCTAGGTTATGTATCTCACTGTATATATCCTCTTTGGGATTACATTGTTCTTGAACAGCAGCTACCTCATCATTTTCATATGGCTTGACTACAGTCACATAACTCTCTGGCACTATTTCTTGTTCTGGACTGGTCATCTTATTATCAGTTTCTTTACTTGAATAAGTTACTTGATTATTCATTTCCTGTGATGGATGATCCATCTTATTATCAAGACTATGAAATTGTCTATCTCTAGATTCACAACCCTTTTGGAAGAGTTGCCTCATTTGGTTTATGCCCTTATTCATTTCCTTCAATTGTGCCATTTGTTGATCAAATTTCTGATTCATTTCTTTAAACTGTAACATCATTATTTGCAACCACTCTGATTGGCTTTGCCTTACTACCTCCTCCTTTCCTTCCATGAAAAATTCTTTTTCTTGCTCCATCATAAATTTATAAAATATTTATATTACTTATTTCTGTTTGATTTAGTATATTCTGATTTATTCTGTTCTGATTTATTGTTCTGCTCCCTGATTTCCTATACATCCAGAGTCAAACACCTTTATCTATCCTCATATACCATAAAATTTTCAACCACTCTTTCTCAGCCATAATTCTCCCCATCAATCTATCTATATCTTTAGTGCCTTTAATTAACTTAACCTCTATCATCACTCTTTTTCCTTTACCTATATATGATTGATAAAGTATGAGGTCATAGTACTATTTAAAACATTTATTTAAGAAAAAGCTATCTCTGTATTAGTGTGTCCTTTTTATGCCATCATTTATCTAGTTTTTCATGCTTTTATAAAGCTTAACTCTCTCTATGCCCTTTTTAATACACTAAGCAAAAAAGAAAAATTACTTATATAACATATGTGCTAGATTTATAACAGAGTTCATGTCTCAAGTCATTTATATACTCATCTATCCTTCTAGAGATCTGACAGATATTGACAGCCAAAAGAATGATTAGCAATTCACAATCATGAGATAGACAAAAGAATTCAATCACTGCACACAATGCTCCATGAACACTCAGATGATCACCCCAATTCAATCACTCTAAGCTACTACAACCCATAATAGTTTATTGCAAACATTGTTGCATTGCCCTGCTTACTTCCAAGTCTTTGGGGCTTTAATTCATCAAATACTGCCTTGCTTATTTTTAAAGTCTTAGAGGCAACAATTATATATCAGTAAAACAAAATACTGCCTTGCTCTCTCTGGAGTCTTAGAGGTGAAATATTATGTATCAGAAAAATTATGCCTTGCTCTCTCTGGAGTCTTAGAGGCGAAATCATGGCAGGCCTACTGTTAACTGCTTCATGATAAAACAACTGATATTATAATCTGGGTTGGAGCAGTGAATGAGATAAATCAATCACCAGTGGCATGAATACATCACATTCTCAAGGCAATGACAAAAATTCCCCATCCATCATCACAACCATAACACAACCACCCAAACTCCAACAATCAAATATCCAATCCAACCTCCAAAATCATAAATTTTCTATAACACAAACTTTTCAAATATGAACAAAATTATTATTCCACACTTCAAGGCTATTAATATTTCTATGCTTATTTAATTGATAAGCAAAATATATATAAAAAAACAGTGTTATTAACTTTAACACATTATAAGTTGTGATATCATTATATTTTAAAAATTGAAACTAAGCTCTATAATGACTGTATTCATTTATCATCATCAAAAATGCAATAACAGTAATCATCATCATCTAAACATCAGGCCAAAATATTTGTATACACTAATAATAAAAAAAATTGCACAGAAAAAAAAATTCTTTTTTTTTTTAAACTATACATCTGTCATCACTATATACTACCCATCTCTCATGTATGTGGGGTATTTCAAGCCATTATTTGGCTTATTTCGAGCCCTAGTTGGTGCACCATTTGTAACAATATTTATCAATTAATATAAATATGTATTTGTAATTATTAAATTAATATAAAAGATATGTATTTGTAACTATAATTTGTAACTATTTTAATATGTCACATTTGTAACCATAATAAATATTTAGATAGAGGAAATTATTAATTATTAGATATATGCCTATCCAATCTGTACCATTTGTAACTATATTAATTCATCATAGCATAGATAAAGAAATTATAGAATCACTGTGCCACTTGAAAATATCAGCATTAAAGATTCTTGGTATTTATTTATATATTGGGGCAGTCATTCGAACAATAAAACATACTGGCCATTGTCATCTAATAAAAATAATATTAAATATAGCAACTGAATAAAAGTACCCACTGTGAGATTCCTGGAGTGCCTTATGCTTATCTCCAATAATAAATTCTTCTAACAAAGAATCCTTCCTATCCTTCTTTCCAAATATATAAGACCATTCATGGTCATATGCAGACATGGGTGCTATTCATGACAACTTATAAAAAAATATATTTTATAAAACTAATATTATGTAGTTGGAAAGGGATGATATCACTCTTTATTCAGTTTAGCTAAGTACATGTGTTTTCCCATGAGCACCACTAGATTGTTTTCAATCTAGATAAGTATCTATTTATAGTGTACTTAAGTTCAAACTCATTCAGTACATATTTATTACACATGACTTGGATGACTATTGAACAAAAATGACATTCTTACATTTTATCTATATTGATAAAATTACAAGATCCCAATATTACCAAAGTTTATACTATAGATCAAAGATTCTTAGAGACATTGCTAGCTCATTAGCATATATTGATGAACAGACATGTATAATCCTATTAATGGCTTCCAAACGAGCATGTGAAGACCATTATTGACATTGATGGCCATATAACTAGATTATTTATCATAATAAAGGTAATAATGATGATGATGATAATAATATCATAATAATGATAATAATAATGATATCACAATAATGATTATAATAGTGATGATGATACCAGCCATGGCTTATCAATAAACTCACAACAATAAGTTCATCTTTATAAACTTATAGGCATCTATTAAAATTATCCTATTTCATACTGGGATTTAATAATACTAATGGTGATGATTGATCATCATGAATCTCTTTGCATAATATTCAATTTTCTATAAACCCCTATTTACTAAAATATATTCATTACGCTAAACATTAAATTTAATGATTATAATTTATTAATGATGATTGATGGTGATCATAACTTTTATATAGTATTATTTGAAACATTTTTAACTAATAACATGATATCCATCTTTGATGAGGATGATCTAAATTCATGGACACAACACAATTTTAGCTTTCTATGTTGAACTATAATTATCAAAATTTGGTTATTCTCAAGCATAATCCTTAAATACTTAAATATCAACATTCTAGTTTACCTATTATTTTGCGGACGCTTAATATTTGCAAGTGATTGCTCAATATATACAAATGGTAATACTTAATAACTGCGAGCAATGATGATGAATTAAAATGATAGAATTAAGACAAAAAAAAACACAATATTCTTAATAATTACTCGGAAACCAATTAAGATATATAATTATATTTTATTAACACTACTACTCTTTCTTTCCTTCTTTACAGTTAAATTGACAATTAAATAAATGGCTTATTAATATAAAAAATTTATATAAGTATAAGCAAATAAACTTAATATATAGGTTTGTCACTTTTCTTGATATCTCAAAATAAGCTGACTTAAATCAATATTAGAAAAAAAAATACATATTCTATAAATGCTTATTTAAGACTTTTCTTACTCATCATATCATAAAATAAATTTCAGGTGAAACTTGTATATGTTATTTCATTTCCATTCAAATGTAATGCCCTACTTTTCAATTTACCATTTTAAACTAATCATATATAACCTATTCTTTGATGTGTTTGGATAAGCAGTTATACATTCATGCATTCGGTAATGTTAACATATATGTTTAAAATGTATACCCATAAATTACATATATAAAAATATCTCTTTCTCTTTTGCAACCTTATAGCGAAAGAAAATAAAATACATATATTAATTTTTTAATATGCAACAAGATAAAATAAAAATAAAAAACATTATAAATGCATATATCTATAGGTTGCTCATCATCATTAACAACTGAAGAACAATTAAAAAAAAAAAACATTTCAACATTACAATATATAATAAAAAAAAATAATGAAAAATTTAAGTTTAAAGATTTAAACTATGTTTGTGCTATGTTGTGAGATATTGCAAATAACTATAGATAAACAAGTCTTTAATGTTTCTGTATCAAAAAAGAAAATTGCTTTGACCAGTAAATTTTGGTTTACTTTTAATAAGTAAATGAATAAAATCGGTTAAAGAAAGTTCATATTTACCCGTCTACTTTTTACTCCTTATTAATGTCCTTAGTTTGAATTTTCAGACTGCTTTTCTTTGCTCACCAACAACAACAACAACAAAAAAGAAAGTTATTGCAGATACTTTTAAGATAATGCTGAATCAATTGACTTTGCTTGTTTCTTCAATTCCATTATTATTCACTGTTGATTGGCTTCCTTCTACCATTTAAAAAAAAGTTATTATAAGTACTTTGAATAAGTAGGTACCGGTGGATTTGCTTGTCTCTCTCCTTTAAAAAAATAATTGCTGTTGACACTTTAGATGATTGAGGTAAATCAACAAAAATTTGATTTATGGCTTCAAACTTGGTTCTACATGGATGTTATAAATTTTCTTTTCCTCCTATTTCCTCTTCGCCATTCATTCGAAGGTAATGAGCTTCTAATAAGCCAGGAACTAGAAACGAAGCATTCCATATAGCTTGTGTGGTTGTCTTCAAAATCTATCATTTTGTTGGTTATTACTGGATACATGACTTCATAGACAGATCAGCGATTTTGACTCATTCTGTATTAACCAGGAAGCAGAAAATAATGATTTAGCAATGCAGAGGCATAGTATTATGCATAACCAAATATGTTAATATCATTTTTATATAATTATTACTAATTTCTAATAAATTCATTCTTGTTCCATTTCTCTCCTCTTCTTTAATATTGCTGGAAATTGCTTTATATCAACGCACATTTCATTTGCTCTTTTTTTCAACTTTCAAAGAGTGAAAAAAAAAATTAAAGCGTTCACTCTCTTTTAAAAAAAAAATCCGAGCTTACATTTCTGCTTAAGAATAATAACAAGGAAGGACCGACTGAGTTGAGTCTCAAAATAATAATAATAATTTGAGTGACTCTCACTCTAAAAAAATTAATGACTAACTCATCATCTCTCTAAAGAAATTTAAGACTAACTGATCATCTCTTTAAAAAAAATTTAAGAATAACTGATCATCTCTTTAAAAAATTTATGACTGACTGATCATCTCTCTAAACAAATTTATGACTGACTGATCATCTCTCTAAAAAAATTTATGACTGACTGATTAAAAAAATTGTTTCAATCATTTATATCGCGAATTTCAATCAAAGAAAAAAAAACATCTGGAAATCTTTATCTTAAAAAAAAAATCAAAGCTTCACAAGTTTGACGTCGGTCACAATCAATAAAGACTTAAAATTGATCGCTATCGTTATCTACATCAAAGCACCTCTTTTGTAAAAATAATCTTAAGATACAGATAACAACAAACCTGGAATCTATAGCCATCAGGAATAAGTGTAAAAGCATCTTTGTGTTTGTACAGATCTATTCATTGTTTCACACGTGTACATTTTTTATCTCCTTATCTAACAATCTTAATTGCCTTGTTTCACACTTTTCTGATTTACTCTATTTTAACAAAATGAAAGTTAAATAAATTTAACACATATTATTTAATAATAAAAAAAAATATTATATAATAAATCACAAAAAGAACTGCTTATTCATAATAATAAATCTATACATATAAATCTCTGTATGTATAAAAGAAGAAAAAAAAATTTTTTTATTAAATAATTGAATACTATATATATATATATATATATAGTATATATATATAGTATATATATATATATATATATATATATATATAGGAGCAAAACTTACTAACAAAATATTGATGTTTTTAAATATTTATTATAAGTCATTTTAGCTTTTTCTTTTTAAATTGCTTGTTTTCCTATTAAACTGTATATTTTTTTATAAAATCCAATATGGAAGATATGACTGTTGTTAATTGTCCAAAAATAATTAAGGGTTGGAAATACTATTGTTTTAATCTGGGGTAGGTATTTTTAATTAAAGTTTTACTTAAAAGGGGATTAAGATTAGAGATACTTTTGTTAAAAAAACATGTTGTCAAATATATTTCTAATCTGAAAATAGATTTGAATTTATTTTTGGACGTTATCTTACAATTGCATCTTCAAAAACAACTGATAAATGAAAAAGTATAAAATGACTGAATTTGGAATAACAAAGGAGATTAGCCACTATTGAGAGAACATATTAGCTACCCTAGTGAAAATGATTGTTAACATCGCGGTGAAACTTAAAATGATGTAGCAGTAAATTCACCACTCTTCAGTGGCCTCTGCCACTACCATAATATCCTGCTGCCCTGAAATGAAGAAAGGTCTACAAAGAACTTTATAATGCTAATAGAAGTTTCCTGCCACTGAAGTACTTGTATTTCAATTGCCATGTAATATTTTAAATCAGATTCTTAAAATTGCAAGGTAACTTTTATGCTACTATTTAAAAATGAATCTAGCCTCACTAATCTCAAATCCTGCTATCAAGATTCTAACGTATTCTTCAATTTTCTATCTTTTAAATTAATATGTTTATATATATATATATATATATATATATATATATATATATATAAAATTAAGAGCGTGCTAACATCTGACTTGTTACTATTATATATGTTATATATATATATAAAACATGTAATCTCTTCTTATATAATTTATATAAATTTAATTCTCTCTAATATGCTCTTAACTTTCCTTAACTTTAGTGTGGTCATTTATTTATATGTATTTATTACTCGATTTATGTATCTGCTTGCTTATTATTAAAATGTCAATCTCACAACCTGGCGAGCTTAATTTCTAAAAATCTTTTCTGTCATTTTATCTTATTCTAAACCTTCATACAAAGGTTATTGATGTCCCCTTAAAATATACATATATAATGCATTGTAAATTAATACATTTACCAGATTGTTTTATGAACTAACATTTTATGTTGGTTTATTATAAAAAATATATTTGTTTAACTCTGGATTTTTCTACCTTGGGAAAATCCAGAACTCAAGCTAATTAATGCTTTGAAATCTTATAAAATATTATTTATTTAATTGTTATATATATATATATATATATATATATATATATATATATATATATATATATATATATATATATATATATATATATATATATATATATATATATATATATATATATATATATATATATCTGCTAGTTATTATTTTTTATTATACTCTTAAACTATATGCTATGTATTCCAGTTATTATAAAATCCATGAAGGTGGGATCAAATTATTTTAAATAGTAGAAAAGGGAAGGGGGGAAATTTTAATGTTTCTTTTACTAAATCAAATCTTAACATATATTTTATTAATTTGAAATCTAAATCTTAATGTTTCTTTTGCTAAATAAAATCTTCAAATATATTTTAGTAAATGAAATCTAAATCTTTCTATATATATTATTATTGCATGGCATATTATAGTATTCAAACAAGGGTCATTTATTTTTAAAGGAGTAAAACTTTTCAAGGTCATTAGTGACCTTTATCATTCGTACTGCATTCCTGATATATTGCCGATCTTCGTGATTATATATGTGCTTCTTAATATGGGGGTTACAACAAGTTCGAACCCGTAGATTTCTTCTCGTTCCATATAGTTGAGCTATCTGGAACCACATTTATTCCATATCAAATGCCTCTGGTGGTGATCCCATAAGTTTGGCACACAATATGCATATACACTTCATAGATAAAAGGCCTCTCCCATCGGTTATACCAGCAAAAGTCTGGGCCATGCCATGCCTATCCACTTTTCTCTATGCACTACCCAAGAAAATGGTGTGAGATTTCATTTTTCATCCAGAAGCACAACCTTATCCTCTTAGTTATTTTTACCCTATTATGTCAGCACCACAAACTTCTTCATATTATTATTATTACTTTTGCTTCATGGCCCAGTTTTAATGCTCTAATATTAAATTAAGTTTTGCTTAAAATGTATATATATATTGTGCCCTTATCTATAGGTCATAATAAGGTAGAATGGTCAATTGCTAAAAAAAAAAAAAATTAAATTTTAAAATATGTTTGTGTAATATATTGATAATTGTATGATCGATTAGATTTTATAGTACAATTTAAGGCTGAAAAATACCTGGTATATAAAAGTGTAATGGATTATTTAAAAAAAACAGTTAAATAAAGCTTAATTATATCCTTGCTTATGGTTGTAAAAGCTGGCCATATAAAATAATACAGCTATAAATAGTTAAAAGTATATTAACAACCCAATTGTAATGTTTTAAAACTAATAAATTAAATAAATGCTATATGTAATATTATAATTATAATTAAGATTCAAATTTAATCTAATATATTTTAAGATAAACTTTAGGATGGTGAGAATTATATTTAGTTCTACATTTTTTAAATTATTTTCCAAATTTTTATAAAATATATCAGTTTTGGTAATTTAGACCGAGACGTAAATTAAAAAAAAATCAAATCATCTGATAAAGTTAGTAATCATGTGTCTGTATATTATATACCTTCACACACACACTTGTTAGAATATAATAATAAAGTTTGTGAATTATAAAACTAAATATAATTGCTATCTATCATTAAAGTAAAAGTTGAAATATTAAATGTTATTTTAATAATTGTTTTAAAGTTTAAATGATTTTGATAAAACTATAATTGAGTTTAAAAATACTATTCTAAGTAATATTTTAATACATGACATCATAAATTCTTTATTTTAAAAAGTTTAATCTACTATAAAACTAAAAATGTGTAAATTTGTTTGCGCTAAAAAAAGTCATTAACCAATCAATGGAGGTATTTTAGCAGACGAAAAATAGGAATTAGATGGAGCAGGAGAAGGAATGTGTAAGTAAAGGAAGGAGGAACATATTTTTTTAGCTGTATAAGATCGTAAGCTAGAAAAGTGTTATAATTTAAAAATTTTTTGTATTTATTTTAAAAGTTTTGTTTTAAAATATAATATTTTGAACTGCCTTTAAATGGAAGGCTAATTTAAAAGATTTCTTACCAGGTTTTTATTCAAGTTTAGCTGAAACCTTGCAGTAAAATGGAAATACTACAGAAAAAAATACCTAAAAGTATTGATAAAGTAAAAATAATTGTAAAGTGCCTTGAATACAGTTTATTTGTGATCAACCAGAAAATCATTAGAACTCAGATAAATATAATTTGGACATTATACAGAAAACTTAAAAGAAAAGTTATTTGCCGTCAGGAAAAAATTATGATGCACAATTTTAAAAGGCTACTCCGAAATTTTTTTTATTCTTCTCTATGGAAAAATTAAGATGCGTATATCATAAAGAAAAAATTATGTAAAAGTTATAATGGAGAAAGAATGTTTGTCATTTTAAAGGAAACATTACAAAGTATATAGTACCAGAATTTTAAAAGAAGGAAAAAAGTTACAGAATAATAATATGAAAGAGCTATTGTGTGTTTATGGAAAAAGGAACAGAAAAACTTTCTCTAAGAAGAATTAAAAATATTATAAATTGTTCATTAGAGAAATGATTAATAAAGATAAAGATTTGGAAACTATAAATCTAATTTACTTAATGAAATGAATCCATGGAAACAGAAAAGTTTTATTGAATATTTAAATCAAAGTACTGAGAAGATGCATCGTAAAAGTCACGCGGGCTAAAATATTAGCAAGAAATATTAGAAGCGAATATTTAGAAGTTTTCTTTACGGGATTAACTAATATCATAATTAATAATTGTATTAAATATTATAAAAACCAAGGATTATCATTCATGAATATTTATTGAACGAAGTAATATTTGTTTTACCTTAAAATTGAACAAGCAGGGAGAGGAACATTAAGTGAATGGAAAAGAAATTATAAACAATTTTTTTTAACTTTAGTATGAATGGTTTTCAGGAAAATTTGATGAAGGAGTACAGTAAATATAGTTTGAATATTTTTTACTAATTTATTTTAAAATATAAAATGTTATGTGAGATTAGGGAAAACATAAAAACATAAATTTAGTAATATTAAAATTTAAATATAATAGCTTGATAAAATTATAGAAATAGTGTTTAAAATAAAGTGTATGGATGTGAATCTTATATCTACAAGGATCAAATGGATGGTGAAGCCTAAGGAACGCGATTGAGGAGATAAAGGTCGTTTGGTAATTTTGATAGTTATTTATAATGCATACTGTATTTTTTTTAGATCATCTATTAAGCTAAGAATGAAGTGTGAAAGTCTTATATATATGTACACATTTTATGCAACATTTTAACATATAATGAGATAGGAGTAATTCAGAATATGCATGCAACAATTTATTTAAAGTATATTAATAATATAATTTAACAGAACAATTGTGTGATTCTTTTGAACTTTCATGTGATAAAGTATTCAGATATTTAAATAGTTTGTATATGATTAAATATACGAAGGAAAGTAGTAAAAAGATTTTCTTATAGAACAGTGGAATAGTTTTAAAATATCAATGAATTTTATTATTGTTAGTAATGCAGATATGTATTTGTCAATGTACATTATAGGAAAAATCTTGAGAAATAAGATCGGATAGTGACTTGGAAGTACTAGTGGAGAGGAAACCAAGATGATGTGTTTTTTTAAGAAATAGGAAAATATAAGGGATTTGGATCATATTTAGTTTTGTGTGATTTAGTATAGTTAACTGAGTCCTATGACTGAACACATATGGTTTGGACAGTGTTTTGCATATCTTTAAACTTTTGATGTTTGAATAAAGCTGAAGAAATAGCTTTAGCATCATTCCTATGATAGAGGTTGGTAGACAGGTAAAGGTCACTCCTCTATAGTGTCTTTTAATTTACTGTGCCATGATTGTCAAGGTATATGACGAGTAATATTCTAGTTGTATTTTGATCCTATGCATCTATCTTCGCTATCCTTATTTCGTGAGTCTGCATCGGTCAGAAAGATATTTTCAAAGAAATAATGAATAAAATAGAACTGAAGATATGTTATCGTTTGTGTAAGAATAGTTTATTTGCTTGAATGTATAGAATTGTGTAACTTTAAAATTGAAAGTCCAAAATATCATAAAGAGAGAAAGAATCATATAATACATTGTAAAATTAATTCAGAAATGAATATAAAATTTTGAAAAGAAATCTAAACCAAGTATTTTAAAAGTGATAATAATTTTTTTTTTTTTAAAAAAATATTAATGTTGGAGGGAATGAGTATTGCATATTTATCAAGAGAAAATTCAATAAGGTATAATAAACATATACTTGTGCATGGTATATTAATAGTTATAATTATATCATCCGAAGTAAGGCTTGAATGAGAATATTAGGATTAATAAACATTGGATAATGAATAATAAAAACCTAATACTGAATGTAGAATAGTGTTTTGACTTTGTAAGATTCCATACAACCAATATGAAACTAAATTTTATTATTTTGTAGAATTTTATTACGAATGTAAATTTTGTAAAAAATGTAATTTTAATAATATTAGAAATGAAAAGTGTTTGTGATAATCATATAAGAAATGCATTTTTAATAAGCTAACCATAATAGTAAATCAAGTAATAATACTGTATTTCTTAAGTGTTAAAAAAAAGATTTAACTAGGAAAAGTAAATAATATTTTGATTTCATTTTATAAAGTAATAAACTAAGTTGAGATATGAAAGTAAGGGATATCCAATGTATATAGTGTAAAAATATTGTTAATTTATTTATGTTGTTAATAAACTTTGTTTTAAATTTGTTTTAAAATTTTTGTGTCCGAGTTGTTATTTCTCCACATGGATGCATGAAATCACGATACATTTATAATTGAAACAGACATATAGATTTTGCACAAAAGGTAAACATAAAAGTGTTATAAGAATTTTGAGAATTTATTGGTATGTTAAAATTAAAAGATCATAATTTTATATTATTTATTGGTCATAAGTCAGTTGCCACAATATTACATTAAATTATATGCTAATGTTGCCAGATTATTAAAATACTACCATGTACGTATTTATTTATTTCATTTTAGGAAGAAATAAGATTATATTATATTATTATTGTTATTATTATTTTTTATTATTATTAGTTGCTGTGTAGTAGATTATGACATAAAATTCCCCTTTCATATTTTACTACCGTAATTTTAAATCAGTTAGAATACAATTTATGAACCTGAGATTTTATTTTATTTTACTTCATTTTATATTATTGAGCTAGATTCTTGTTATAAAGAAGATTAAGATATGATTATTATTTTAATCGTAGTGAATAGAGCTCAGAAAGTCATAAGAATACTATGAGTTAGTTATTTGGTATAGTAAAAAGGGGGGATAGTGTTCTTATGCCATTGAGGTAGTATCGTGTGGATAATGGCTCAATGTAGTCTATCTCGTTCCCTGTATTGTCACTCCATGTCTCATGAAAATAGTAAATATTTGTTTAATTCATTTTAAAATTGAACCGTATTTGTATTTTAAAATTAGAGCTAGTAATCATTTTAATTAATGCTGACTATTTCATTTATTTATTTGTTAACAGCTAGAACCCGTGATATTCGTAATAAACAGTATATTTTGGGGTGAGGATGCACGGGGGAGGTTAGAATATATAAATGCCAATTACTTTTATTGTATTAATTAAATTTATTTCTGTCTTATACATGTCCCACGATCGTAATTTATATATCTCTATAAGGGTATCTATGTGCCTTGGGAAAAATAAAGCGTTCATCTTACTATTGTTAAATGATTTTCATTAAATATTTTGTTATAGTTTCAAATATAATCTTTTAATTGTTTTTTGTTTATTTTCACGATCTTAATGGTGTGAAAATAATTTATATCATATGTATAATGAATTTTAGAATGCTCCCTAAATCATTTGTTAGTCACCATGTTTCAGAACCATAATCCAAAGCGTTAATAGCAATTTTATGTAACTTCTTTCTAATAACCAATTGGCATCTTAATAATAGACTCACCAAAGATGTGTGTTTATTTGTAATATATTATTTAGCTAAGAAAGAGCATATGAAAACTAATAGTGTGAATGACACTATGTAACCACTTGCTCATTCACACAGACACTAATGTATATAATTAATTTATAAATGTATAATAATTTGTCAGTATATTAATATATATTTTATTGGCTAACTTATTTGAGTAGTTTGAATTCCTTTTTCTCCACTTCCAAATGTACAGCCTAGTTGATATATATGTTAGTTTAGTCATAGTCAATAGATGTCTCATTGTCTTCTCCACACTTTTAGTTGGCCGGATTTAAAATTAATTATCATATGCCATCACTATTATGTTATTCATTAGGTGTTTGATCTGGAACTTATGGAGTGGGTTCGAATCCTGGTTGGTCCCTGACCTAACACTTGGGCTGGACTGGGTTAGAAGTACATTTTGTGAGTTCCAGCTCATGTTAGATGGTTAAACATGTTTTGACCGGCACATAGGATTTTTTTCTCAGGCTTGGCGCCCAACAAGAGGCCAAGAAGGATGAATCTACAGGGTTTACACCAATGTGACTCCACATTGAAAAACCATGCCCCCTGCTAGTCAAAACCTGGGTACCAATCAATCACAGATGTATAAATCCTAAAAGAGACCAGGGTAATGCTAGAATATAAATGACTGAAATGGCTAAGCTTTGAGAGAAAAGAAAAGACACAAAGCCACATTCTTTCAAAATAAAAGACCTGGTCTGTGTGAGGGACCCAAAACCAAGTAATGTAAACAATGGAGAATTCCAGAAGTTCTTTCCACTATATAATGGACCATGTCTCATTCAACAAAAGTGTGGAAACAATTCTTTCCTGTTATCTAAGGATGGAGTGTTGAAAGGAACTTTTAATGCTCGACATTCAAAACCATACTATGAAATACCTCCAGATTCAGGGAAAGTCTAAATTATTTTCAAAATGTAAGACCCTTTGTGTATGACTCCATATAATTGAAATACATATTGATTATGTTTCTGGACTGTTGGTATCTAAATCTTGTCTAAGGACTCTTACCTAATAGTAACCAAATGAAGTAAGAATAAAGTTTGTAGGATGAGGAAAATAAGAAAGAATTGCTAAGGAAATAAAGCATTTAATAATATTATAGTTGATAATTGTAATTTCAGCAGAGTAATAAATTTAGAAAAAACTAAAGGCTTGCAGATCTCGGTCAGCAAACCCTTGGTCAGCCTCTATTGTCACTGGACATCCAAGTAAAATGTTTTTTTGTTGTTTTTCCCCCAAGATGAGGGATATGAAGCTGGAAATATAGTACATATTTCTGCTCCACCTAGTGCCAATGTCATCAGTACTAGTCTGGGTTTGAACCCAATCTTTATTAACTGACATCCATCTCATAATAGGTGTGTGTGTATTTTAATCAATATTATCATCTTTTATATTTCATTAATCTTATTTTATAATTAAAACTAACCTTTTTATATTAGTTTATTTATTTTATATTTCAATCCTAGATATCTATAAAATGTTACAAATATATCAAATTCTTTATTAAAGTTAATTTTCTTCAATTAATTAATGGGTAACATTTTATATTTATCTTTTAATCAATGTACACTTGAGAATCAATTATTTAAACAATGTAATATTTTTATAAAATATTTTGTATATTTCTGCTTAAATTTATGTCAAATATGTTTGAAAGACATTGTACCAAATACCTAAAAAAAATTTGAATAAAATTTACATTTTTTGTTAATCTAAACCTTAATTAAATAGATTTTGTTAGTACAATGACTGATAAACTTAATATGCATCTTGTTGTTTTTTTAATTAGCAAATCAACCCTTGGTGCATGTTCATGCAGAATTATAGATTTTCCCTCCAAAGCAGGCACCAATCTCACAGAACTGCTTAGAGCAATTACAATTTGTGAAGGTCAGTACAGATTTAATCCTTTAGATAAAGCCAGATCACATAAATAGTGGATCTTTGATAAGAGAGATTATTATTGAGTTTACTGGAGAGAAGTGATTAATATATATATATTTTAACGATCCAAACGAAGTGGTAGATCACATCGCACCGCACCGCACTACCAAAGGGCGCCATCTAGGCATTTGAGCCTAGAAAATTTATAAAGTAGGCAGATACGCGCTGTTAGGATTCCACTTTATTTACATATTTAGATCGTTAGCCCATTGTCACTAGCTCAGTGGAGACGCTGAGATAAAAAAAAAATCTATAAATTTAGATATACATATAAAAAATAATAAAAGCCACTGCCAGAAATTAACACATAAAAATATTTATTTACGCATATATAAAATAATACTAAACCCGAGGAAGAAGTTTAACATTTAGGTTTTATATTCTTATTATGCTTTAATTTTACATTTATATAAATTTCAATGATTTTAATTTTGTTTTATTTAGATTGTCAAGTATGAATAGACTACGTGGATCGGCATTTGAAAAGAAAACATTCTATTCCTATTTAACCCTCCCTTAATATAACTTTACAAATCCATATAGCCATTCCGCCCGACTTAATTTTAACATTTATATACGTTGCAACAGATTTATTTAACACAATGTTGGGTATAGATCGATTACACAGATTCCACGGTCAAAAACATTTCAAATAAACATAAACGATCAAAATACAAAATTATTGATACCGACAATCGCAGAGGGAAACTTATAAGTAACCCAATAGTATTCAACCGTAAGATACTTGCGTTGTCACCAATAACTTAAAAGACATCCGAATAAATACATTTCGATACTCACCGTAAGGTATCATTATTTATCGAATGTCTATATATTTTGATCAAATATGAAAACCAAAATATAATTAACCGCAAACAAATCCATGCAAGCGTCTATAACCAACTTTAAATTTAACCATTTAAAATTTAACAATAAATATTAATACCATAACTAACAAATGGAAATGATTTTTTTTTATCAAACGCATGCATATATATAAAATTCCACATTATAAATTTAGTTGACACATAAGTCAGAGAACAGTTCCTTTTTATAAAATTAAATTTATCAATCTTTAAAGTTATTAATTAATGTTCAGTTTTTCAACAATTGTTCATTTCTATTGCTTACGGTAGAGAAGTCCATGTCCCGTTGGCAATTCCCACGCAGACTTTCCTGGAAGACCGGTCTGATGTTTTGGAGGTGGCAGTTGCTGGTCCTGTCCTGGTATCACAGTCTTTGCATTTTTAAATCAGTGAGGGAGGACGGCAAGTGCGTCTTGCCTCCAGACCCACCAAAATCAAGTTGGAAAAAAAAAAGCAAGCTCCCTTTGCCAATATTTTTTTCTCTTTTATATTATCCACCAGGATTCACTGAACAAAACGTCACTACTCTGTTTTTCCGTTCTGGTCCGAGCCAAGGCCCAGTGCTTTCATTTGTCAAGCTAAATTCCTTTCTTCTCTTATCTACCTTTCCATCTGACTTTTTAATTAAACAGTTTTTAAACAATTAACAAACAATCATTTCCATTTATAGATTACAGGAATTAATTAATACCTGTTTTTATTTTAACTTACTTATTTTTTTTTTTAAATACTTTTATAAATCTTTTTTTATAAAAAAACATTCAAATACTTTTTTTATTTATAAAAAACTACTTTTAAAGTTTAACATCTGTGAATGTATATACGTATAAAAACATTTTAATTTTAGCTTTAGTTTTTTTTTACTTCTATTTTTAATACACTTATTTTTATATGGAACTTACAAGTTTTTTATTTTAAATTAATGTAGACATATTTATATATGTTAATATATATATATATATATATATATATATATATATATACATCATATCTAAAAAAACGACAGGGTGAAAAGATCGGTCATTTGCTTTTGAGAGGTCTGGTCCACCAACTCATCCATGCCTTTCCAGTGCTTAAACACCTAGCCAGAGACTTTCTGTGTCGAGGAAGCCTGCAAATAATCTGACTGTATACATGCCTGTTTACAGCCATGGAATGCCTACTGCTTGATTCTGAGGTAATGTCCAATTCCAGCAAGTCATTGATTCCATTTTACTTGTTTTCCAAATCATTCCATTTTACTTGTTTTCCAAATCAATACTAATGTATATTTTATATATTTGTGTGATGTTTATACGGCTTGGTTTAAATGCATCTTTTAATTTTATTAAATTGAAAATATCAATTCTTATAAAATCTTACATTATTTTGATGTGGTAAATTAAATTAATTTTGTTGGTTTATTTAGAATATTTGATTTACTGAAATTTCCAAGTACGAATTTCAATGAGCTATTAACTTTAAATTTTTTCCCTCTTAATTTTCCAGTCAAAATCATTACAGGACACTTACTTCTCATAAATTAAATAATAGAAAAGCTTGTTTAGTTTTGTACCCTTTTATTTATAAATTTATTTTAAATTTATTTGTGATTGTAATTATTTTAAAAATCTTATTACCTCCAATTTAAAATTGCTCTCGTAATTAACTTGATTAGCTAAACCTATTACAATTTCTGTAAAATGTATATCTTGAAAGAAAATCATTGACAGCACATTTAACATAGAATTTTATCAATATATATTTCATACACATATTTTATTTGTCAGAAAATAATAAAATTATGATTTACAATTTATTATGCTTTATATTGTCAAACTTCATCAGAAGTGAGTTCTATATTAATACCCTGTCTATGTTAATTAAAAGACAGTCTTATTTTGTTATCTTTGATAAAATATTTAATAACTTATTAATAATAGTGTGGAAAACAATTTGTATTTTAGTTCTAATTCTTACCTTTCTTTTTATAATAAACTTTATAATTCATTCATTGTAGTTAGGGAGCTGTTTATTTTAATCAGGATTTAAGTTATAATTTTGTTAGTGATACATTATCTACCTATATATGTCTAAGGCATTATGTATTTATAGCTACAACTATTCATTTATTATTTTGCTTTGCTACTTACTCATCAGGACCTTCGGAAATTTAACTATGACCAGTCCAATCTTTCACACTCCCTCAAAGTAGAAGTAGTTCATATCAAAGAATCCATTTTTGGGTATTGCCATTTAAAATGTGTATGGAAGTCTAGCACATCAAAAATATTTTTTTATTATTCAGAGACATGCTTTGGCTAGATGGCCAACATTTTTCCTATCTAACTGTACATATCAGGAATTTCTTTAGTAAAGCCACTCAGACGTTCATAACAGACCTAATTTATTTTTGTTGTAATCTATAATAGCACACTGCCTTTTTCATCATTTTATATCTTTATTTAGCAAACCTGAAATGCTCTCTGACATGATGGCATTTCCTTCACAAACAAATTTTGTAATTAATTAAATCTGACTGTATAATTGTCAATTATTTTTTTAATAACTATTTTGCTTCCCACACTCATTATATACAAATGATTTTAAATGTAATAATGTTTTAAATGCACATCTTTCACTACTTGTAACTTTTTTTTTTTTTTATATTTTTTATTAATATATATATATATATATATATATATATATATATATATATATATATATATATATATATATATATATATATATATATAAACAGATTTACTTGTAATATCTTGAACAGGGCTAATAATATTTTATTGCTGATTGGCTTTTGGCTGACCAATTAACAAACTTTTACATTGTTTGTCAAAGCTGAATCAAAGCACATTAAAGAAAATAACCAAGTTGCATAAACAAAGATAACTTATGCTGTAATAAATTCCTTAATAAATTCCTATAATATTGTTATTTTAAATAAGCTTACTTTATCATCACTTCCAATCTCTAAGGTTAATTACTCTACTTACTTAAATATTTCTTTGATTTAAATTCACTTCTGTGTAATGTTGCCATAAGGAATTATCATTATTACAGTGCAAACCATTAGTAATTGATCAAATCATATCTGTACTGTTCTGCAATCATCAGAATCCATTAAATCATTGATTTTTCGTATAAACCCTTTTATAATTTTGATGTTCTATGTGAACTATGACCTCCAGCTGGGATGGAATAAAACCAAGCACTGCTATTGTCATCACAAATGTTATCCATTAGTCAGAGAGGCAATAGATTAGGCAAATAGGTGAAGATTCATCCATGTCCTGACATATGTATCTTGTGCATGGTTGGATTCAAGGTACTTTTGCTTGGATTATTGGTCTTGTTGAATGAATACATGATTTTGACCAATACAATATTAAGTAATTTATAGAAGTAAATATTAATGAGGATTTGCAGATCATGCATCCACTGTTTCAAGCAATCATGGATTTATATTTAGAAAATTATGGAGATTTTAGAGCTGACCATTTAACAGATGTATATAACAAAATATTTTAATAGGTTGTTAGACAAGATGGCAACCATCTTGAGTAAAATCTATATTTAAATTTGGCGAGGTTCAGTCAGAAATCTTATGAGCATGCTATAATTAGATAATAAAAATGTACATTTAGAAATAGGTACCCAAGAAAAGATAGAATTAGTCAAGCTAGTTTATTAAAGAAATTTACTTAAGGAATTAATAATTAAATTCATAATTTTACAAGTTATATAGAGAATGAGGTATAGCATGATTATTTACAGTACTCTACGAAAATTTGGGTACAGGTACCTGTTTTATGAGAAATTTTCAGATTCCGTAGCAAATTGTTCATGATTTCAGAAGTAGCAGGTTTTTCCGTTATTTAGATTATTCATTGATTTTAACAGCAGCAGCAGCTTTTTAATTGTTTGGGCAGCAGATCTTGGTTGATATTATGGAGTGCACATATGAAGGTTGGTGGCATATGATCCACCATCTCTGGGGAAAATATTCTGGGTGCTTATTACTCGAACATATTGTGGTAAATAAATTACTTTATGATTTTTGGAGACTCTCAACTGATCGAGATCACAGCTAAAGTTTAACTAAAAGTTCTGAGAAAATTCAAAATGTCCTGCTTTCTTTGATCTTATCTTTTCACTTTTGTTATATTTTATTTTTGGATACACTCATTTGCCCCAAAGAGAAGCAATACATTCTTGTAAGTTTAATTTATATAGAAATCTACATTTCAATTGTTCAAGTTAATTTTTACATTTACATTTTGAAATTAAAGATTTTAGAGAAGTTTTCTTTTTAATTAATGTATTATCTCTTGCTGACCATTTCTTTTAAAATTTCAAAGACAAAGAGAATATATGACTTCTGCTTTTGGTAGCCATCTTAGCAACTGGTCTTAAAAGTGTCTCTTAGTGATTCACAGTTTTAGAAAGACAGGGATGATTGTCCCCTTACCTTTACATTTTTTATTCAAGGTAAGTCGGTTTTAATCACTATATATGATGGAAAGTGATAATGTAATTGATAACCCTCAAAATAATGTATGCCCTGATCTCAGCATTTAATCTAGCAATGCAGCCACCAGTCATACATTTTATAGCCTTAGATCTAATCTAAATGCATCTAAACTATTTTCTACAATGAATAAAAACCCACAAATGCATCTAAACTAACTTCTACAATGAATAAAATTCCACAAACCAGTAAATCAAAAGAAAACATCATTGCAAATATCAACAAAAGTTTAGAAAATATACAACTTACCCCTAATATAAACAATATCATAAATATCTCATCAAGCGAAACTATTGAAATCCTTAAAAATACAAGCAAAAATCAATCATTTCTCTGAAGACTTTACTCACCCTCAGAAAACTCTAATGAGAAGTTTCCTTTGCCTAATAATACACTTAAAACCATATCTGAAAATAAACAAAATTACCAACAAGATGATACCGGCAACATTTTCAAAGTAAAAATAAACAAAATTACCAACAAGATGATACCTGTGACATTTTTAAAGTAAAAAAATTTCCACCAATGGTCGACAAAACCAGTGCTATGACATTGCAGTTTGTCAACAGTAAATTTAAAAATCAAAAAGAAGAAATAAATTATAAAACGTATAAATCTCATTTCAAAACAAACAAAGATTATAGCACAGGGCAATCCATTGCTACATCAGCCAACTTACAAACTAAATCAATTTCCTCATTACCAATATTGAAAACTTCCTCTATGTATGCAAATATCATAAGGTCTCAAAATTCTGAGAGCATCTCCGAAAATAATAAGGCCATTAATTTCAATGAAATATATTTGAATACCTCAGAATTAGACATAGAACAAGAATCAAACACTCTTGAAAATGTCTCATTTAATATAAACAATCATGAACAAAAATCAAACACTCTGGAAAATGTCTCATTTAATATAAACAATCTTAATGATGACATATTCCTAAAAATAATGATTTCAACAAAATGATTCCCAACATTCTATATAAACCGTTTGCAAACTACTACAGCAATAAGACATTAATCTTTGCCATAACAAATCAATGATGTGCTTTGTATAAGTTCCCTTATTTTAACAATACAGTCTAATCAATCAAAAGCAATTAGGCAGAGGCATTCACATGATACTTAATCATCCCAATGACTGCTATGTTATCATTGAGTTTAAAATGTGGGCAGACAGAATGAACTTTAAAAAAAACTACAGATCTGTAGGATATTATATATTATGCTCCATAGATATGTACCATCCAGTTACACTATCTGGCATAATTCAAAACTGCCTTGCCCACTTGAATGAACAAGAACTACAAGACATCCTTATTAATTATGGTTTAGTTAGCAAATTTCAACACCTATTAAACCCTCACTTCGAAGGACAAATCCTGTCCAATACAGTTATCTTCACACTTAAATTAGAGAAAAACATTAAACCCACGGACATACTCACTATTATTACTGCAAGAGTCTCTCCCATGGTTTTGACATTTAGGGGCGTACAGCCACAATGTTTCTTCTGCCTTCAAAGAACATACCTCATTAAAGATTGTGCAGCAAGAATATGCACACACTGTGGTATTAAATAGAATAAAGTTCACAGATGTCCTGGTAGACCTATTAACATGACTATCCCATCCATAAATAGGCAATCACCACATGAGCATAATTTAAATAGTAACCTCACAAACCCAGACAATCTGATTCAAATAAATCCTTCAACAAACCCTTTTACATCCAAACCTATCTTTCAAAATGATAATATTCAAAAAAGAACAAATACCAACCTCTATACTAATAGTAGTGAATCAGAGAACCAAGCAATAAAATATACTGCTCCTAAACCAATCACTCAAATCAATAATAATCAAGATCAAACATACGATACATATACTAATCCCTGAGAAACAATATTAGGTCAACCTCTTTCTACAAAAGAAGACAATATGACAAAAGCCATCTGAAAAGAGCAAGGAAAACCCAGGCAATGAAGAAAATACACTTAAAAAATTTCAAAACAATTAATCCAAAACAACTCCCACACAGCTTAACCCATTGATACATCATCATTCGGCCAGATAAGACTAGCAAACTTAAACAAAGTGATCCACAAACTGTCCTCAATTCTTCAACTCCTGCAATAATTAACCATCCAGATGAAAAGATTTATCAAACACTCAACCCAAAAGTCAGCATGATTAATGTTTCACAACAGTTACAACAAACAGAAAATGACTCAGGTCTAAAATTTAAACCAAAGTTTTATAACAATAAAAAACACTTTTATCAAAAGAACAGGAAAAAGAAAACAACACTAATAAATTTCAAACCCTCAAAAACAGACACAACATATAAGAACATTAAAAGAAAATCAATTCGCTCAGATAAATCAAGCTCAGATGATGACAGCTACCATATGATACATTACTCACCACCACCCTCTAACAAACAAATTTTAGATATATCCAGCTCAAAGCTTCACAAATCCATAGAAAAAAGAGGAAAACCATGGATCTTAAACCATTGATACCATTGATCCATCTGAAAAATCTCAGTCATTCTACACTACTTCATCAGACACCAAAGACTTCATGGATGTGATTCCTCAACCAAGAAATATATCACCAATCCATCCACAATTTCAATCACAAGACTGATTGCCAAACAACATCAGACCACATTAACATAAGATGTCCCACATTGACTTGGTACACTTTGCTGAGGATGGTTTGAATTAATCTATCATGTTCTGCAAAATTTCTGGCATTAACATTCATGGCATCAACTCAATTGATAGAGTTCTAGCTATTAAAAACTGGCTCTCATTTTGCTCCTTTCATATACTTCTTATGGGTGAAACTAAATATCACCATAAGACTGATCATAAAATACTATCTCTTCTCTCATCTTTCATATTTACTAGATTTTCCATCGGCCATTCTGCTTCAGGTGGACTCGGTATTCTTCTCAGCAAGTCACCACCATCATACAGTTTTAGCATTCTATTCCTAGATGCCAATATTATTATCATAGAAACAGTCTATTGGGGTTATCCGATCATCATAGCTTATATATATATATATATATATATATATATATATATATATATATATATATATATATATATATATATATATATATATATATCATACAGCCAAAGACACCTCTCAATATCTAAAAAATAATCCATATTCTAAATGCCATCAACGCTAACAGAGCCTCCCCTACTATTCTTCTGGGAGACTTTAACACCACATACAATGACTTCAACAAGAGATTTTTGCATCTAATAAATCACATATTAATGTGTGACAAGGGCTTTTTTCTTCCCAAAGCCTACTCTTTCTATACTAAAACTAAAAAGTCCCTGATTGATTTGGTTTACTACACCCTAGACCTCTTATTTCAACCTTGATGCAACCTTAACCACTGTTGCTTTCTCTGATCATATGGCTCTGATATTACAACTTACACCTATTTCAATCCTTATACCTATTGATGGACCTGGTAAAACCATGCACATGATCACCCAATCAAACATGACTGAAGCTATAATGTCTGAGTCATACAACTTTTTTCAGAAAATAAACATCCTGTCCCTTCCTGCTGAGGAGGGCTGGTTTTCATTCATCAGAATACTACAGTTCATATTAAATCACCACACCAGGAAAATAAAAGGACCTAATGGCCTTCTAAATGACCTAACAGACATTAATATACAACTTCAAGCATCACAGCAATACTTCACAAATACTGAAAAAATTATCTTCCTTAAAAATCTCTACAAATTCAAGCAAAAGTCCCTTGCAGAATATATATCTATCAGAAGAGCCAAATGTTTCTTAGCACAATAACACTGCTGGATGAGAGACTACCTCAGATGGGCACTGGGGTGCAATAAAAACAAATTACTCCCTTATCCATTAATACGAATAGAAACAATGCCATTGGCTTTCTAATGATGCAGCACATCAGCAAATAATTCTGCCAATTAATGCAAATAGATGGAGCCCCTCCTGTAAACAGTGTGTTGCATGCTGGTGACCCCAGAAAACATGGTATCACAGAAATACAAATCAAAAAGAAGATAACATCTCTCCTGGATGAAGTTCATCTTGGCCTTCATGGCATCCCAAATTTCATTGTCAAACACCTCACTCAATATCATTGTGCCAATTATTAAAAAAATGATTGATCACCTAGCCTCCGGCAACAGAAACATAACAGATCTTTCCCCAGTGGCACTCATGCCTTTTATTAAAAAAGCAAAACCACTAAATGACATTAACAGTATGCGGCCAATTTCCATGACCCCATTGTTTATCAACATAATTGAGTCAGTCATTAAAGGTCAAATCCAAACTCAAATTCTTAGCCATATCTCGCCAAACCAATATGGAAAAAAGAGATCATCAACCTTGCATGCTATGTCCAATGCAACTGCACTGTTCAATTGCATCAGAGTACATCGTAAATCAAAACCTATTGCTGTCCAGCTGGGTGTTGTGGCGGCATTTGATTCAGTCCAGATAAACACTCTCCTGGATATTTTGGTGGAAGGTGACATTCCAGCTGGGATTGTTCAGATAGTCAGCAATCTGTTGAACAACAGAGAGATTTTTCTCTCCCTTGATGGCAAGATCACACCAGGTTTCATGTCATACAAGTCAATCTCTCAAGGAACTCTGCTCAGTGCGTTTTTCTTCATAGCATACATCAAACCCCTTCTGATGGATATAGACAAAACTTCCCAGGAATATTCTTTCCCTCTCTCAATAAAAACTTTAATGTATTTGCATATATAGATGACATCATGGTTCTGCTTCCCACAATGAAATATCCACCCCATCTCATGAACATCTTAAACAGAAATACAGTGAAACTTGGCCTACATATAAATTTTAACAAATCTTCCATTTGGAAGATAATAATGTCTGGTAAACAAATTAACTCTTTCATTTCTGATAAACCCCAAATATACATAGGTTTCCCAATCTTCAAAACTTCAACTGCAATGGCAAGAGAGATTCAAGATGCAAAATCCTCCAATCAACTGAAGCCATCTCCACTTCACTCTCTAGAGTATACCTTTCATTATATGGAAAGGTTCACCTCCTCAAATCTCATATTATCTTCCATTCATAAAAATCTCTAAACAATTTCAAAATAAAATTAACCAATTATGCACCAAACTTCTCTGGAAAAGAAGGACAGTTGCTATTAGCTTGTGAGGTATCCAACGACCATGCAGGTTCAATGGACTGTCATTCCACTCAATACAAGCAATCATTTTACAAAAAAACCCACAACACTCTACATAATCTGATCCTCTCCTGCACATACTCCAACATTATTAAAAAAATTACACTGACAGATTGTCCTCCGCCCTTTTCCAGTTCATGGATAGCTTTCCTAATAGGCCACCTACAACTTTATAACCTGATGATGCCTTCTAACATTAACCAAAAAAATCACCTTATGGGAAGCATACAATATAATCAACTATAATCAACATTAAAACCAGCCTAAATGAAACCAACCAAAGACTCATTACACACTTCAAAAGATGGAGTCTGGAACCCAAATTCCTTGACTTCATGATTAAAATTAATCCTAATGTGCTTCCCACAAATTTGGTTTCTTTATCACCGAAGAGGTTTTACCAGTATTGACCCTATATGTGGTCTGTGTGCTCATGAAAATCAAACCATAGACCATATTATACACCAATGCCAAAGACTTAAAACATTGAAAGATATAATCATAATCAATTCCAACATAAGATCTGGTATAATTTTCTCACTTGAAAACGCCATTCATAATGGATCTTTTTCAATAATAAGGCTTTCTACCTTTGTCCTTTATTCCATATGGATAGTGAAATGCAAAACTATCATGGAATTACCCCCATCACAAATCATACCATTGTTTTATCAAACACTCAAAAAAATCAAGAAACATGACCAGCTCATTGCCTCCAGTAAAGTCTTTGATGACACCTGGTCTTTAACTGCTCTATCCTTTTCCTGATTATCAATTCCCTCCTACCCAGAATTATAGAATAGGCAATTTTAAAAGAAAATATTCATGTTTATATTAAAAATGCTAATACCATTAAACAAGTTCTTAGTTTCTCATAATCTACACAATCTCTTCATTACACCTAACCACATAAGAGTATAACAATTGTGCTCTCATAACATAATCTAGCCAGATGGCCAATAGAACATTATATAATCATATTATTGTACAATTTATTCATTTATTTATCCTTTATCAGGATGTAGTCACTATTTATTGTTAATAAAATTTTTGTTGAAATGAAAAGGGAATATATAATTATTTTTACTTTTATTTAACTTACAATCAAATTTCTAAAATTATTATTAAATATGAAATTTAAACACAGCAATAAATAATGAACTTTATTAATTAAAATAAATTGTTAAAATTATATATTTTTAAATAACTAAAAGATAAATACAAACTATATCATTTATTTTTATTTATTGCTTTAAATTTTGTTACCGAAATGTGTGTGTGTTTACGGTGAATTTTACATATACTGATATATTTTTAATATTACTACACACACAATTCGATACCAAAAAAGTTTAAATTTCGGTAGGATAGAGTGGTGAGTGAGAGACGATAGAAGAAGGTGAAACTTAAGATTCAAATGCGAATCTTACTGTTTCAATGTTTGAAAGTGTTTAGATCTCATGTAGAAGATCATATTTTTATGGTGTGTCTTTTCTGTTTTTGATGCACGGAGACTATCTTTTTTCTGCCTCAAAGAAGTATTTTTGAAGCCACCACATTCATAGGAAGATATTCAGCTCTGCAGAGCATATATGTATTTATTTAGACCTATCACTCATGATCTATTAATGCTAGTTTTACCACAGTAGGTGATGCTGTGTTTGTTTTAGATATGTAATGACAAGATATGTGTCTTTGAAAAACTGATGTTTCAGGTTGTATTTAGTGATTTTTAATTCTTAAAATTATATCAATGTATGAATTGCGCTGATACAATAGATTTATCATCTACAAAACAACCTTCAATAATTTGTATTTATTTTTATGTATGTAGATTATGCATATGGTTATAAGTGGAAATTCACACATACTAAGTTTAATATGTTCATCCAGATTATTCACTGATGGAATTGTAGAGTTTTTAAATTTTAATTTTAAGACATTTGGTTTAGTATTTTTTTGTGGACAGAATTTTTGAAAATATGTGTATAAATGACCATGGATGAGTGGCTCACGAATCTAATTTAAAGTTGAAGTTAGCTTAGATTTACTTAAATGCATCACTATCTATAAGCTTAATAATGTCATTGTAACTAATGATATTTTAAAATATATGCTGTATATACTAGTCCCAGTTTAGCTTTTGCTTAGCTTATGGTATACACTGTAAACCTATTAGTGTATTATTCTAGTAGTTAAGTGTCACCACAGTATTATGAAATGTATCAATTAAACATATGGTTTTGTTTGTTAAGCTCATACCATTATAATTAAAGTAAAGAGATTTAGAATCCTTAATAATTTAAGGATATTATTTGGATAAAATTAAATATCAAATAGCCTCTGTTTACACTTGTATTTATTTATTTTTTGTGTTTATTAAATTAACCAGTTTTAAGAAAAGAGTTAAAAAAAATAAACAGTAACATAAGTCAAATAATTGTTGCAAATTCTGTAAGTCAAAATAACGACTATTAGTCAAAACTACCACTTAAATTTATTAATTAAACTATGAGAAAGAAAAACATCTATGGTCAAATAAATATATTAATTAATATTTTATTATACTTTGTCCTCTTAAACTTTCCTTCCATAAAGCAGTTGGTTTTCAGGTAAAGTATCAACTATCATCAGTAGTGAACTACCAATATCACCCAACAATCGACTACCAAATATACACTGATCAAATAAACACTTCATTTTTATTTTTTAAAGTAGAAAAAAAAATCCCTTAGGCCCCAGCTAATTACATAGGAATTAGCATGTCTATCTGATCAGCACAATTTGGTACCTGAAAAATCACTGGTAGCTCAATCGGTTTCCAACCACCTACTAATAGACAAACAGAAGGTATCTTAAATGTCCCTTTGAGCTACTACTGTTTAAAAAAAAAACCAAAATAATTTCCCAAACCATTCAAAATACTACTTCAATCCTTTAAATCCATAATAATAATATTATACTGACTGCCGAAACATTTATATCTTTCACTTAGCAATTTTTTTCTGAAATACTAGTATTACTAATTAGATTTTTTGCCTCCTACTTTTATTAAGAAAAATAAATATTTATACTTACTTGCACATATCAAAATAAACATAAATATTTTAAGAAAAATAATTTAAATGCTTTTTTAATTTAAAATAAATTATTCTTTTTATCTTATAATGAAACACATATTCATAATTTTTAAAGATTAAAATAAAGCATTTTAATATATTACTTTAGCAAATAAATTATACAAGTTACATCATATTTTATTTTTATTTTTTTAAAAAAAAATCAAATAGCATATATGTGCATGCCATTGTTTCAAAAATATTATTTAATAATAGAAGCTGATTTTACTTATTTTTATTATTACAAATATTATCTTTTGAAGTTTAAAGTTTATTCTTTTTTAAGTTTAATTCATAAAGTTCAAAGTTCATTTACTAAAGTTTATCTTTTATTTTAAGAAGAAATCAGGAATGTTAAGATATCAAAGTCAAATAATTAACTAGGGTTTTTTAAATATGACAGAAACAGCATAATGGTTTTATTTTTTAACCCGTCAGTAAAATGACTCCTCCAGGGATCCTGTGACTTGGTGAGATTTTTGTGGCTGGTTTGGCATACCCACACTTCATTGTTCATTTAGTCTGTTAAACACAATCACTTTCTGAACTAATTGCAGGTCTTAAATGCATAGAGCATCTTCGGTCAACTGCCTACCATGTTGGTTTTAACAATGCAACATTTTTTGGAGATATTACTTCAAGAAATATTTTATTAAAATGAGAACATCAGACCTCAAATGATCAAACGTTTAGATATTTATACTGTTTTAAGAAATGGAAAACTTTATAAGCAGCAGCGTCTTTAGTCTCATGAAACAAAATCAGCTTTTGCTTCTATTTTTATTAAAAATTACATAGACACACACACATATATTTAATTATTTTATTACAAAATAAAACAAAATCTCTTTATTATTTTATTATAAATTCATTTAAAAAATATTAAATCATTTTTTTATTACGACTATTTTACTTCTTTTAAACAAAAAAATCTTATTATTTTAAACAGCATTTACAGTTTATTTTATTTAATAACAAATTCACCCTCCCCCCTGCTCTTTAGTTTTTACATTTTATTCTCTCAATTTTAAATTGTTATATTTTAAAACATTGGACTCACAAAATTAATTATATATCAATGTACTTTGGTACAATATATATATATTATAACGATCCAAACGAAGTGGGAGATCGCACCGCACCGCACTACCAAAGGGCGCCATCTAGGCATTTGAGCCTAGAAAAATTTATAAAGTAGGCAGATACGCGCTGTTAGGATTCCACTTTATTTACATATTTAGATCGTTAGCCCATTGTCACTAGCTCAGCGGAGACGCCGAGATAAAAATCTATAAATTTTATATCTTAAATATAAAAGAATAAAATAATAAAAGCCACTGCCAGAAATTAACACAGAAAAATATTTATTTACGCACATATAAAATCATTCTAAATTCGAGAAATAAGTTTAACATTTAGATTTTTATCTTAATTTTTAATTTTACATTTAAAATAGCTTGCTATAATGTTTAATATTTTATTTAGAGGGTCGAGTATGAATGGACTACATAGGTCTGCATTTGAAAGGAAAATATTCTTCCCTGATTTAACCTTAGGCAACAAATTTCGCAATCAACTGGCGCCAATCCATCTGATACATTCATGTATTCAATGTAGCATGATACGACAACACAAAATACTATATTGTCAGGAATGTACATCTAAACAATAAGTAGAAATAGAGAAGACATTGACTCTCCACCAACAGGAATGTGACATCTGTGGGCAAGTAGATCAATAAACTAAAAACTCCATAGGAATGGACTGCGGTCTTCTGCCGACTTACAAACCCATCCATAGGCAAACAGAGGGTGTGTGGCGTATATCTATAATCCTGCCCGTAGCGGATCTCATACTACATCTACTAATTACACAAATATATCCAATTCATTGAACCAATTCAACTACGAAATGAATAACCTAAGATTACCCTCCCTTAATACAACTTTACAAAACTATATAGCCATTCGCGCCCGACTTAATTTTAACATTTATATACATTCGCACAGATTTATTTAAAAATGTTGGGTATAGATCAATTACACAGATTCCACAGTCAAAAACATTTCAAAATAAACATAAACGATCAAAATACAAAATTATTGATACCGACAATCGCAGAGGGAAACTTATAAGTAACCCAATAGTATTCACCATAAGATACTTGCGTTGTCACCAATAACTTAAAAGACATCCGAATAAATACATTTTAGATACTCACCGTAAGGTATCATTATTTATCGAATGTCTATATATTTTGATCAAATATGAAAACCAAAATCTAATTAACCACAAACGAATCCATGCAAGCATCTATAGACAACTTAAATGTAATGCATTTAATAATTTCTACAATAAAATATTACTACACATAAAAATATTAAAAGGGAAATGATTCTTTTAACAATCGGGAAAGATATAAAATTAACCATTATTAATTTGATTTAAAACTTACAAAAGTCAGATAAGAGTCCATTTTAAATAAGTTGGCTTGTTTATTACATTGTACAACTTGACGAAAGTTCTTGATTGATTTTAATAATTGTTCATTTCCTATAGCTTACAGTAGCAGAGCTCCCGGTTCCTGGTGTCAATGTCCACGGAGTCTCTAATTGCAAGATCAATCTAATGTTCAGGAGGTGGCATTTGCTGGTTCATGGTATCAGTCATTTCATTTCCGAGATAAGTGGGAGAGAACGATAAAGTGCGTCTTTATCGCTCGTCTCCCCAACAAAGTTGAAAAAAGCCCTTCAACTCAATATTTTTTTCTTTTTATATCATCCACAAGGATTCACTGAACAAAACGTCACTAATCTGTTTTTTCGTTATGGTCCGGGCCAAGGCTTAGTGCTTCCATTTGTCAAGCTAAAATCTCTTTCTTCTCTTATCTAACTTTCCATCTGACTTTTTAATTAAACAGCTTTTAGATAATTAATAAACAATCATTTCCATTTATAGATTACAGGAATTAATTAATACCTGTTTTTATTTTAACTTACGTTATTTTTTTATTAAAATATTTTTATATTTCAATCTTGTATCTTTTTATTAAAAAAAATACGTTCAACTACTTTTTTTTTTGTTTATGAAAAAAAATATTTTTTTTAAAGTTTAGCATCTGTGCGAATGTATATACGTATAACAAACATTTTTTATTGTAGCGTTTAGTTTTTTACTCTTATTTGCGAACTTTTAAGTTTTTATTTTAAATTAATGTAACGACATATTTATATATCGTTACAATATATATATATATATAATATTTAATGTTTTCATGGTAATATGATGTAGATAATACATAGAAATGCTTTTAATCAAAAAATTAGCACATCCATATTTACTTCTCATTTTTTTAGAAATTGGTCACAAACCTCATTTTGACAATAAAAAAATACTTGCTAATTTGGAAAGATATGATTTAAAAACCATGACAGAGTCAATTGAAACATTAGAGACCTACTGGTTTAAATAGTATGATAAAGCACAATGTATTTCAGCTATTTGGAAACCTCTCATTTTATCTACTATTAACTTGAAAAATATAAGTGAAAAATTTGAGGTAAATAAACATTTTGATAAGCCTCATATTGTTAATGCTGAACTATTTCAAGTTGAATGTCACTTCTCATCTTGCACTGAATCATGTTATTCTTTGAGGTCTAATGATTGTTCTTTCAAAAGTTAACCTTGATAATAGCAGTTGCTATTCCGTGGAAATATTGGATCGTAATGCAAAATAATGAAGGTTCATACCCATATATATATATATATATATATATATATATATATATATATATATATATATATATATATACTTAACCTTTGAAAAAAAAACTTTTATATTGATTTCTACTGCATAGCTTTCTACAATAAATAAATGAACAAAATTCCCTGTACCTTTGAAATTCACTATTAAGTCTATTAATGCTTTTGAACCATTCATAAACTCTAAATATCATACTAACTTTACTATTAGGTTTATTAATTTGTCTTAAAATTAATAAACTGTAAATATCACAATAACTAAATTGATAATCCCTATTACACTAATTTTGACAGCTTCTGTTTTAGACTCTTAAAGAATAGGGAATGAGGCTTTGGGCATTATATGTTCTTCTAATACCTTCTGGAGTTGACAGCAGGAAAGCATTCTCTCCAATCTGCTTTAGAATTTTGTAAGGAACACACAATCACTAAGACCTTCCTAACTTTATAATAATTTATTTATAACTTGTTGTCCCCTTCTGTCTGAAATAGCAGTAACTTCACTTATGTTTTTCTGGCTATTCAGAATTAGAGGCTGACTTAATTGCAATTCAAATCCCTTTTTGATATCAACATATTGTTCTCTGTTCATAATTTTGTGAAATATCTTAACTTCACATTCTATATCATCAATATGGTAATTCATTTTCTCATGAACATCCAAAGCTATTTTAACAACATTAAGTTCACTACGTTGTAATGTATCTAACAATTTAATGATGTCTTTACTATTATATTGATCCACTAGTCTTAAAATTTGTTGGCTTAAATATGGTAGATTTTCTTTACTCAATCTTACCATTTGAACTTTCAATATAGAAAAAATGTAAGTTTTTAATGTAACAGCTTGCTTATGGAAAAACTTCACAAAACCATGGGACTGATTACTATATTTTTCTGATATCATCTGATATCTGATTTGAGCTTGTGGGTTAGATTTCCCAAAACCAACTAACACTATGTTTTTAAAATCTTCATATTCACCAGGTGTTTCAATTAATGACTGCAACCAATCCTTTACATCCACATATAGCAACATTTTAGAAAGGACCAATTTTTTTTTTTTGGACATTTGGTCATAAAAAAACAATTTCTCTAACTTATTTAGAGATTCTAAATTGTTTTTTGTATTATCAACTTGTATTGGTTTTATTATCATAAACCTTATGTCCATGGAATCCTCCTTATCTAACTGTTCTTCAACTGATTGGCAACTTTTAACATGTTTGGTTTTCTGACACCTACTTAACTTCTCTCTATGATTATTTTTACATTCATTCCTACCTTCCATTTTATCCCAGTTTTCATTACTATATCCATTTTGAAATATTTGATTGTACCATATCTTTCCTAAATCTTTTAAATTTTTCAATCGATCACGATTACTAACTTGAATCATTTTACTTTTAGAATAAATATCCAACATTAAATTATTCAATTTTATTTTATTAAGGAAACAATTTACATAATTCTTTTGCTTACTTCTCAATTTATTATACCATAACCAGAATAAGTCTTTTACATTTTTCCATCTGTCATGATTGCTTACTTGAATTTCTTCAATTATAATATCATTATCAAGTACTCTATCCTCCAATTTCATTTTACTAAACAAACTATTTATATAATTCTTTTGCTCCTCTCTTAATTGATCAATTTTTATATTACTCATCTCTTTTGAGCTATTATTTTCTTCAATTACTTCTTTATTCTTCTCTATTTGATCTATTTATTATTTCTCAAATTTCTTCAACCTTTCTCCCATTTTAGATCGATATTTTTGATCTTCAGTTTTGTTAGATTTTATAACCTGTAAATATTTCTCTATTCCTATTCCCAACTCTTTTTTAAATTGTAGAGTACTGTTATACATTTCTTCTTTTACTACTGTTTTTAAAAATTCAAATTTGTTTTCCATTAATTCCATTTTATTCTGTATACCGTTAACACCACTACCTAAAGCTTCATCTAAATGCCGTATCTTCACATTCAGTTCATCTTTACTAACTGTCCATTGTTTGATAGCTTCTTTACCTTGAACTTGGAAAGCTTGAACATTTTTATGAATGTATCCTTATAACTTTTCATCTATTTTTTTTATTATTACCTCTATAACATTTTCTTTTGTTTCAAACTTTTCACTTAATTCTCCAAATTTTTTCTCTAAATCTCCTTTTATAAACTTAATGGCTTGTTGATTTTCAACTATACCTTTATTCATAAATTGTAACTTTTCACTCAGCACTTTATTAGTTTCTTGTAGTTCTTTTCTTAAAAATCTATTATCTTCTTCTGACTTTTTACTATTCTCTTCTAACTTTTTATTTAAAGATTCATTTAGTTTCATCATCAATACAAATAAATCATATAAACTTTTATTCCCTTCCACCACAACAACTTTCTTTTCTTCTATAACTTCACACTGGATATCCTTCCTTATTTCTCTATCATTTCTATGACTCTCCCTTTCTTTTTTTATCCTTATTTCCACTTCTAACATCTCCTTGAGCTCTTGTTCTTGAACAGAACAAATATTTTCTTGTTTGTCTGAATTTTCAATTCCAATCATTTTTGAAAAATAATTTTTTTTTTTTTTTTTACTAAAACACTATGCTAACTTTTCTTTAAAAATATGACTTAGTTCAACTTCATAAAAAATATTTCTACTAGGCTATTCCAACAATCAACAACTCCCTCAAATAACTTGACAAATCAATTATATTTCATTTTCATATCTATTATTAGATACCATAAACCATATTTATAACTATTTATTTACAATAACCTCAAATTCATATAAACAAGTTTCATACTCTTTTCTCAACATCATCACCACAACCACCACATGAATTATTCATACATAAACTATTTCAATCTATGTATGATTTGCTACTGATCACATAGTCATATTAGACTAGCCTTTATTTAATATTTTAACAAAATCAAAAAAAATATTTGATCTAATTATTCAATTAACACGTTAGGCATTTTTTATATAAATCAATCATGATAATCAATGATTAGTTTAATAATCCTGCCACTCGTATGGGTGCCATAAGGGTGTTTATATACTGTGGTCTGTCTATAGGTGGTACGACCCTAAGCAGAGTTTCCAAGTCCCTTATATTAGGACCTACTTGGACTCTGGCTAGGTACTAATAACAGACTTACTATATCCTGACCATTTTCTTTAACTATAAAAATTGAATTTAGATAAGATTAGTATTTATCCCAAGTTACTTTGACATGAGTAAACATTTCTAAAATAAGATATGTTTTAAATATAATCAATATGAGACTCGTTTACCTACAAACAGATCACATGCCCTTAACATTAAACAAATACACAATACTTGTTCAATAGCATAAGAATACCCAGATACTCCTCTTTATTAAGTATCTACATACTCTCATGACTAACAATAATGTATAATATAATATTTTATATTTATAACTATTAAGTTTTAATTCAATACTCATTAAATTAATCTGTTAGATAATTACAGATAAACTTTGATTCATATTATGTTTAATAATTAAGATTGGCAATAATCACAAGAATAACTTTAAAATAAGGAGATCTCATGAAAATCATTGATTTATTAATTCTTCATACTACCTATGGAATATCAAGAGGGATTTTACAGATTTCCATGGATAGTGTACAAATTAAGAAAGGCTTATAATTTAAAATCATAGTCAAGCTTTATATGTATGTTCCTTAATACTGAATATTAAAATAATATTATTAACTAAACTGTGATTAACACTAATACTTTCACTAATAACTAATGTATCATTTAATTTTATATTAATAAATACATTTTAATAATTGGCAATGTCATCAATGACCTATGGGATCAAGGCAGCATGTAACAAGTAAAAAAAAATCTTTACTAAGAGATTTATGCTTATTAAACTGTTAGATTTGCTTTAAATTGAATTGACTTTTCATTTTAATTTTGACTGTACATTTTAAGTTGTGTGATGTGGTGAAAATGAGCCCAGAAAAGATATGCCGCAATTGGAATTTAATAAAAAAATTTAAATAATAATTTTAATCATATTCATTACAAATGATAATAAACATTCCATTAATATTAAATTTAAAATAACATAACAAAATAATACATATATATATATTATAATATTAATAACAACAGAAAATTAATCTTTGGAGTATTATTATCAAACAAAACTAATGATTTCCCATTATATGTTGAGATATTTATCCCTATGTATGTGAACTATATATCACATATTCAGTTTATTAAACAATCATTTTTTTTCCATTCATGGTTCTTTAGTTCAAACTCTACATAATAGTAGTACATGATGATTAAGTAATAATACAAAAAATAAACGGGAACATAGGGTTATAATTCTGGAGGTTGGTAAGCAAATAAAATTACTACTTTTATCTTTCACATAAGAACAAAATCATTGTTTTTTAGTTTATCCATTTGTACATGTAAATATAACCTGCTATTTGGAATATCTATACATCATTTTAAATAACCTTTCATACTAAAATATCGAGTATATTTGTTTATTTAAAGGATTCATAATCTTTAAACTTAACCAAATTATTAAATAAGTATTAATATAACAACACTTGAATTAATTCCATATGAAATGATTTAGTTCTCTTCCCCTCCCCTATTATCATAACAAATCATAGATTAAAAATATAAATACCGACATTAGAAAGAAATACTCTTTTAAACTTTTAGCTAAAGTATAAGAACACTTTTAAATTTTCTAGTTGTTCTACACTCCATAAACTTAGAACGTTTTTATTTTTCCTTATCTTTTGAAGATTCTGCTTTTCCTAAGATTCGCGCGAGGTATTTGAGTTACTGCAACAATAATCCTTCATTTTGTTCTTTGTTTATTAATAAAAATTTATTTGTGGCTTGCCTTACTTATTTTAGATGATACACATTTCTCTCTATAATAAAAGGCATACCTATGATTTCAATTAAGAATGTGTTGTATCACGTTTTGGCTCCAAATAAATAATTCTATCTCACATTGTAATAAAGATTTTATATACATCCAGAATAATAATGAACACTTTTCATTTATTACTAATTTAGTTCCATTGAATTTTAAATATATATACTTAACTGTTTCCAAGAAATTTACTATTCTTTTATCTATCCTTCCTGGATATTTACGGTGTTTATTTATTTTCTTTTGTGTATTACTGCAGTTCATTTTTCCTATGGCACAATTATTGTTATTTTTCCATGAATATATTCGTTGATTATTCATCTCTGATTATTTCTTCAATACTTATTAATTTTCAAGACATTATTGAAAATTCCGATTATTGACTTGCCCAGTAGAAAAACGATTAATTTATTCCATTATTTTAACAACAGAGCTTATAATTATCCACGTATATTGATGTAGAGTTGTAAATCATAAGGTTTTAGGAATTTTAATCCAACTTTTTTTTTTTTAATATCCCCAAGAAAAAAAACTTAGTTACTTAAACTTTACCATCAAGAAGCTCTCCCCCCCTCTCTTGAATTTCATATTCCAAGATTGTTTGAAACTCTTTGATTGGCTAATATTTTCCCACTTTTTTATATGAAACAATTATTTATTTTGAAAGTTTTTGGTTTATTATTTTAAAATGACCGATTTTCCGTTTTTTTTTTTAAATATTAAAATACAGTATTTTTAGAAATTAAATAAAGATAGAATTTACTGTTTTAATTTTAAATCAGTATTTTGTAAAATTAAACCTTATTTATTTACTTTTGAATATAGCAAGATTTGAAGATAAATAATTTATATTTTTAAAATCAAATGCACACAAACAATAATTATTCCTCTTTGTAACACATTGTGTTTACAAAATTACAATTTAAACTTCACTGGTTTTATATACTAAATAATATTAATTGTTCATCCATCTGCACATATATGACTCTGTCGGTTATTTTCTATATGTATTTTGAGTTAAAATCATTTATAAATTTCTATTAGCTAAATTGGAGTTCAAACCCTATGATCTAATATTTCATTATTGTCTTCTTTTAATAAGTAAATATTATCGGATTTGTAAAATTTAAAATTATACACCAAAATCCTATTTTAGAATAGTCTGAGCTAATAAAAAGTTCACAATATATATATACAGACACACCTGGGTCAAGTTTTACACGATAGATAGGTTCCTCAGAAAACACATGCAAACAAAATCGCACAAAAATAGACATAACTTACATTGAAAAAGGGGGGATGCAGTCTGTGATTTTTCAAAATTCGCATAAAAACAAAGCACCAATGTAAAATTACTTTAAAATTCGCACAAAAAAAAAAATAAGGAAATAAAATATGACTAATAAAAAATTTCTAATTTGAAAAAAATTGATACAAGACAAATTTTTTTTAACTATAATATTTAATTTTATTCAAAATATTATATTTTTATGCATAATTTACAGTACAGTAATTTACATTTTTATACACATTTTAATTATTAACCCTTAAACCGCTAATTATATTATTGGTTGTATGAGGTAAAAATCAAATCTTTTAATTGGCAAACTTACAAACTGAACACAAAGCCTATTGTTAAAACATATTCAGCTATAATATTAAATTCAACTCAGATACGTTTATAAAAAGTATATTACTAACTTTTCAGGTTATGAAGAGAACGAAAGTTCTTTCAAAAATAAATTGCTATTTATTATAAAATATTCAATTTCGGCAACATAAAAGCTATAATAAAAACAAAGAGGTCGTGATGAAATGCCTTTTACGTTATAGAAAAATAAATATTTCTTTTTGCTAAATCTTAAATATTTTTACTAAAATCTTCAATATTTTTCGAAAATAATTTTGTTTTTTTTAGTATTCTCTCTGAAAATCATTTGTAATTACTCAATATATACTTAATATTCTTTAAAATTATATTCGAAATGAAAATCTCAGCATTTTTCTTTATTTTCTTTGATCAGGCGGTTTCTTTGTTCTTTCCAGCCAATCAGAATGTCTTTTTCGGCTGAGAGCTTGCTGACAACCAATCACTGACAATGTTCTTTCTTTGTTTAGGTTTAAATGCGTTTTTTTATTATTTTTTACTTGTAAAATAAATCGGAAGAGGGCACCATCTTACAGAACTTTTAAAAACCTAATCAATACCTATCAAACGGATATTTTAGCATAAGAACTGGCCGAGTTAGAGTGACATCAGATGTCGACGAGAGGCCTCGTAAGAGGCGAAAAAAGGGTTAGTGCTATTTGCCAATAAACAGGTTCATTTGCAAACTAGTAAAAATTCTTCACAAGAGGAACTACATTTAGCTCCAACTTCACTCTCATGTTGTTGTGTTAATGGCTAGTAACAACATAATTAGTAATTAATCTTTGAGACAATGATTTTATTAATTGTTTATGAAGCTTGTGATATCTAGACATAAATCCATGTAGCTCTCATGGGAATTTAAGAGCAGGTTCATGATTAGTGTCATTAGTAAGAAAATAATTTGCCAACTAAATAGAAAGTTGAAGACATTCTCAAATCATTTTTGAAGTGAAAAGAACACGTTCCACTTTTGTTTGATTATCTTTTTCTACATTTTCTACTGTATATAAACTTTTATTTTTGACTTTAATTTTTAAATTTTCAATTCCGTTTCAAAGTTAAATTCTATTACTCACCTTTTAAAAATAAACTTGTGGACACTAAATGATTAATAATTGATTACGTTCTTTTTTAAAAAGCAAAATCAGAATGTGATTTAAAATGCAAAATTAACATGCACAATGTTTGAACAAATTTACATTATAACCTTGTAAAATTTAATGAGAGTATACATAAAATGAGGAAATCATGATTTTAATTTCATTATTGCATAAAATCTTACTATTATAAAGCACTGAAAATATTGAAATTACTAAGATGAAAGTCGAATTCCAATAATGTGCTATTACTTTCAATATAAAAGTGTGTGAAATTTATTATTTAATAGCGCATGATCAGAGTCCAACTTTCGGTGAAACATGAATTGTGTTTCAAAATCGTGGTAAATAAGTTGTCGTAAAAAGAGACGCAGGTATATATATATATATATATACACTTTTAGTGTAAGACTGTTGGCCTAAACTGACTCAATCTATATATCACTAAATAACTCATATTATTTTAAATTAAGTAAATGTTTTGTCTTGAATGATGGTGAGATTTAAGAATTAACATTTTTAAATAGCTTTTTTATGCTTCTTAACTCTTGAAAAGCAAAGCAAGAAGATGGCAAAAACATTAAAAACATTCAAAATCAAATAAATAAATTGAATAAATTATTCCGAATGTCGTTTTATTACCATCAAATCAAGGAAAGTTTATATGAATTCTTAGAAATACATTCATATCAAGAAGGGATTGTGAGTGTAATTATTGATTATTCATTCTTTGTAATTGTTTAGCTAATTGGGTCTCAAATATTATATATATATATTATACCAATCGAAATGTAAGTGGAGATCAAATCTAACCACAAACTACGATATCTGCTCTACAGAGCGCCATCTAGGCATTTAAACCTAGAAAAAATTATAGAGTAGGCAGATACGCGCTGTTAAGATTCCACTTTATTTAAATATTCTGATCGTTAGCCCAAGTCACTAACTCAGTGAGTAACAGAGATAATAAAATATAAATTTTATATCTTAAATATAAAAGAATAAAAGCCACTGCCAGAAATTAAAACATAAAAATATTTATTTACGCACATAAAAAATCATTCTAAATTCGAGGAATAAGTTTAACCTTTAGATTTTTATATTAACTTGTAAATTTACATTTAAAAAGATTTCAATAAGTTTAATTTTTATTTAGTGAGTCGAGTATAAATAGACTATATAGGTCTGCATTTGAAAAAAAAAATTCTTTCCCTTATTTAACCTTAGGCCAAAAGTTCATAGTCAAAACAGCGCCAATCCATCTGATACATTTATGTATTCAATGTAGCATGAAATTACAACAACACAAAATACTGTACTGTCAGGAATGTACATCTGAACAGTAAGTAGAATTAGAGAAGACATTGTCTCTCCACTAACAGGAATGTCACATCTGTTGGCGAGTAGAACAATAAACATAAAACTCCATAGGAATGGACTGCAGTCCTTTGCCGTCTTACAAACCCATCCATAGGCAAACAGAAGGTGTGTGGCATATGTATATAATCGTGTCAGTAGCAGATCTCAACCTACATCTACTAATTACACAAATTTATCCAATCCATTGAACCAATTCAACTACAAAACGAATATCCTAAGATTACCCTCCCTTAATATAACTTTACAAAACTATATAGCCATTCATGCCCGACTTAAATTTAAGATTTAGATACGTTCGCACAAATGAATTTTATAAAATTTGTTTTAAAATGTTGAGTATAGATCAGCTGCACAGATTCCATGGTCAAAAACATTCCAAATTAAACACAACCGATCAAAATACAAAGTCATCAATAAACATCACTTGCATAGGGAATATACAAATCCCATTAGCATTTATCGTAAGATGCTGCAGTGATATCGTTGACCTATATATTCTAATCGAATGTGAAAACCACAACATAATCAACCGCTAAAGAATCTATGCAACGTCCATACCCAACCTTAAATTTCCTCATTTAAAATTTAAACAATAAATATTAATACAAATAAAATAATAAATGGAAATGATTTTATTTTTTCAAACGCAAACATATAAAATTAAACATTTTCAATTGATTTTAAACTTAAAAGTCAGATAGAAGTTCATAAGCTTGAACGAAAGTTCTTAGTTATTTTTAAATTTTGAGTTCATGTCAATATAGCTTATAGTAGAAGAGTCCAGGTTCCTGTTTTTTAATTCCCGCGACATCTCCATTGGGAGATAATGTTCTTGTATCACAGTCTTTTCATTTTATATTTTTTTTAAAACAAAAAAAATGAGAGAGAACGGCAAGTGCGTCTTACCGTTCTCATCAAATCAAGTCCGAAAAGCTGTCTTGAACTCAATATTTCTCTTTTTATAGTAAATCTCCAGATTGAATGAACAAAGACGTCACTAATCCAAATTTTCGTTTGGGTCCGGGCTGAGGCTTGGTGCTTCCATTGGTCAAGCTAAAATCTCTTTATTCTCTTATCTAATTTACTCTCTGACTTTTTAATTAGACAGCTTTTGGATAATTAATAAAGAATCATTTCCATTTACAGATTACAGGAATTAATTAATACCTGTTTTTTGTTTTACTTTCGTTATTTCTTTTTTAAACTATTTTTATATTTAAATCTTTTTTTTATAAAAAAAGTACATTCAAATACCTTTTTTTATTTATTAAAAAAATATTTTTAAAGTTTAGCATCTGTGCGAATATATACGTTTAACAAACATTTTAATTTTCGCGTTTAGTTTTTTTTTTTTTAATACACTTATTTTTATATGCGAACTTAAAAGTTTTTATTTCAATTTAATGTAATGACATATTTATATATCGTTACAATATATATATATATATATATATATATATATATATATATATATATATATATATATATAACTATGTAAGGACAGAGCAGACATGATGTTTCCAGGAGCTTGGTCTATTGTTGTAATCTGATCCATGTCCTGTATGGATTAGAAATTCATTGTGACTCCACATCCTGAATTTTTTGCATTGCCTGTGCATATCCATAGATAAAATAAAATATACATCTGTCACCTGGGACATCACTTATAGTAAGAACCATTGACAACAGATTGCCTAAGCTGATTCTCATTATACCTTCCAGCATCTCCATGATTTCAGACACTACTGCAATTTATTAATATTGTATCCTTATTATACCCACACCCTTATTTATGATGACCCCAGACAACCTAAATTCAAATGTGGTCAAAAGATACCCTCATTGTAATGATTATGAAATTAAAAAGGCAAAACTTTCCATACATTAGTCTCATTTATTGAAAGCCAGAATAATCAGTAGATGCCAGAAAGCTTGTGTGTAAAATGCCAATATAATGCCTACTCATTCAACATACCAAACTAGTTTCTGATTTACGGCATATATCAGTGAGGAGCCTTGGTTCTGAGAGTATTGCATGTAGATCTTAGGATCTAATACAATCCTCCAGCAGCCACCTTTTATTTCTACTTAACTACTAAACTATGAGAATGAAATTGAAAACACAGCTATATTTTTAAAACAAGCTTATCAGCTTATCTAGTACTATAAGAGTGAATTCAGTTCAGCACTCATACACTTTGGTGTCTTTGATTCTTTAACAACCATAGCCACCACTACCTTTTAGGCAGGTTTGGTGTTAAAGCACTAAACATCATGTGATCATTGTTTCTTAGGCTCTCTTATAACTGTTACTAAAAGGAAAACTTCTCCATACAGTAGTTGTGTCTATGGTTGTTAAAAAAGATTGACACCAAAATGTATAGTTGTTGAAGTAAGTTCAGACCTATATGTTCTATATAAGTTGTTGAGCTTGTATTGAAATATTAGTGCATTTTTAATTTCCTTCTCATATTTTTGTAGTTAAGCAAAGATAAAAATTGGCTGCTGGAGGGTTGTATTAGATTCTAAAATCTAGGTGCAATGCACATAAATCCAAGGCTTTTCTTCATAAAAAGTCTATCAGCCTGAAACTAGTTTGGGCATATTGGATGAGTAGGTACTAAGTAGAGATTTTATGCACAATCCTTATGGCATCCATTGATTAATATAGCTTGCACTGAGTGCCACATAAGAGATTTTTCTGTTTAATAACAGTTATGAGCAAGTAGAAGAGGCAGTGATCATGTGATGTTTAGTGGTTTAACACCATTCCTGCCTAATAGGATTGTGGTGGCTAAGGTTGTTAAAAAGCCAAAGACAACAAAATATATGGGTGCTGAAATGAGTTCAGAGCTATATGACTACATAAGCTGATGAGCTTGGAATAAAAATATTGGTGCATTTTCAATTTTATTCTCATAGTTGTGTCATTAAATAAAAATAAAACATGGCTGCCAAAGGGTTGCATTACATCTTAAGGCCATAACTCAGTCACTAATCAGATGATAATGGATGAGTAACCACTAGATAGGGCCTTTATTCACAAACCTTCTGACATCCATTGATTAATCTGGCTTGCACTAAATGACACTACTGTACAGAAAGATTTGCCTGCTTAATAACAGTTATGAACATGCATAGAAAACAGTGGTCAGGTGAAGTTTATTGAATATGAAGTTAGTTATACATCTTATACCCAGAATGGGTTTGATAAAATCTATGAGAATGATAGTTAAGTATCTAAACTATATTGTAACAGCCATTGCCTGATACGATGACATAAAGGCCCAGCATCCTTCCCTTATCACGATCATCTTGTAAGATATTCTGAGTTTCTTGTGTATAAATAAATGTAAATTTGCAAGCCAAATTAATTATAAATTATATATTCTCATAAACACATACCTAGTGCTTATTTATATGTTGAGTAGTTAGTTTGAATCCATAGGCCTTCAAATAGGTCATAACTCAGTTAAATATATCTATGTAAGAATATAAGTTTGCTACCCTGTGTTACCATGACAGGTTTGGAGAAACATAAGAAGAGAAAACATGTTTGATCCTTGAGCTATGTCAAGCATTGAATAGAAGGAAATAGTGTATCATCAAGAAGATTAATGAGAAAGTAATTCCTAAAGTTCCAATACTGTGCAATATATGTGCACTCTATTAAGAAAATAAATCTTCAAATTAAACCAAGTATCAAACATTATTCTTCATCTTAAATTTTGAAAATATAAAGTCAAATATTAACTATAAAGCTTTCTAGACATCCCAAATTGTGTTTTAATCTCTGGAAAGGTTTATTAAAACTGATGCTTACAAATAAAAAAAATAACTTGAAAGTAACTATTCATATATATATATATATTGTACCTAAGTGAAGTTTTACTTGGTTCCAATAGATGTTCGAGGTTATCTTAGCTTAATATTTTGTTTGAAATTTTCTGATTTTTTAAAACAAAAAATAATGATAAAAATGGAAGTGAAGTTAGTTAATGAGTAAAAGAGAATAATCTTATGTAGTATTGTAATAATTATTAAATATTTATGGGAGTATGTCTAAATATTTTAATAGTATATGTAAGTTAGTTTGATAAGGGATGTCAGACAGTAATTTGAATGTAAGGAATTATCAGAAATAGTTGTGAGTTGATAAATAATATTAAATGTATTTTAAAGTAACTATTGTGTAATTGATTTTAATGTCTAAATTATAATAATTAGATATTTAAATAAATCAAGTATTTTATATAGTAAGGTGTTTTTTTACAAACTAATATTTAAAGAGCATTAAACTGTTGCAAATGCACTTTGGATTTTAACTATAAAATCAATGAATACTAACATGTCAACCACATGATAAATTCTTTGGAAAAGATCCTGTGGCCATCTATCTTTTCAAACCCAAACACTTTTGTATGTGTGAATCTTAAGTGTTTGAAAGTGAAAGCGTGAAGATATTAAATAATCACTTTAAATTACTTTTACATGCTTGAATGAATGACACTGGTGAAATTTACTAGAATTAACAATACATCATTCCTATTTGAAATTAAATGTATGTAAATAAGTCAATTATTTTATATAGTGCAATGTTTTTTTACAAACATTAATATTTAAACAGCATTAACCTGTTGCACATGCACTTTGGAATTTAACTATAAATTGAATGAATACTAAGACTTCAACCACATGATAAAGTCTTTGGAAAATATAGAATGGCCATCTATCTTATCACCGGCATCATTCATTCAAGCATGTAAAAGAAATTTAAAGTGATTATTTAATATCTTCATGCTTTCACTTTCAAACACTTAAGATTCACCCATACAAAAGTGTTTGGGTTCGAAAAGATAGATGGCGATTCTATCTTTTCCAAAGACTTTATCATGTGGTTGAAGTGTTAGTATTCATTTATTTTGTAGTTAAAATCCAAAGCGTATGTACAACAGTTTAATGCTGTTTACATATTACAGTTTGTAAAAAAAACATCATGCTATATAAAATAATTGACTTATTTATATACATTTAATTTCAAATAAGAATGATGTATTGTAAATTCAAGTAAATTTCACTGGTGTCATTCATTCAAACATGTAAAAGTAATTTAAAGTGATTATTTATTATCTTTACACTTTCACTTTCAAACACTTTAGATTCACCCATACAAAAGTGTTTGGATTTGGAAAGATAGCTGGCCATTCTATGTTTTCCAAAGACTTTATCATGTGATTGAAGTGTTAGTATTCATTCATTTTATAGTTATAATCCAAAGTGAATGTGCAACAGTTTAATGCTGTTTAAATATTACAATAATTAGATATTGTAAATAAATTGGAATAAATGGTATTAAATAATAAGTTTAAAAATAATCTGTAAAATTTTATTAAAACAGTATAATAATATTTATTAGATGTAATTTGGTTTAGAGTTTCAATTATAAAGTTATTTTGAATTAAATATTCATTAATATTTTTATTTTTGTAGTTTTAAAAATAACTTTTAAACAATTAGTGTGTGTTCATTTTTATAGGTCACCCATATGTGGGAATATGTATGTGCATGCAAGAAAAACACAAAAACAATAAACATAGGAATACAAAAATAAGGGTACTTAGTCTTATAGCTAAAGACACCGCTCTATGGTGCCATTTTGGCACCAAAACACATAAAAAACCCATGTTTTCTATAATACAACTTTTTTGTTGTGCTACAGATTGCAGGCTGCTATGTCACATTGCAGTACCGCATGTATGTCACATCACAGCAAATATGATTTTTCGAATTTGCACAGTTTATAAATTGGTTACGGCTTGGTGAGAGGGTGTGGTTTTTTTAATTGGATGGAAATGTTGTCTTCATTGGATTTTTTTATTTTAAAGTATTGAAATGTTCAGATTTTATAAAGTAATAATTATCAGACTTTTTACACCATACTGTATTGAAGTTTTAATTGGTAAAATGTTGACAAAATATATGTGTAAAGTGAGTTGAAATTAGGTAAAGCATCAAGTAGCATACTGTTCATAACATTCCATGAGACAAACAAGATTCTACCGTCTGTTTATTTTTGAAGTAAAAAGAGTGGTAACACAAAAATATCCAGTAAGAAAAGTACAATTCTGCACTGTTTTTTTATAAATTTCATCAAAAGCATATATTAAAAACATGATTAATAAGTGAAGTAGACATTTTTGTTGACGCTAAAAAAATTAGTTTCTTTCTTTTCTCCGACTACGGTTATACTTTGTTGTATATAGTTTATGTTTATTGTTATCATTTATTTTATAGATGTTACTAAAAAAAAACTATTTACAAAAATACGATTTTGATATTTTTTATTTTAGCATTACAAACAACAGAACACTAAACCTAAACCTAATCCTAAAACTAACCCTAAAACTAACCCTAAATCTAACCCTAAAACTAACTCTAAACCTAAGCGTAACATCATTTACTTTTTGTTGTCATTCTATAAGAAGTAAAAATAGCGGTAAAGCTGTAACCCCAGTAAAAAAAGCTCTGGTAGAAAATTGATTTTTCTAATAAAGGAAAACAAAAAACATTAATCAAATTGTAATTTGTTTATTTTATTTTAAATGTATTATTATCATTTAATTTGTATATGTTAATAAAAAATAATATTTAAAAAAGGCGATTTAGTTTTGTTTTTATTTTTGCATTACAAAAAAACACATCAAAAAGATTGAAATCAATGGTCCAGGAATGTTTTTATTTTATAGTTTTATCATGAAAATGGTGCCATTGAACGACATCTTTATCTATAAGACAAGCACCAAAATAATTTAATTCCAATATTGATTAAAAAAAGAAATGAATGGATAAAATTATTAAAATGTATTATATCTAAAAGTTTAATAAAAGGGTCAGTTCTGAATTTTATATTTATTGCTATTGTGTTTTATAAAATATTATTTAGAAATATTACATAATATTTGTTAAAAATGAACTTTTAACTTTGCAGCTGTTGAGTCACATGATTTGGAATAATTAGATCAATTACATCAGTAAATCGATTTGACAGCTGATCTGTCAAGAATGTTAAAGTTTAAAAAAATAACTTCAATGGTTTTCAAGCCAACTGACATACAAAAGTGGGAGTATTAGAGATTATCAGATATAAATAGAAATCTGTGATTCATTCAGGTGCTTACTTATTTAGTTTCTGCATGTGGCTGAATCCTAATTTTTTCTTTAATAAAAAGTTGTAATTTTCTTTAAAAACTTTATTATTTTATTTAAAAAGTAAAAGTATGTTTTTTAAACAACTATTTAAAACTGTCTTGCAGTCATGAACATTTGAATTTTAAAAGGTATATGTAGTCTGATATGCAAATTTCAATTGAAATATGAAATTATAGTAATAATAAAAAATGTTTAAAGGGAATGTAGCATCTTTTATCTCATGTGTGTTTTATCTGTTTGTTTTTCTTTATTTGAAAGTAAAATTAAAGTATAAATTATTAATTATTTACATGGCTAAACACTTTGCTGCACTGAACTATTTTAGCTATAGAATACTCAGTATTTATCTTAATAAATTAAAAATTTATGTGAGAAAAAAAATTAAGACATTCATAATTTAAAAACATTATAAGGAAAATGTGTCAGCTTAATTTATAATTGACTTTAAATTTGATACTTCATTATTAATACCTGATATCTACATATAAATATGCTTTTACCAGAATAATGCTTATTTCTAAAAATAAATTTAGAAAAGAAAATATATTACATTAAGTTAAAGAAGAATGAACTTTATTTGTTAAGTGTTTCATAATTGAATGTATACTTTTCCTAGTGTCCAACTTTAAAATTTATTGTATATGAGATAAGTATAGATGATTTGAACTCAGATTTTCAAACACCCTTCAACTATCCACACTATCTCATACAACTGAAACACATGACCACGCACATGTAGAAAAGATTAACAATCACCAATATACATATTTCATGTGAAACCAGCACTCATCAGTTGGTCCAGATTATCATCTCTCACACACACCACACACACACACACACATATATATATATATATATATATATATATATATATATATATATATATATATATATATATATATATATATGATGGGTCTTTCTTGCAATGATATAGGTTGCAGGGCTTCTACTATGTGGTGATGCTGAACTGAGATCAGACCCATATAGCTATCTGGTTTGCTATGCTGAGTTTGAAGACATTACGTGTCTAAAAAATTCCAAGCTTGCAAGCGTGAATAGAAATTGTTTCATAAACGCTCAGAGTTTGTATTTAGATCTAGTTTCTTTATTCCTGTCTTTCACTGACGATAGCAAATAGCTTGAAATCATGATCTGAAAGTGGAATTATAGTTAGAGATAGTGAATACTAACTACTCTGACGTTTATGTAAACGAAAATACGCTTGATAGGTGTTTTTGGTAGGACGCCATCTGTGGACATAAATACAAGCGTTAGCAAGTTTTTTAACTTGCATTTTTGTTTATCATAAATGTACCTTTGAGGTCTTTCTTTGATATAAATTGCAGAGGCTTCTACTATGTGGTGATGCTGAACTGAGATCAGACCCATATAGCTATCTGGTTTGCTATGCTGAGTTTGAAGACATTACGTGTCCAAAAATTCACGCAGCTGAATAGAAATTGTTTCATAAACGCTCAGAGTTTGTATTTAGATCTAGTTTCTTTATTCCTGTTTTCACTGACGATAGCAAATAGCTTGAAATCATGATCTGAAAGTGGAATTATAGTTAGAAGATAGTGAATACTAACTACTCTGGCGTTTATGTAAGAAAATATGTTGATAGGTGGTGTTTTTGGTAGGAGCCATCTGTGGACATAAATACAAGCGTTAGCAGTTCATTAGCTTACATTTTTGTTTATCATAAATGTACCTTTGAGGTCTTTCTTGCAATGATATAGATTGCAGAGGCTTCTACTATGTGGTGATGCTGAACCTGAGATCAGACCCATATAGCTATCTGGTTTGCTATGCTGAGTTTGAAGACATTACGTGTCTAAAAAATTCACGCTTGCAAGCTGAATAGAAAATTGTTTCATAAACGCTCAGAGTTTGTATTTAGATCTAGTTTCTTTATTCCTGTCTTTCACTGACGATAGAAATAGCTTGAAATCATGATCTGAAAGTGGAAATTATAGTTAGAGATAGTGAATACTAACTACTCTGACGTTTATGTAAAGAAAATACGCTTGATGGGTGTTTTTGGTAGGACGCCATCTGTGGACATAAATACAAGCGTTAGCAAGATTTTTAACTTGCATTTTTGTTTATCATAAATGTACCTTTGAGGTCTTTCTTGCAATGATATAGATTGCAGAGGCTTCTACTATGTGGTGATGCTGAACTGAGATCAGACCCATATAGCTATCTGGTTTGCTATGCTGAGTTTGAAGACATTACGTGTCTAAAAAATTCACGCTTGCAAGCTGAATAGAAATTGTTTCATAAACGCTCAGAGTTTGTATTTAGATCTAGTTTCTTTATTCCTGTCTTTCACTGACGATAGCAAATAGCTTGAAATCATGATCTGAAAGTGGAATTATAGTTAGAGATAGTGAATACTAACTACTCTGACGTTTATGTAAGATCGAAATACGCTTGATAAGTGTTTTGGTAGGACGCCATCTGTGGACATAAATACAAGCGTTAGCAAGTTTTTTAACTTGCATTTTTGTTTATCATAAATGTACCTTTGAGGTCTTTCTTGCAATGATATAGATTGCAGAGGCTACTATGTGGTGATGCTGAACTGAGATCAGACCCATATAGCTATCTGGTTTGCTATGCTGAGGTTTGAAGACATTACGTGTCTAAAAAATTCACGCTTGCAAGCTGAATAGAAATTGTTTCATAAACGCCAGAGTTTGTATTTAGATCTAGTTTCTTTATTCCTGTCTTTCACTGACGATAGCAAATAGCTTGAAATCATGATCTGAAAGTGGAATTATAGTTAGAGATAGTGAATACTAACTACTCTGACGTTTATGTAAACGAAAATACGCTTGATAGGTGTTTTTGGTAGGACGCCATCTGTGGACATAAATACAAGCGTTAGCAAGTTTTTTAACTTGCATTTTTGTTTATCATATATATATAATCATTGCTCAGTTTATATTAAGATAGAAAATCTTCATACTTTAATGGACAGGCTTCATTCCACTGCAACCTCCAACTTTTCAGCCATCCATATCATTGAAAATCTGATGATGAAAACTCAAATCCCATGCTGATCCTAATATTATTGCCATGTCCATGTTGACCTAAAGTCACTCTGACCCCTCATGTATAGGACAGCATCCATTAAATACATATATGAGGGATTGACAAGATACAAGCTTAATATGTAAATATTTGAAAACCAGGCACTCTTCACAAACCTGGGAGCTTAATTGTAAGTATAGGGGATTTGAACTCAGATTATCTTATTCTGGAAAGTGTTGGACAAAAATGTTTTAAGCTACATTTACTTAAGGATGAGCTTGCAAATAATGATTAACTATAAAGTTATTAGTTATACCATGACGTGAAATGGAAATAATTAGTTTTAGCTAAATGCAAACAGAGAAAAAAATAATATTTTAAAATAACAATTCTCATTTTATGCCCAGCAGTATAAAAAGGAAGTTATTCAGAAACAAAACTTCTAAATAATTTACAAATATTATTAATGAACTCGTATCTGTCAAATACATAATAAAATGTTATATTTGCCATTATTTATAAGTAACGTTGTGACAGTTATTCTTAGTTCATAAACACAGCAACATTTCTAATTTATAAACAAAGTCTACTCATATGTTTAAAATAATAAAAGGAAATTTGTTTAAAATGAAACACGTCTTGAAATATTATGAAAAAATAATATCTAAAAAAAAAAGAGAGTTGTACTTTAAAAAATGTGTTTACTTAAAGGAGAATAACAAAGCTATATATTATTATGTGTTTGAACCCAGCTGAAGAATGTATTTTACCAATGTCTGCTTATGCTTATTCTTATTGTTTAAATATTTAGAATTATCTTTAAGAGAAAAAATGAAAGTCTTCTTAAAGAACTATTGAAATTTTTGTTTTGAAAATCATTGCCATGTTTTATAAATGTTTTGTCTGAAGCTTTGAACTAAAATAGATAAATTAGCCTAAATGAATTACCTACATATTTTAAATGGAAAAACCGTTACAGAGCTGAAATTTGAACTTGAATTACTATATTATTATTATTTTTATTGTCTATTTTATTGTTTTTTAAAAAAATGAAACTATAAAATATTTATGCTATATATTTTGTGTAACACCTTTTGCATAAATATACCAGGTAAACTAGGGTTGTATTTTTAAAACTTACTGGATTTGTTAGAATGAGCAAATATTTTGCCATTCTCCGGTAAATTTTATTTTATTTATTAAGCATTTTACACGTTAGTTTCTATTTGATAAATTCATTTATAGAGAATTAAATATCACAGTCTTAGTTTATTATAGGTGGGCTGTTTCACTCAGTTTCATTTTAAATCTACCAAAGAAGTTTATGAAAGAGTTTACATTCATTTGTTTATGAATGCTACTAAAATAATAACTTCAAATATTTTTTTTTTTTTATATGCATTGAGAATTAATATTCTCACATTTAATTTGCAATCTTTTTAAAAGTCCACTAGTCACTATATTTAGTATTGAATATTTTACTATGTGTAAATTGTGCCTTACCTAGAATTTTATATGCATTTAATTTTAAAGTATTTACCACAGTAGTCGCTTGACACAGTTTGCTTGGTGGTTCGAACATTTAACATACATTTTGAATTTTTAAACCTCTTAGGAATAAATTAATTAATTCAAGTGAAGGATATATCTTGCCATTAGCTAGTAATTGTTAGCCTCACAGAGTTAGACTTAGTTAATATTTTTGAGTATTCTTTATAAAGTAGATAAGATCCTCCATCCTTATTGTATTGTATTTACGTGAATTGATAGTGCTTGTGCCCATAGAGAGCTATATTGTATTTTTCAGTGATGATTATTACACTTATGAGCATAAAATCTCATGAGACAAGGATCATACTTTTCTGATGCATCTTTCTTGTTCCAAGGTACACTACAGACAAGGTCCAGGCATCTTAGTTTCTGCCTCAAAGTTAGGTATTTTTAAATGCCACCACTTTTTTCCAGCTCTGAAGAGCCAATTTATTTTTATATTTAGCCTATCATTCATGAGGACTTAATGCTAATTCTACCACAGTAGGTGATGTTGCATTTGTTTTAGATTAGTGATGACAAGATATGTGTGTTTGAGGAACTTTGTTACTTGAGGTAGTAAAAGCTATTTTTAATGCTTATAGGTTTATCAATGTTTGAATTGTATAGATATGACAGTTTTATCATCCACAAGCTAATGAACAATAAGTTCTATTTATTTTTTTAAGTATGTTAAATTATGCATATGGTATAAGTCACAATTCACACATACTAATTTTAATATTTTCATCCAGAGTTTTGCCACTGGATTTATAAGTCTCTTACCTTTTGATTTTTTTTTTTTAATTTTAAAACATTGAGGGTAATAGTTTTATGTGGACAAAATTTAAAAGTGTATAAATGATCTCTGATGAGTGAATGCCCCATGTATCTAAATTCAGTTTAATTTTAAAATAAGCTTAGTCTGATTTAAATGTATCACTGGCAATAATATTAGTTATGTCAGTAAAACTAGTATTTTTTTTAAAGTATGCTGAATATGCTTTTCCAGCTTAGCGTTTGTTAAGCTTAGTGTTTTAAAAATACAGACCTAGCTGTGTGTGAGTCTAATAGCTAGATAACACAATAGTGTTATGAATAATGCTAATTAAAAGTAGAATTGTGCTTGCTAAATTCAGATATTGCAATTAAAGTTTAAAGAATTTGAAATGTCTAATTGTTTAAAAGAGATTAAAATCTTGTATTGAATAGCCTTTTTCTGCTATTATGTATATTTATATTATTTTATTAGTTTGTTTATTAAAATAAACAATGTAAAAGACTTTTAAGAGGGATAATCAAAAACTGTAGCTAAAGAAGTTGTGAATTAGTGTAAGCCAAGTAATGTTTTCAAAAGTCAAAATACATGTAATAGGTTCCAGCGCTATATTGGCAATGCTTGTATTACATTTAAATTGTAAACACATTCTTATTGTTCTCAATAAACCAACTTATTATTATTTGAAAAAGTTTTGTTTTGTTTGTTTACTTTTATATGAAAATATTGTTGTCTTGGGTTCCAAGTTCACAAAATCTTAAGTTTCCAAAGTTTATTAAATCCTCAATTCAAAAGTTCACAAATATATCATAAAGTTAATTAACTGTATTTCATATTGGTTTTAAAATTAGAAAGTCATGCTAAAGTAAGTGATTCTTAGATTGAATCACAAATACAGATAATTGCATTATATCAGATACTTAGTTAAATGCTTAGTTAAAAGTTTATTTTTAAATTATCAGTATATCTTCTCATACTAAAGATTATACAATATGAGATTAAGAATATTAGTACATCAGAAGAATATTTTTATTTTCTATTACTTGAAAAGCTGCACATTATCTTATATTAATTGCTCATTGTCTATCATTATATTAAACCTTATATATCCAAAGAATTTTAATCCGTCTGCATATGAGGTCATGAGTAAGTTGTCTGTGAGTATAGGAAAGGCATAAAAGTACCCTTGCCCTATTCTTTGCTTGAGTAATATCTTGGATGATAGGCCATTATTAATTTAAATTTAAATTGATTCATTAAATCTTTGAATTAATATTTATTTTGTTTATTATTCTGAGATTTAACCATAAGGTAATTATTTATGGTCAGCCAAGATATCACTCATTTGTTTTAATCACCCCAGCAATTATTTATTAGGTAACTTAAATTTTTATTTTGCACAAGAGTTTATTTTTTAGAAATCCCTGAGGTTGTTTACTTTTTTTGCCTTATTAAATATAATTTAGTAAAATAATCTTTCACAATTAAGATATCATTTATTATTATTCAGTGTGTGTGTGTAAAATGTTGGTAGGACTATTCTAATAACTTTTTATTAATGATTTTAAATAATATTTTGTATGGTTTAGTAGTAGAACAGTAAGTAATATGACATAATAGTTATAGTTGATAATAATATTGGATTTGTTCTCTATCTGTTTATACATCTCTGAATCACCATCTCTTTTATTAAATTTTATTGTAACCAGACTTAGCTGATTCATTAAGAGTCTCTCATTTTATTTCTTTTCATATCATTTCTCATCTCTCTTTCACATCTCTTATATCATCTCATCCATTTCAAATCATTTCAGTTTTTCTTTTCCGTCCATCTCTCTCCACCATGTATCATTTCTATTTCTTTCATTTCTTTTCATCTTTTCTTCTCTCCCTTTCATTATCATGTTTTCCTGTAATTCTATTTCTATTTTTTCCATTTCTTTCTTGTTTTTCCTTTACCTCTATCTCTTTTCTCTCTCTCATTTTCGTGCTCTCTTCTTTACCCTTTCTTTCTACCCTCTCTCACCTTTTTCTTTTGGTATATATATATATATATATATATATATATATATATATATATATATATATATATATATATATATATATATATATATATATATATATATATATATATATATATATTTAATATTTTAACCTTTTTTTCCAACTGAGATAAAAGAAAATACCTATATTCAAGGTGAAAATAATTATACATAAGTTTGTATCCTTTATAATAACATAATATCTTAATTTATTAAATTCTCATATTTAGAGTGAAATCTTTATAATTTTTATCTACAGTTGCATTTGGCTTTCCTTTAAATAAAGATAAACGTCATTGTCATCATTACTATCAAAAATAAAGCATTAATGTAACAACTATTTCAACAAATCTGTTGCTCTAAATACTCGTTAATTAACTCATTACATTTATCATAATTATATTTTATTGACAGTGTAGACGTGTTTGTATAATCATTTAGTTATAGTTACATTATGAATATTAGCTGTCTCAGTTACCTGCTTGAATTTATTTTTAATACTAAGAACTAAACCTTTTATATTTTGGTTAGAACTAACTGTTAACGTTTGCTTAGTTTTTAAGCTAAGGTTTTTAAAAGAAGATCTAACTTCTACTCTAAAAAGATTTATTCACTTCACCATAAAATATAACAATTTTTGTTTTAAATTTCTCAAATCTTTTATCAAGTTAAGATTGAGAAACTTTAATATTGACTTTCTTCAAACCATTTACTTGCAATTTTTTTATCTAGGTAGAAAACCTGACTGCTATATATATATATATATATATATATATATATATATATATATTAAAGCAGTCAGATCTGAGTTCGATCCTAGCTTCATGACCTCTAGCCATAAGCCCACTTCAAACCTTAGTACTAACCTTAAATTTCCAATGCAATGGGGCTTTATACGTTCAATCCACGCTAATTTCCATAAAGAATAACTTATTTCATAAATGTGTATTCAAATAACTAGTTTCAGATTTAAATTGATTAATTTTATTAATAAATTCATGATAGAATTATTCATGAATTTATATGTATTATAACTGTGTGGATTGTGCGTATATATTTGTAAATATTTAAATATATATAATTGTTTGAAAGTTTAATTTCGTCAGGAATGTTTGATTTTATTTTTAAATAATTGGTTAAAGTTTTATTGAGTAAAAGCTACATTCTTTCTATAACCTTTCAGATTTTCCCTTTCCAAAAACAACAGTTAAATTTTATTAATTAGAAAATGAATTCAAGTTAATGAGGTTGAAATCCATATTGAAGGAATGTATCTAAAAGCAACCAGTAAATCTAAAAACATTGATAATGAAAGAAGTGCTAGCCTGAAGGCAACAGAGGACAGATATATAGCTCTGAAAAATTTGGAGAAAGAGAAGCCGTCTTTGTTGTAGAGAAGTGTAGTCAACTCTATGCGTTTTTAAATTATAAAATTGGGCTAAAACGTCAGTAATCTGGCTATGGTTCCTGAAGTCTCCTAACAATCTTCAATGAGGCTGCTGAATCTTTTCTGGACCAATCATGCTGCTAAAATTAGTGAAAATTCATTAAAATACTTTTCAAGTAATTGACCAAATGTGTGCCTATGTTTTTTTACCAACTCGGATGTGTAACCTAAGAACCAGCCCTGGATGAAATGGGTAATATGTTTTCATAATGAACCTTAAACTTGCTGGCCAGTTTTGAACTTTACTTTACACTGCCTTTGAGAGCTCTTTTATTCTTTAATGTAACAATCTTTATAAAACCTTTTATTCATGCTACTGTAAATTTATATCGTACGTCTCACAACCTCTAGTCTTTAAACTTTCTCTTTTCTTACTTGGCAGTTTATTTACTATATTATATATATATATATATATATATATATATATATATATATATATAGTACAATATATATATATATATATATATATATATATTGTGTGATTTATTAATGTCATTTATTTTTAATTATATGCCAATAATCTTTCGATTCGATGATCTTTTTTGTTTCCGTTGCCTTGAACAAATAATAATATATTAATTCTAATAGTAATTCTCACCCATTAGAACTAGATTTACCGTTCTATCAATTATCGAGTCGAAAGAGATTATTAAATGTGTGTGTTATTTTTATAATTGGCTAATAATAAAATATTAGCTCCATTTTTAATCTATGCCCCAGCTATTTTTTGTATTCACCAATATGTATTTATTCATATCTACTCTTAAAATGTTTTTATTGCAAAAGGGCCGATAAAGGATCAATTTTTTTTCTAATTCAACTTTGTAATTTAAGATTCAGGAAGGTCATGATGATTGGGGCATAATTAATTTGATTTACAAATACTTTAAAATAGTTTTCATTTGACTTTAATTAATTGATCAAGTCATCATGTAGAGCATTCTATATGGGTTTTAGTATTCAAATGATGACTACCAAGTCATCATCTTCAAATGTTGCTGACATAGGGTAATCTTTTGCTCCATTTGACTGGTCGGTGATCATATTTCTGTTATTTTAAATTATCGAGGAAGAAAGCACTTCCTCTCCTGTTCATATTAGTCAAAGGGCATAAGACTTGTCAGATGCAAGCCGCCATAGGACTTCGATTACAGACTAGCTATTATCTTTCAATTTCATTTTATAGCTCATAATTCGTCAGCACCGTTACCTCTCTGTTCCAGTAAAACATGCTCTGATGCTCGTAATTCATGACGAAGTGATTTCAATTAAATTCAAACAAATTATCAGTTATATTTAATTAAATAAGTTTTCCAATAAAGATTAACGTTATGCCCGAAAATACATATCTTGCTCTTCATGAATGGATTTGCGAATGTGAAAATAAATATCACATTCTTTTGTAGAAACTTTAAGTAATAATTCCCTTTACTAATGAATACCTTTATCTGCCTTTTATTTATTGTTGGAAGCATAGACATAGACTTTCAAATATTGCATAATATTCATTGGCATATAATAAGGACTGCCACTCGTATTATAATTATAAACTTTGTTTAAGGACTAGAATTAATTAATTTAATCTTCATTTAAAATTCAAACAAAACAAATTATTATTATTAAATATTTTCTAAACACACTTGGTTTCTTAGTTCTTAATTCTTTTATGATTATTTTAATGTTAATACTTGATGTCTGTGTGGGAAACCCAAACATATACATATGATTCGATTTAAAATTATTTTAGTCAGTTTATTATCAGATATTAATGTCAGTTCAGGGGTCTCTGATCATCACCAACCATTGAGCTAGTTTCTTGGTGCATAGCACTGTGCTGTCAATTTAGATTTCTACTAATCTGAGCTGTTGAGTTGGGATTGAAATCAATTTGGTTCAGCTGAGCTTGAATCTGACTTGCAGTTTAGGTTGTGGGTTTTCCGACTGGTACAATATATATATATATATTAACGATCGGGGGAGGAGACTTACGTAATCTGCACTACAGGGCGCCACTAGGCATTTGAACCTAGAAAATTTATATAGTAGGCAGGTACGTTAAGTTTTAAAAAAAATTATTTTAATTTATATATTTGGATTGCGATCGTTTGCCCAAGGTCACTAGCTCATAGAGTAGCAGAGATTTTAAAACATTTATAAGTTTCAGTAGACTTCTATTCTCAAAGTATATATTAAATATTTAGAACAATAAAATAAAAAAAGCCACTGCCAGTAATTAACACACAAATAGATTTTTATTAACGCACATTTAAAATTGAGGATTAAATTTATTTTTAGATTTTAACATTAATTTTTTTTTTTTTTTTTAAATTTAAATTACTATTTTAAATAGATCGCACAGATTTGCTTAAAAATGTTGGGTATAGATCGCTTACATAGATTCCATGGTCAAAAACATTTCAAAATAAACATAAATGATCAAAATACAAAATTATTGATACCGACAATCGCAGAGGGAAACTTATAAGTAACCCAATAGTATTCACCATAAGATACTTGCATTGTCACCAATAACTTAAAAGACATCCGAATAAATACATTTTAGATACTCACTGTAAGGTATCATTATTTATCAAATGTCTATATATTTTGATAAAATATGAAAACCAAAATATAATTAACCGCAAACGAATCCATGCAAGCGTGTATAAACAACTTAAATTTAATACATTTTAGTTAAAACATAATACACACACAAAAAAAATGAACTGGAAATGATTGCTTAAACATCTACATAAAAAATAGCAATAATTGAATTTGCATTCTTTAAGTCAGATAAGAGTTATTTTCAGTTATTAATTACTTGCAACTTTAGGAAAGTTCTTATTAGATAGACACAATAGTTTATACTTTACGGATTTAATAGATTGAGAAGTCCATCTTCGTGATCACTTTCGTAGATTTTGTCCTTTGAAATGAAACTGCGACTTGCCATGCATTTGGTCAGGAACTGTCATCCAGAGGCCTCAACTGGTTGTCCGGTAAATTAAATTTATTGCAGACTTCCACATCGTGAAAATCTGCAATATAGCTAGTTATAACAATCTATTCATAGTCAGCTCTCAGATAACAATTATAATAATAATTTGGCTTTTATATTTTTATTAGTCTCTTATCATCCAATCTTTGGATTCAACCGGCAAGACGTCACTAATCCTCTGGTGTTTCAATTACGGTCCGTGCTGACATTTCTGGTGTTTGCATTGGTCATTTAATTTCTTTGTACTCTCTTATCTGACCATTTAATTTATTTTAAATGCCTCTTGGGCTAGTTTGCTTTTGAACAATCATTTAATTAATAAGACAATCATTTCCATTTTCTAAGATTATAGAAATCAACATTATTTCTATTTTTAACAAATCAATCTTTATTATATTCTTACTTTTTTTACAACAAAAAAAAAAATACATTCAAATATTTTTATTTTTTAAAATAGTTTTAAAGTTGTGCATCATGCGATCTATATATATTAAACAACTTTTAATTTTCAGTTTTTTAAGTTTTTTTTTCTTTTTAATAAATCAAATTTTATTTACGATCTTTTTATTTTCATTTTAAAATAATGTAATGGCATATATTCCGTTACAATATATATATACATACACACCTGGGTCTCATTTTACATGATAGATAGGTTCCTCAGAAAACTGGCACAAAAGAAATCGCACAAAAATAGACGTAACTTACCTTGAAAAAAAGAAGATATGGACTGTGATTTTTTGAAAATTGCATAAAAGCAAATCACCAATGTAAAATTACTTTAAAATTTGCACACAAAAAAATAAGGAAATAAAATATGACTAATAAAAAATTTCAAATTTGAAAAAAAATGATACAAGACAAACTTTTTTTAACTATAATATTTAATTTTATTCAAAACAATATATTTTTATCCATAATCTACAGTAAAGTACTGTAATTTACATTTTTATACACATTTTAATCATTATTGCTATTTGCCGATAAACAGGTTTGTTTGCAAACTGGTAAAAAATCAGATTCTTCACAAGAGAAAATACAACTAGCACCAACTTCACTCTCATGTTGTGTTAATGGTTTTCTGGTGACAATAAAGTTCATAATTAATCTTTGAGATGATGATTTTATTAATTTTTTATGAAGCTCACAATATTCAGACATACAACTATTTAGCTCACATTGGAATTTAAGAGCACATTCATGATTAGTGTCATTAATAAGAAAATAATTTGCCAATTGATTAGAAAGTTGAAGACCTCAAATCATTTTTGCAGTCAAAGGAACAGGTTCCACTTTTGTTTCATTATCTTTTTCTACATTTTCTTCTGTATTTAAACTTATTGCAATAATATCAGTGTCATTTAAAACATTATCATCAAGCAATTCATCATATCATTCTGGCTAAAGAAATCAAAACCTTCTCCACAAATATCATGTGCCAAAGTAATTATTTCATCTGATAATTCCAATGTTTGAATAATTGCACTGCTTTGGAGATATGTAGGCCAAATCTTTTTTCAACAGGCATTTAAAGTGCATGGTTTTATTTGAGTAACTGCAAATGCAATGAGATTTACACAGTCAAAGATTGTGAATTTTTTCCAAGCATCAGTTATGGCTATTGATTCATTTTCTAGTTTATCTAATATAAATTGAAAAGTGTGTTTAACTTAATATTGTTTAAATATTGCAATTATGCCTTGATCTAATGGCTAAATAATGCCTGTTGTATTAGGTGGAAAAAACATAACCTTTACATTTCGATGTTCTAAATGTGGATTACCTGGTGCATTGTCAACAAGTAATAGAATTTTGAAATCAAGATTTTTTTACTTCATATCTGTTTCCACTTCTGGTAAAAAGCAATTATTAAACCAGTCACTAAATATTGCAGTTGTCACCCAGGCCTTTGTGTTACCCATCCAGTGTACCTGCAGTTGTTTTTATCTTTACCTTTTAAAGTGTGTGGTCTGAAAGATCAGTTTACCATGAGAGGTTTCAGCATCCAATCTCCCCATGCATTGCTACAAAGCAGCAATGTTATTCGATATTTGCTTGCTTTAAACCCATTGGATTTTTTGTCTGACTTTGCAATATAAGTTCGACTAGGCATTTTTTTAGAATAGTCCTGGTTCATCAGCATTAAATACATTGTGTAGGCAATATCCACCACATTCAATAAATTTTGCTAATTTTTCAGGAAAATTTTTGGAAACTTTTTCATCTGCCAATGCAACCTCGCACATAACATTCACATTCTGTAGTGCATTCCTTTTTAAAAACCTGGTTAACCATCCTTTGATAGCCAAAAATTTCTTATTAGTCCAATAAGCAGAAGTAGTTCGTTCGGATATGTTTATTTGTTCATAAAACTGAAGAGCTTTTCATCAAATTAAATAACTTTCTAAAGGAATTATTCTTTGAGATAGTTCTTCAATCCAGATTATAAGTGCTCATTCCATTTTTTTAATAAATCATCTCTTGAATATCGTGATAATTTGCATTTAATTTTGTACCAAAAATGATGGATTTTCTTACTGCATCTTCATTTTTTTTAATTGTTCTAATAGTAGATTCACTCAAACTAAAATGTTTTCCAATCACCGTCAATCCTTCCCCTGTTGCTAAGTGACCTAAAATAGAAATTCCTTTTCTTGGATGATTTTTCTTCTCCATTAGGGTAAACTAAAAGGTAAAAAAATAAGAACTTAGACTTATGATAATAAAAAGACATTTATTCACAACTGCTGGAAAAAATGTAATTAAAACTAACAACTAAAAATTAAATTCCTATTTTTGTCTTTAATTTTTTAATTTGCAATTCCATTTAAAATTCAAATGTTGTTTCACATCACATTAATTTCAGGTTGCCTTAAGTAATTTTAAATTGTTAATTGCAATTAAAAATCAGATTTTAATTTTTAATTGTCAAATTGAATTGGGCCCACTGCTATTACTCACTTTTTAAAAATAATCTTGCAGACACTAAATGATTAATAATTGATTACATTCTTTTTTAAATGGCAAAAACAGAATGTGATTTAAAATGCAAAATTAACCTGCACAATGTTTGAACAAATTTACATTATAATCTTGTAAATTTTAATGTGTGTATACATAAAATGTGAAAATCATGATTTTAATTTCATTATTGCATAAAATCTTACTATTATAAAGTACTGAAAATATTGAAATTACTAAGATGAAAGTCAAATTCCAATAATGTGCTATTCTGTTCAATATGACATAAGTGCACAAAATTTATTATTCAAAGTAATAACCCATTATCGGAGTTCGACTTCCGAAGAAACATGAATCGTGTAACTTCAAAATTGTGTTAAATAAATCTGCGTAAAACGAGACCCAGGTATATATAGAATTCAATCCCCACACATATGTATTATTAAATCAAGAAAAAATGTCTTTATATATATATATATATATAACTATTCAAAACAATACAATAATTAATACAGTAACAATATTTTAAACAAATATATACCAATTTAATAGAAGTACTTTCAACTATCTATGTAGTCGTTGTCAACTAGACTCAAATTGTATTAGAAAAAACCGTTACAAATGTAAACAAAAGCAATACGTCATACATCAATTTTCCCACAATTCATTAATTTTTATATTGGCTGTCTGTCTATTTATCAACTGTTGCTTTTCACTTTTTATTAACATAGCTTCTTTAATTTTGCGTTTATTATTATTTCTTTCAATACACAGAATTTTAACTTTATTAAAATCAAAATCAAAACCATAATTACATGTTACATTATGATCAAAAAATACTGATGGTGATACATCATCATTTCTAACATTCTCTTGTCTTGATTTTTGCACTCGTTTATATAATAACAAATGCTCCCTTGATCTTTTCTCCAATGTACATCGAGATTCCCCAATATAAGCCTTTCCACAAAAACATAGCCATTTATATATTGCACAACTTTGATTTAAAATACTACACCTATTTTTTGAATTATTTATTAATCTATTTAAATTAGGAGTAGTATAAAATGCAACTCGACATATATTTTTATATATCTGTTTTATAAATTTAACCTGTTCATTACAAATAAATGGTATTGATATCCAAGTATATTTTATTTTATCAATATCTATAGCATCTAAAATATTTCTATTATTATTAAACTTAGTAACAATATTATAAATTAATTTATGATCATATCCAACATTTAACAAATCCATAATAAATACATTTATGTTACTTATTTTATCAGAACTATATTTACATAATTTATTATTCCTAAATAAAAATGATTTTAAACTGGATAATTTATGTGCAATTGGCACATTTGAATACCAAGGAATATATCCTCTTTTTTCAATATCTTTTATTACCATACAATAATCTAATTTATTTTTATTACGTGTAACTTTAATATCTAAATACTGAATTGACTTTTTTTCTTCAAAAGATTTACTCCATTTTAAACCTTCTAAACTATTTAATTCATTGAATAATACATGTATTATTCAATGAATTAAATAGTTTAGAAGGTTTAAAATGGAGTAAATCTTTTGAAGAAAAAAAGTCAATTCAGTATTTAGATATTAAAGTTACACTTAATAAAAATAAATTAGATTATTGTATGGTAATAAAAGATATTGAAAAAAGAGGATATATTCCTTGGTATTCAAATGTGCCAATTGCACATAAATTATCCAGTTTAAAATCATTTTTATTTAGGAATAATAAATTATGTAAATATAGTTCTGATAAAATAAGTAACATAAATGTATTTATTATGGATTTGTTAAATGCTGGATATGATCATAAATTAATTTATAATATTGTTACTAAGTTTAATAATAATAGAAATATTTTAGATGCTATAGATATTGATAAAATAAAATATACTTGGATATCAATACCATTTATTTGTAATGAACAGGTTAAATTTATAAAACAGATATATAAAAATATATGTCGAGTTGCATTTTATACTACTCCTAATTTAAATAGATTAATAAATAATTCAAAAAATAGGTGTGGTATTTTAAATCAAAGTTGTGCAATATATAAATGGCTATGTTTTTGTGGAAAGGCATATATTGGGGAATCTCGATGTACATTGGAGAAAAGATCAAGGGAGCATTTGTTATTATATAAACGAGTGCAAAAATCAAGACAAGAGAATGTTAGAAATGATGATGTATCACCATCAGTATTTTTTGATCATAATGTAACATGTAATTATGGTTTTGATTTTGATTTTAATAAAGTTAAAATTCTGTGTATTGAAAGAAATAATAATAAACGCAAAATTAAAGAAGCTATGTTAATAAAAAGTGAAAAGCAACAGTTGATAAATAGACAGACAGCCAATATAAAAATTAATGAATTGTGGGAAAATTGATGTATGACGTATTGCTTTTGTTTACATTTGTAACGGTTTTTTCTAATACAATTTGAGTCTAGCTCTTCCGATCTGAACTACATAGATAGTTGAAAGTACTTCTATTAAATTGGTATATATTTGTTTAAAATATTGTTACTGTATTAATTATTGTATTGTTTTGAATAGTTATATATATTTTATTATAATTGGAATACAGACATTGATTAATAATTTATATATATATATATATATATATATATATATATATATATATATATATATATATATATATATATATATATATATATATATATATATATATATATATATATATATATATATATAACATGAACTGGAACTAACAAAATGCAAAATGTACTTCAAACCCAGTCCAGCCTGAGATTTAGGTCAAGAAACAGCCTGGATTCCAAACCACTCTTTAAGCCCTAGACCTAACATCTAATGAATAACATACTAGTGATGGCACATGAGAATTAATCTTAATCCAGCCAACTAGCAAAGCTGAGCAAAACAATGAGACATCTATTAACTATGATTAAACTAAAATATACATAAGCAAGGCTGTAATATGTGGAAGTGAAACAAAAGGAATTTGAACTACTCAAATAAATTAGACAATAAAAATATACTTTAATATACTGACAAATTATTATACATTTATCAATTAATTATATACATTAGTGTGTGCGTGAATGAGCAAGTGGTCTACCAAGCAATAGAGGATTACATAGTGTCATTCATGCTATTATTTGTCATATGCTCTTTATTATCTAAAAAGTATATTATTAATAAGCACACATCTTTGATTGGTTTAATATTAAAATGCCAATCGGTTATTAGAAAGAATTTACATAAAATTGCTATTAACGCTTTGGAGTACGGTTCTGAAACATGGTGACTAAACATTATATAGGGGAGCATTTTGAGATTCATTATACATATAAGATAAATTATTTTCACGCCATTACTTTCCTGAAAATAAATAAATTACATTTGAAAACATTTGATTATATTTGAATTTATGACAAAATATTTAATGAAAAATTATTTTAACAATACTAAGATGAACACTTTATTTTTCCCAAGGCATATAGATTCTCTTAAATATAGAAAAAGTTATGATGATAGGATTGTATGATAAGATTGAAATAACATTAGTAATTAATCTAGCTATTAATATTTGGAATTTTATATATATATATATATATATATATATATATATATATATATATATATATATATATATATATATATATATATATATATATATATATTGAGCAGAGTGCATTTTAATATTAGAGCATTAAATGTGGGTCATGAAGCAAAATAAATACTAATACAAATAAGTTTGAGGTGCTGACATAATATCCTAAAATAACAGGTAAATTCATGCTTCTGGATGAAAAATAAAGTGGATAGGCATGCCGTGGTCATCGCCGACATGCAGGCCTTTGATACAAAGAAAGTGGATGGGCACAGCATGTGCCAGACTTAGGGGTCACCGCCAGAGGCCTTTTTATACAAAGAAGCAGATATACATAGCATGTGATAAACTTATGGGATCACCACCAGAGGCATTTGATACAGAATAAATGTGGATATAACAAGAAATTTATGGGTTTAATCTTGTCGTAACCCCCAGATTAGAAGACTAAAAACATGTAATATATACAAAGATATGCTAAGTGTCAGTAAAGCAGACATTGAATGCTATAACTTAGACAATGAATACACTGTGGTACTATATATATATATATATATATATATATATATATATATATATATATATATATATATATATATGTTGTACCTATATTGATATAGGCACATATAATTTTATCTAAAATTATATTATTAAAATAATCTTTCATTAAAGAAAAACATACAAATCTCTTTTCATTCAAGAAAAAATAATGTTAAAACTAAATAGTAAATTTTATTAAAAATATATGTGCGTATATATGTGCGATTTGTAAATAAATAGAATGTTTGCGAAATAAAAGAAGATTATCATTAAAAACACGGTAATGGCTATTAATAAAATAAAGCAACACGTTTTATTGCATGGCTATTACTAATTAAGCAATCTTCCAAAACATGTTTATCAAATGATTATCACTGGAATTTGACAACAGATCTTTGCCAAAGATATTAGAAAGACAACAAGGTGCAGGTATAAATAGACCTTTTTTTATCGTACAGTAATCAGTTCACATATTTATTGAGTGAGTGCAGTTCAGAAATTAATTTAGCAGTTATCAAACAAAATGTAGTATTGAGAAGATCTTAGGAATGCATGTTTATCTCCAGCCCAGATGTCCTAGAAAACAGCAGATCTGCCCATGAAATAATGTCAGCTTAACATCTTAGAAAATCTTCATCAGGATCTAATTGTCTCCAATAGTAATAATCGTGAAACTCATCCAGGAAAAGTCCCAGCCAGCTGGTAAGCATTCATAATGGAAATATTATCACCGAAAGCAGCCTCCAAAGAGAACAAAATTCTACGTCTACATTCAAAAGCCTAGGTAAAAACATTTGCTTATTTCGTTTATACTGTAATAGCCATTGCATTGTATTAATTTGTACGAATCTTTCAAGAGTCTAATTATATGAACTCTATATCATACATAAATGAATTATTGATGTGTGTCATTAAATTTCAAATGCTATGTAGTCCTTTATTATCATTATTATGTGTGTGCATGAGTTAATATGTGTGTGATCCTTATATCAATATTATTAGTCAAAGTAGATAAATTCACAGTGTTCTGTTATGAAAATATTCGAGAATATTTAAACTATTTAGAAATGTTAATTTAAAATATGTGTGTGTTTTATTAGAATTATAAAATGTTTAAATTTAGTAAATAAATGTTAGTTAATAAATTATCTTTAAAATTAAACTTTATTTGTCGGTCAATTTTTTTTATCAATTCCTTTTATCAAATTCTTTTATCAACTCCTTTTACAATTCTTTTATCAAGTCTTTTAACCGCTAATTAAGTATAATCTATTAGTGATTACAAACAGCTGAGCTAGTCGTGGATTTAGGCATTGAGTTAGTGGCCACTGTTCAAAGTGCGTTGTCTATTCTTTTAGTATTCTTTTATAATAAACAGCTGGTGCCCGTGTTTATACACAAACAAAAAAAAGTGATTTGAACTTGGTGTTGAACTCAACAGCCAAGAAGAAGCTATGTCCTGGAAGTGTAACGCTAGTTATATACATTATAGCTATCATTTGGGCATAAATACTCTCCGAGTATGTTTTTCTCTGCCTAAGAGACCGGTGTTTCGAATTAACATATTCGAAATCGGTTCAATATATATATATATATATATATATATATATATATATATATATATATATATAGAGAGAGAGAGAGAGAGAGAGAGAGAGAAGATTTTGTTTAATCAAATATACATGAAGATTTTATTTAGTAAAAGAAACATTAATATTTATCCCCATCTTTTTTCTGATATTTAAAATATTTCAATCCCACCTTTGTGATTTTTATAATAACTGTAATATTTAAATACTGTATTTGATATTTTAAGAGTATGAAAAATGAAGTAAGATTAGCAGTTATATAGAAAATAAATTATAAGTTACCCTTTCAGAATTTGATAAATAATTATAAAATAAAGGTTTCAGAGCATTAATTAGCTTGAGGTCTGGATTTTCCCCAGGTAGAAAATCCAGAGTTAAACAAATATATATATTTTTATATTAAAAACAATACTAAAATGTTGATTTGTAAAAACAATCTGGTGCACATATTAATTTATAATGCACTATATATGTATATTTAAAGGGGATGTTAATAACCTTTTCATGAAGGTTTAGTTAAAAAATGATAGAAAAGATTTTTAGAAACTAAGCTCACCAGATTGTGAGATGGGCAATTTAATAATAATACGAGTATACATATAAAATCAAGTAATAAATAACTATAAATAATTAACCGCACCAAAGTTAAAAAAGTTAGAGCATACGATATAGGAATAAATTTATAAAAATCATTTAAGAGCAATTTATACATTTATATATTTAAATATCAAAATAAGGTGAAGTTAAATAACACATTAGAAAAAATCTTCATAGATGAGTTAGGTTAAATTTAGTTTGAGGTGACAGCTTGCAAAGTTACGTTGCAATTTTAAGTGTCCGATTTAGTACTGCATGTGCATGGCAATTGAAAAAAGTTTTTCAGTGGCAACAAGCTTCTATTAGCATTCTAAAGTTCCTTCTTTAGGCTTTTACTTTCTTTCAAGGCAGCAGTTAGATTGTATATTAGAAGGAAAAATGACCTACACAGGTCAGCAGGAAGGTGAATTTACAACTACATCATTTTAAGTTTCAGGTGATGTGTAATTAATATCTTAACAATCAGTTCTGTTAATAGTAGGTCATCTCATCTGTGACTCAAAATTTTGTCATTTTATACTTTTTCTTTATCGGTTGTTTATGAAGATGCAACAGTAATATAACATCCAAAACTAAATTCAAATCTATTTCCAGATTAAAAATAGATTTGAAAAGTATCTCTAATCTTAATCCCCTTTTAAGTAAAACTTTAATTAAAAATACCTACGTCAGATTAAAACAATAGTGCTTCGAATCCAAAATTATTTTTAGACAATTACTGCAGCATCTTCCATATTGGATTCTATAAAAATATATAGTTTAATAGAAAAAGTACTTTAAAAAGAAAAAGTTTAAAAATGACATGTAATAAAATATTTACAAAAAATCAATCTTTTGTTAGTAATTTTGCTCATATATATATATATATATATATATATATATATATATATAAATTGCACCTATAATACTTCAATAAAAAAGAACTAATAATTAATAATAAAATTAATAATCATAAATATTGAATGTTAAACTATAAATTTAGCTGCGCATTCCAAATATATACATAAAAAATATATATTCGAAAAAAGGAGCCGGGATGGGACATAAAGGTTTGAATGCTGGTTAGAAGGTAGAAACATGAAGCACAATCTTAAGCTAAGATTGACTGCTTCAAAATATATATATATATATATATAGTAAATTTGGGAGAAAATATTGAATATGTATTAAATAAGATTTTTTTGTAATTTGAATATTTCATTTTAAACCAGCTTATCTTAAATGGATAGGAGCATATGTATTTAATTCTCTTATTTAGTTACATATATAATATTTTATATTTATATATTATCTTGATAAATATAACAATTGAAGTCAATTTGAATATCAAAAATTTGTTTTATTAAAAAAAGATATCTTAATAAAATGAATTATATAATATTTTGTTTTATTATTATGATTATTATTATTATTATTATTATTATTATTATTATTATTATTATTATTATTATTATTATTATTATTATTATTATTATTATTATTAGTAGTAGTAGTAGTAGTAGTAGTAGTAGTAGTAGTAGTTGTAGTAGTAGTAGCAGTAGTAGTAGTAGTAGTAGTAGTAGTCATAGTAGTAGTAGTAGTGGTGGTGGTGGTGTTGTGAGTGGGGGTGGTGGTGGTAGTAATAGTAGTAGTAGTAGTAGTAGTAGTGGTGGTGGTGGTGGTGGTAGTGTTGATGGTGGTAGTAGTAATAGTAGTGGTGGTGGTTGTGTTGGTGGTGTTGTTTGTGGGTGTGGTGGTGGTTGTAGTAGTAGTAGTATTGGTGGTGGTGGTGCTGGTGGTGGTAGTAGTAGTAGTAGTAGTAGTAGTATTAGTGGTGGTGGTGGTGTTGAGGGTGGTGGTCATGGTGGTGGTGGTAGTAGTAGTAGTAATAGTAGTAGTAGTGGTGGTGGTTGTAGTTGTTGGGGGTGGTCATGATGGTGTTGTTGGGGGTGGTGGTGGTGATGGTAGTAGTCATAGTAGTATTAGTGGTAGTGGTGGCAGTGGTGTTAGTGGTATTGGTATTAGTAGTGCTGGTGCTAATAGTAGTAGTAGTAGAAGTAGTAGTAGTAGAAGTAGTAGTAGTAGTAGGAGTATTAGTAGTAGTAGTAGTAGTAGTAGTAGTAGTAGCAGCAATTGCAGTAGTAGTAGTAGCAGCAGCAGCAGCAGTAGTAGTAGTAGTAATAGTAATATTAGTAGTAGTGGTGGTGGTGGTGGTGGGGTTGTGTGTGGGGGTAGTGGTGGTGGTAGTAGTAGTATTAGAAGTAGTAGTAGTGGTGGTGGTAGTAGTAGTAGTGGTTTTGGTGGTGGAGGTGTTGTGTGTGGGAGTGGTGATGGTGGTAGTTGTAGTGTTGGTGGTAGTGGTGATAGTAGTAGTAGTAGTAGTAGTAGTAGTAGTAGTAGTGCTGGTGGTGTTGGTGGTGGTGTTGTGTGTGGGGGTGGTGGTGTTGTGTGTGGGGGTGGTGGTGTTGTGTGTGGGGTTGGTGGTGATAGTAGTAGTAGTAGTATCAGTAGTGGTAGCGATTGTGGTAATGGTAGTGGTAGTGATAGTAGTATGAGTAGTAGTAGCAGTAGTGGTAGTAGTAGTGGTAGTAGTAGTAGTATTGGTGATAGTAGTAGAGTCCACTAGGTGGCACTTTTCTTAGTCAGTCAAGTGTTACATCAGTTCATTTTTGAAGAAGAAATTTTCATAGTTTTACTGAGAATTGGATAACAAAACATATACTCTTGAATAGAGGAAGTTTTTTCTACTCAAGGTAAACTCATTACGAGCAATTTTCTTATAAAATTGGTAAAAGTATAAGGGATTTTTTAAATATATGTTAAATAATAATTCAAATAGTTCAACAAAAGATTTATTTCTAAAAAATTCTATTATAAATTTTAATCCTGATAAGGATTCAATGGAAGAAATTTCTAAAAAAAGTTCTAAATTCTTATCAGATTGTCAAAAGATAAGTAAATATAGTTTTACTGAATTTCAGACAATGGAAGAATCTTTACATTTAGAAAGCTTCAGGCTATCTGAAGATCTTATCTCAAAAAGAAATGAGATTACAAATAAAAATAGCTATACAATTGTTTTAAAAAAATACAGATAAAGAAGACAATTTATTACAAATTAATGAAGAAAATATAACTGATTTATTTAATTTTGATGATGATGACATTAATCAAGCAAATTCAGAATCTACAATACTTAATATTACATTAAAACCTGAAGAATGTCAAGATATAGTAAGTAAGTTCAATCTAAGAATCCCCCCAATCATTTTTAAATCATTTCAAAAATTTACAAATGAAAAGACACTCATTTTATCTATGACAGACTTAAATATTTCTATAATGAAATTCCCCATAGATGGGTTTTGTGAGTTTCTCTCAGAAATAAACTTGTGGGGAATGATTTACAAACTGTTATGCCATCCTAATAATAGATACCATGTCCTGGAATTTCACAATGTTTCACAAAAATAATTTTTCAAAGACATATTCAGGTTATCAACAACAAAATTGTCTGCTGTGTTGATACAAACAGACAGATGAGGCTAGAGGGCCAAATTAGAAACTGTTATGTTACCTTTACCAATCAAGACTTACAAAAGATTCTTTATAGATATGAACAAGTATCAAACTTCAGATACCTACTAGAAAAAAAAGATACGAAGCCAGTAATAATTAACATTGCCTTGTTCAGCTTCACTTTGAATAAAAATGTACAGCCAATGGACATTCCAACTTTGCATTCCACTGATGCCCCACCTGTGATAATCACCTTCAAGGGAGTACCCTCCCAGTGTTTGTCTTGCAAGACCAGGGACCACCTCATCCAGAATTGCTCTAACAGATATTGCCTAAATTGTGGATTTAAAAATACAAAATACTATCAATGTGCTAAACTAAAAATATTGTCAAAGGAAAATTCAAGTCTTGTAAAAGTACCTATTGTAGAAAGAGATCAACAAATGGATCAAATATCAACTCCAAACATAAGTTCTCGCAAGGACATAGTGACCCCAATACCTAATAATATTCCACATGAACAGACAGAGTCAGAAGCAAGAACAATTGAGGAAGTACAAATTTCACATGAACAAACAGAATCAGAAGCAAGAACAATTGAGGAAGTATCAATCTATGAATCTAATACTTCACAGCATATGCAAGCAGAAGACAGCTCTGAAAATAGCCCTGATGAAAAGGACAGGACTGACACCTCATCAGAAAATGATGACAATTTTAAAGAGGCAGTCAGTAGACAAAGTTTAAGAAAAGTAAAAAAGATTAAAATGAATGACAAGTTAAATAAAAATAAAGACTTAAATGAAATGGATAACCAAAAAAAGCAACCCTGAAAATAAAAAATAAAAATCTAATACTCCACAGCATATGCAAACATAAGACAGCCCTGAAGATCGCACTGATGAAAAGGACAGCACTGACACCTCATCAGAAAATGATGACAATTTTAAAGTGGCAGTCAGTAGAAAAAGATTAAGAAAAGTAAAAAAGATTAAAATGAATGACAAGTTAAATAAAAATAAAGAATTAAATGCAATGGATAAACAAAAAAAAGGTACTCTGAAAATAAAAAGAAATCTTCATACATGCCAATTCCCAAAACAACTAAATATAATGATTCAAATGAAGATAATAATGCCCCATAAGATGCAACCCCATTACATTGGACCCATAAAAACTTTTGTAATTCTCAACTTTTACAAGAACAAGTCAAATACTTTGAAGGAGTAAACAGTCACAAAAGGAAAGGCAGAACTTCCTTTGATTCTGAAGAAGTTAACAAAGAGATGGATACAAATGCTGCTCAAATTTCTGACAGCTCTTTACTTGAGCCAACCAGCTCACTAGCAGAACAAAGAAATTCTGATTTTGAATATTAATACATCTACTCTCAAAATACAGAGACAGACTTTAAAGCACCATTTAAAATAGACTATCAAGATGAGTTACATAAATAACAATTATAGACTTTTAAACTAGGCTATTTTTTTGGTTTTAACGCCAAATGTGAAAATTATTATCATGATTATGAACAAAAATATGCACAACCAACTCAATAGAACTTCACTTACAAAGGTAGGTTCATTGTTTTCACAGTGATGTATTATTATAATTTTTGTTTTTTATATAACATATTCCTATTACACTTTTACTAATATTAGTTGTCCCATTCATTATATAATATACTATAAAGTATCTTTTTTCCACCATTTTATATAATCGATAGGACGGGTCTTTCAATTACAGCAGTCACTGTAAGAGGTTTTAACTCTACCCAGAGAATATTTGAAATTAGCAATTGGATAAGCCACTTCTCACCCCATATCCTTTTATTTACAGAGACAAAATGCTCAATACATTCTACATTTAATCCAGAACTCTACTTTAGTAAATTTGGATACAGTAAATTATCAACATCTGATATTGCTGCTGATGGGTAGGGATTCTCGTCCAACCTCATTCTCCTTTTCAAACATTAAAGATTTTATACTTAGATAAGCATATGAGTATAATTATTCTATATCATTCTTCTTTTACTCTAAATTTAATAACTTTCTATTTGTATAATCAGCCAGTGTTAATTCACCAATTAATAAATAAAATAAATTTAATATTAGCTACAAATTCTTACCCAACTATAATCTTGGGTTATTTTAACATGTCTTATAAGAATTTTCCATTAAAGTACCTTCATTTAATTAATAAGAATCTCATGAGTGCTGAAGGTTTCTTTCCAACTAGCTCCATTTAATTCTATACTAAAAAAACTCTTCTCTCTAATAGACCTTGTATTTTATTCACCAGATCTACATTTCATTATAAGTCCCTCCCTATGTCCTGTAACTTTCTCTGATCATTTAGCACTAAATGTGGAACTCACTATACACATGCAACATCAAACAATTATTCTTCTAAATGAAACTACTCGTCTTCTATTAAAATTCACTACATCTGAAGCAGTTCTCTCTGAGATTTATATTTATTTTAAGAAAATAGAAATACTATCTTAAAACCCAGTAAAGGCCTGGCTATCATTTATTAACATATAATCTTGTCAACTATTCGACATTATACTTCCAAAAATAGTTCTCCCACTAATCTTGTTAATAAATTAGATACAATACACTTAAAACTAAAAAAATCTTCATGTGACCCTTCTTCAATTAAATCAATAATGTTTTTAAAACAACAATATAAACAAGCCCAACTCATACTGGCTGATTATCTCTCTACAAAAAAGAAAAAATTTTTCTAGCTAATCCTCATAACTTGTCTAAAGGATATATTCGGTGGTCCTTAGGTTACCCTCCCAAAAAAATAACTCCTTCATCTATTATTTTTGATTCAAAAATGATTGCTGGGGAAGACATGATTCAACAAAAATATTACCACTTTAAAGCTAGATTCCAAAAATTTCCTTTTCCAAAACTCTCTTTGTTTCACTTTGGTTTTACCACAGAAGAACATAACATAACAAAGTATGAAATTGCTCTCATGTTGAACTCCATTCCAAACAATACACACCCAGGTACACATGCAATTTCAAAATTTTTATTATCACATCTTAGCCACTTTACTATCCCAATAGTACACAATATGATAAATTATCTATCAAAACAAATACATAACATTGACCAACTTTATCCAGTATCACTGGTCTTTTTTCTAAAAAAACAATACACTTCCTTCTCCTCTAGATAATCTATGCCCTATTTCAATGTCTCCTCTTATCATCACCCTAATAGAGTCTCTTTTAAAATACAAAATTCAACCCCTAATATTTCCTGGGTTGTCTAAGTTTCAGTTTGCTAGAAAAGGATGTTTTACTTCTGAAGCACTTATATAAAATATTAATAGAGGATGTAAGACAGGCAAGAAAATCTGCACCTATTGCAATTCAATTAGACATACAGGCTGTATTTGATTCAGTGCTTGTGAACAAGCTACTACAGGTGCTTAGTCAACATAAAATTCCAATACCTATAATGTATGTTCTGGAAAACCTGCTCATCAATAGAATAATACACATTACTCTTAATGAAAAAATGTCCCCTGACTTTACTCTACACAATTCAATACCACAAGGCTCTCCCCTTAGTTCATTGTTTTTATTGCATATATTAACTTCCTCCTACTAGAACTAGAATCGAAATTGCCAGGAATATATGTACCTTTCATAAACCAATCCATCAATCTTATTTCATACATGGATGAAATAGTCATCTTTTTGCCATACAAAAAAAAAACATTTGCCTTTAATGTATACCATTTTAGAAAATTACTCTACAGCTTATAGTTTAAAATTTGACAAAGAAAAAACATCTATTTGGATTATCCTTTCTGGTAATCAAAATCATTCAGGTTGCAGTTCCCCTCTCCACAAATTTATTGTTCTCCCAATTCATCTGTCTATGAATGCAATGAAAAAGGTGACAACTTCACTTTCAAAAGCATATCTTTCATTACATAGTAAAATACCACTCATTAACATATTAATTTTTCCACAAATAAATTACTATGCACTTATCATTAAATTTACTAACTCATTTAATAAAAAAATTAACTCTTTTTGAACAAAACTCATATGGAATAATAAGGCAGTGGTAATAAGCATCAAAAGTCTGCAAAACATACAAAACTAAATGACCTGTCATTACACTGCATTTCAACATTCTATTACCAAAAAACTCATAACGCATTAATGAAAATTTATACGACATATGAAAATTTCCAAGTCTTTATTCCAATATCACCTACAGACACTCCACCTCCTATTAAAAATTAATTTATTAACAATCTAATAAAAACAATATTCAAACATAAAGTATCTGTTACAAACCTTTTCTCAACTAAAATTAAGTATTGGGGAGCACACTACATAACAACTGATTCCAATCCCTTTGAAATTTTCATTAGCTTAATTAATATCTCGAATAAGTCTTTAATCCAAAAATTTAAATTCTGGTATTGGAAGCCTAAGTACTTAGATTTTCTAATAAAAATCAACTTTAGAGTTTTAACTACCAATGCTTTTCTGGCTGGAAAATGGAGATCTCCAAACATAGATGCCATTTGTCAACTTTGTAATAAAGAAGAAGAAACAATGGACCATTTTATTTCTCAGTGGACTTACCTCAAAACATATCGAGAACTAATTGCAGATATAACCCATAATCAAAAATCCCCATTGACAGTATTGATAGAAAATATTTAAAGACGGTTGTTTCCAATAATAAGAATAACAATCTTTATACTATACACACTCTTGTTAATTAGATGCCACTTTATATTCAATCCCACATCTCAAAAACTTAAATCACTCTTTCTCAATAAGTTAGCAAAAATTAAAACAAGAAATCAGGCACTAGCTCTAATAGATATAGTATCAACTACTTGGAGTTTGATTAAATTACCAACACCACTGTGAAATATGAATCACATATTGGCTGCACCTTAAGTGAGAGTTTTTCTTGTCATATATGTATTAAATATTGTTACTTATATTGATTATTTTTCTTCATCATTTTTTCAACATTATTAATATAAAAATATTTCATGTATATATGATACTTATTTTGTTAGTAATTTTCAATTCTAAATTGTAGACCAGCACTTATAACATGTTTTAAAATTGTATTTTCATACATGTACTTATGATATCAAATAAAGTTCTTTAAAACTAGTAGTAGTAGTAGTAGTAGTAGTAGTAGTAGTAGTAGTAGTAGTAGTAGTAGTAGTAGTAGTAGTAGTAGTAGTAGTAGTAGTAGTAGTAGTAGTAGTAGTAGTAGTAGTAGTAGTAGTAGTAGTAGTAGTAGTAGTAGTAGTAGTAGTAGTAGTAGCAGCAGTAGCAGCAGCAGCAGCAGCAGCAGCAGTAGTAGTAGTGGTAGTAGTAGAAGTAGTAGTAGTGGTAGTGGTAGTGCTAGTACTAGTGGTAGTGGTAGTGGTAGTAGTAGTGGTAATAGTATTGTTATGTTTCATTTATTGTTTAATTAATTCATAACATGTATACCTGATCATCTGATCATCATCAGGGGTGGTTGGTTGTAATCATCATTGGTTTGATTCAACCTTATGCTTAATAGGGATCTAAGTATTTCAAATGATAGATATGAATTATGTTAGAGGTTAATAATTTATTCATCATATACAATGATAATTGTATAAGGTGTTTCTTTAAATATTAGGATGATGATAACCATAACTTTATTCAGTGATTATAGAAATTTATTAAACTAGTCCCACTCCCATAATTGAATTGCAAAGGAAATATGTAAATTTTGTAAGTTATTTTGATTAGTATGGATGACATATCACACTTGAGGTATATAATAGATTTCCCTCATATCTATGGATTTAACCACATATTCTTTAAACTTATTTGTATAAATTATTGATGAATGAACAGACAATTACCTTGATGTTGATGATGATCATGGTACTTTTCTTTATAGTATAACAGTTTTGGGTAAATTTAATGAGATGTATATTAGCTTCAAAGTAGTATATCAATTATATTTGTACAGTCACAAGTTTGAATGGTATGGAAATATTAATATGAGTATGATGCAGAATATAACTTTTGGAGAATATCTTGGCTTAAACCAAAAAATCTTCCCTGCTAGCCATCACTGACAGATACTCCACCAGGAAAGGTTTTCTATTCTTAGTTGAAATTAGTATAGCTACATGGCGGATACCATGTAATGATGGTTGTAATATAAACTGTGAATCCTTCCTTGGTAATAATTATTAATTGTATATAAAGAATTTGAACACAGAAATTCAAGCACTTTCAACCATTCACACTATCTTGTAGAACTAATACATGTGATAACACATGTAGAAAAGATAAGTTATCATCAGTTGGTCCAGATTATCATCTCACACACGTATGTATACATATATAATCAGTGCTCAGTTTAAATTCAGATAATAAATTCTCCTACTTTAATGCACAGGATTTAATCTACACCAACCTCCAAATTTTCAGCCATCCTTACCATTAAAATTCTGATGATGGGATGCCAAATAACGTACTGATGCCAATATTATTATGTCCAAGTGACCTCAAGGCACTTTGTCTCCTCATGTATCTCATTATCAGATTTTTAATGATATGGATGTCTGAACAGTTGGAGTAAATTGAAGCCATTCCATTAAAATATGATGATTTTCTATCTTAATATAATGTAAGAAATTAAAGTCATATTTTATATGTCCTAATTTAACAAGCTGGTATTACAAATGTTATATATATATATATATATATATATATATATATATATATATATATATATATATATATATATATATATATATATATATATTGTGATAGCACGAGGTGATCACATATATTTAATATAATATATATATTCAGTTAGGTCAAATATTAAAAAGAAAAAAAAAAGGAAAGAAAAAAGATTTTAGATAAGATGACAGACGAGTTAGATAAGAATTAGTGGTTTGTAGAAGGAATTTGGTATAACATTTAAAGATCGTTATCAGCTAGTAAATGGGAGTGAAAGAATGAATGGGGGTTATAAGATAAAATAAATGTCGAATTTTGTTGTACTAAAGCATTTTTCTCGGGAGAAAAAAAAAGATGAAACTCTTACGGTAAAAATCATAGAAATAATTACTGAGAAATTCATAGAGTGAGGGTTAAGAGAAATAAATAAATAAAACAAATGTAATAAGTTTAATTAGAGAAAGAATAAATGTAACAAATGAAAGGGAGAGTAATTAAATTATTTTAAGATCAAAGATGGCCGTAGGTGTGAAAACGTGATCCACAAGACAAAGGGGAGGGGAGTTTTTTTTTATTAAGAGAGAGTAGAGCGGTGTAGAAAGAAAAAAAAAAGAGTGATCCCAGTTTTCAAAAAAGGAAAACCATTTTTCCTAGTGAAATGTTAACTGCCACCCCGGCTATAGTTAAAGAAATGATGATCGAGTAGAAGAAATACTTTCGAGCGCCGGTTCGAAACGCTGCTCCATACCTCAGCCTGTAACACCGACGAAATGAAGATAACTCCGCTCAGCAGCCTATGTCTCCGAACCATTTGGAAACCGTTATGAGGAAACTATCCGGAATTGAACCGCTCTACAAAAGAAGTGGGACGCCCACAACGCGGTTCGAAGAAGTGACTGAATAAATTGCCAGGACCGTTTACCTAGGTAATCGTATATTAGCATGCTAACTTATTAACTCCTAGTTTAATCTTAATCCCGAGGGAATCAAGAATGCGAATTATCCCTTTATATAACTATGATACCTAGAAATTTTAATTGAACGATTATTCCTTTATATAACTCTGATACATATAAACCTTAATTGAACGAACATTTATAAGAAACTTATTTACATACATTTCATACTAACACTCTATACACGTATTTGTTGTTATTAATACGTCTAGAAATTATAGAAATTATGTTTTATGTTAGACAATCAATAAACCTCGTTTTAAGATCCGCATTACTGTAATTACTTGCTATGTCAACCATTTTATTTTTTTTATGTCAGGAAGAACAACCGGTTGGGAAATATAGTTTGATTTGATTTTATTAGGTCAAACTCAACCGGTAAGGTAGTAATTGAATATATTATATTCTTACTAATCCGTTCTATATACATATTTTGTGTAGCTGGTTGCCTCCGTCAGATTATGCTTGACAGGGTATCAACCTAGAAACGGCTGTATAGATGATCCGGAGGTATGCCGGTTACATAAATTTGGGGGCCAGTCCGAAGATTTTGAACGTAACCGAAGCCAGAATTCACATAAAGTGAAAGGCAAATCTCGAAAATGTATTTTTAATGATTATTATATTAGAGACGACAATGAGTTGACGTGGCAAGTAAAAAAAAAAAAAAAAAAAGAGAAAAATGTGTATAACAGAGTTTGAACGATTTTGAAATAGAGCGAATGGGAAAATGAAGTAGTTGTATTCGTGTAGAAATGATACGTGGGTATTTGGTATTAGAGAATAGAGGTTGCGAGTGAAAAATCAGTTTGGGAATTTTTTTAAAAAAAAAAAAAAAAAAAAAAGAAAAGAAAAGGGAAGGGTTATTCTTAGAAAGAGTAATAAATTCAGTTATAATATGAAATAACTTTCACAGGGATAAGTTTGCCACTAATTTCGTAGCGATTAGATATTGATAAGACATTTTGAATTTTGAATTGCGCGATACACGATTGTTGACAAGAACTAGCTAGCTCTAATTGGTTTTGTAAAAGAGACCGCGGCAGTGTTTACTCCAAGATTTTTTAACGCAATCTAAAGAAACGTGGAGTCATACGGAATAATTATGTATATCATGTGATTGACTAGCTGTGATGGAAATACTTAATAGGAGTAATTATTAAACTTTCAAAACTTACTTAGCTAATAACTTAAATTTTCTCACACGCACATTGGTACTTTTGCGGTCGTTATATAACCGTACGGAGAATATAAGAAATACGTTGAGATAGAGTTCGCAATTGAGTTGTGCATATGCGAGTGTTAGTCGAAAATTAGTAATAGAGTAGGAGTGGTGTTGGTATAAGTAGAGATACGAGTATAGGTAGAGACTGAGCGGGTACATAACACATAATTGGGTGTGGAGTAGTCTGAACATTGGCGTTCGAATAGTAAATAATTGCCATAAATTTTAGAATATAAAACAAGAGAGAAAGGGAGTTCGTTTTAAAAAACCATTCAGTTAGTGTTCACAATCGGATTCAATACGTAAATGCTTACTAGGTCAAAGAAAGTCATGGATGTTCAGGAGCCAGAGGAAGTAGAAAGGTTGGACAATAGTGGGAGTTCACTTGGGATGTCAGACCCACAACTAACCATTGGGGATATTAGTAACAGAGAATTATATGACTTAATAAATCAAATGAGAAACGAACAGAAAGAGTTTATGAAACAGCAGAGAGAAGAGCAACAGGAGTTCATGAAGCAATGTAAGGAAGAACAGAGGACATTCATGGAACAGTGCAGAGAGGAGCAAAGAGCATTTATGAATAAATGGGACGAAAACTACGAGCCGAAAACTGTAGAATCTAATAGACAATTCGATAATTATAATAAAAGTGAAATTGCAAGTCAGGAACAAGGTGTTGGACCATTGGAAGTAAAGAAAGAGTGGTCGCAGCAAATGATAGATCTAAATAAGAAAGTTGATGAACAAGGGGAATACATTAGGGTATGCCAATATGGCGTTAATGAGTGTAATATAAAAATAAACGATGTGCAGAGCGATGTCCAACAAGAAAGAGTGAATAACCGAGATAGTCTAGGGACATATATAGGTGAGAATAGTAGTATAGTAGAACAACTTAAAGGTGACGTAGATAAGTTGCGAGATAAAGTAGAGATATTGGAAATTAAGGTCGGACGTATGCGGAGTAGGCCCATTGATGATGTTAGGCTGGGGACGTATAATTACGATCCGGAAAGGAGCAGCGCAGCCGCAGTTAATCAGTTTGTCAAAATCTGCATGTTTACTGGACGTGAAGGGGAGAATCCATTAGAACATCTAAACGGATTAGAAAAATATTGCGAGCTCAACAAATTGCATGATGAGGCGTGCATTGCGATTGCATGTAGCCATTTGCGAGAGGAGGCCCGTACATGGTGGGACTCGTTATTTGTAAAACCTCAAACACTACAGCAATATGAAAATGTAATTTTGAAGGATTATTGGGGTGAGAAAATACAAGAAGATATATTCTATAGCATAGTGGAAGAAAAATGGAAACCCGGGAAGTCTTTTGCATCATTTTTCCGCCAACAAGTCGCTTCATTGCGAATGCTAACCGCAGACCCCCTGACAGAAAAACAGATAGTACAGATTGTGAGGCGAAACCTACCCACATACGTCGAACAAATGTTAGTGGGCACAGAAAGGCAGACAGCCGAGCAAATGTCCGAATTACTTAGAATATTTGATAGATCCGGACAGGAGGACAGAGTAGATAATGGAGAGCTCAAAACCCCCCCAAAGGATCCCCCCATGAATAGAGTTCGGGATCAAGTTTATCAAAATCAGTGGGACAGGAATGGTCTCAGAAGAATAACAGAAAGAGAAAGGAATACGTATGGGCCGCAAACAAGATGGAAAGAAACGGATGTCAGGCGACCGCAGACCTTTCAACACTACAATGGGTATAGAGATAAGGAAGGACCGGCAAGCCCCAGTGGGTATATCCCGAGAAAGCCAGAGCCACCAGACAAAGTTTAATGAATAGTATAGTACATTCAGGATGGACGCAGATGATGACCAACAACACACACTTGGATATATGAAAAAAAAAAAATAATAATAAATATGAAAGGTTTAGGAAATGAGATCAGAGGAAACGGGAGTCATGAGTGGATGGGTGACAAAGGAATATAGTTGCTGCCAGTTACGGAAAAACAGGCGAGTATGTACCGAGGGATATCTTTATGAGTGGGTCGAGGTATATGTGGTTAGATTAATATTCTATAAGTATGGAGATTAGATAAAACCCCAAAACAAATAAAGGCTAATTCAGTAGTGCTTCCCGGAAGATAAATTCGGAAAGAACTAGTATGGATAGAGGTAATGGAAGGGTTAGATTGTAAATGAAGAGAGATGATAGTATAAGAAGCCTAGAGACCTCTTCATAATGCTCCAAACATTTGTCATCACAATAAACTGAGCACAACATTCAATACTGATTAGCGGGATAATAAACGAACGAGCAGCATGCTAATTGTCAGAATTAACATTCTGTTAATTCCTAATGGGGGAGGGTGTAATGTGATAGCACGAGGTGATCACATATATTTAATATAATATATATATTCAGTTAGGTCAAATATTAAAAAAAGAAAAAAAAAAGGAAAGAAAAAGATTTTAGATAAGATGACAGACGAGTTAGATAAGAATTAGTGGTTTGTAGAAGGAATTTGGTATAACATTTAAAGATCGTTATCAGCTAGTAAATGGGAGTGAAAGAATGAATGGGGGTTATAAGATAAAATAAATGTCGAATTTTGTTGTACTAAAGCATTTTTCTCGGGAGAAAAAAAAGATGAAACTCTTACGGTAAAAATCATAGAAATAATTACTGAGAAATTCATAGAGTGAGGGTTAAGAGAAATAAATAAATAAAACAAATGTAATAAGTTTAATTAGAGAAAGAATAAATGTAACAAATGAAAGGGAGAGTAATTAAATTATTTTAAGATCAAAGATGGCCGTAGGTGTGAAAACGTGATCCACAAGACAAAGGGGAGGGGAGTTTTTTTTTTTTATTAAGAGAGAGTAGAGCGGTGTAGAAAGAAAAAAAAAAGAGTGATCCCAGTTTTCAAAAAAGGAAAACCATTTTTCCTAGTGAAATGTTAACTGCCACCCCGGCTATAGTTAAAGAAATGATGATCGAGTAGAAGAAATACTTTCGAGCGCCGGTTCGAAACGCTGCTCCATACCTCAGCCTGTAACACCGACGAAATGAAGATAACCCCGCTCAGCAGCCTATGTCTCCGAACCATTTGGAAACCGTTACGAGGAAACTATCCGGAATTGAACCGCTCTACAAAAGAAGTGGGACGCCCACAACGCGGTTCGAAGAAGTGACTGAATAAATTGCCAGGACCGTTTACCTAGGTAATCGTATATTAGCATGCTAACTTATTAACTCCTAGTTTAATCTTAATCCCAAGGGAATCAAGAATGCGAATTATCCCTTTATATAACTATGATACCTAGAAATTTTAATTGAACGATTATTTCTTTATATAACTCTGATACATATAAACCTTAATTGAACGAACATTTATAAGAAACTTATTTACATACATTTCATACTAACACTCTATACACGTATTTGTTGTTATTAATACGTCTAGAAATTATAGAAATTATGTTTTATGTTAGACAATCAATAAACCTCATTTTAAGATCCGCATTACTGTAATTACTTGCTATGTCAACCATTTTATTTTTTTTTATGTCAGGAAGAACAACCGGTTGGGAAATATAGTTTGATTTGATTTTATTAGGTCAAACTCAACCGGTAAGGTAGTAATTGAATATATTATATTCTTACTAATCCGTTCTATATACATATTTTGTGTAGCTGGTCGCCTCCGTCAGATTATGCTTGACAGGGTATCAACCTAGAAACGGCCGTATAGATGATCCGGAGGTATGCTGGTTACAATATATATATATATATATATATATTATTGTAAGCTTTTAAAATAGAGAGAGAGGGAGAGATAAGAAGAAAATGGAATAAAGGAGAGATAATGATAAAAAGAAATGATGAAAATGAAATGAGAGAGGACAATTTTAACCTGATAGAATAAGAGATAGAGGAAGAGAAAAAAGGAAAGAAGAAAAGGAATGCTAATAATAAAATAAGAAAGGGTGTGAAAAAGAAAGAGAAAAAAAGAAAGAAAGATAGAATAAGAGAAAATGCTAATTGTAACATACTAGAATAAGAGGGGTGTGTGAGAATAAGGGAAAAAGATAAGGAGAGATAATGATAATGAAATGAGAGAGCGGGAAGGATATGAGAAAGAGAGATGAAAAGAAATGGAGTAGAATTGAAATGATATAAAATGAACTATAAATAAGAAACTCTAAATGACTAGGCTCAGTGAGGTTACAATAAATTTTAAAAAAAAGAGATGAAGATCCAGAGATGTATAAACAATAAATTTAAAACCCGAAAAAATGTTTCTTCTTTTCTTTAAAAAGTATAGTCCATAAAAATTTATAGTCCATAAAAACCAATATTTATCAAATATAGATTCACCAACCAATTTCTTTAAAAAACTTGTTCTTTATTTAACTATATAAAATTTACATTCAATAAGCAACGTTTTGACTGTTCTATCCTTATATTCTTTTTCAAGCCACTAAGAAAAAATACAAACAATATTATCAATAAATAATAAATAAATAAATATACAAATATACAAAAAAAACAAAATAAAAAATTAAAAATACAAATATAAAATAAAAATAAAATAGAATAAAAAATAAAATAAAATAGAATAAAAAATAAAATAAAAATATATATAAAAATATAAAATATTACCTTCCCCAAAAATTAAAAAAATCCAACAAAAAAATCTCTAAAAAAATAAAAAAAAACCCTTTTTATTTATACCTAACAATTAAATTATTTAAATGGATAAAATTCCTCAAACTAGTCATTAATTGTTATCTTAATCTATCAGTTTTCTATTCATATATGGTTTAAATTCCTTAATGTACAAATTTTCTTTTAAAAACCTTTCTTTATAATTATTTACAGTTTCCAAAAGTTCAATTTTGTAATCAGTATGACCAAATTTACACCTATGAAAATAAATTGCAGATTTTTTATCAGATAAATGTTGTTTTAACCTTGTTTCTAATTTATTCTTAGTATTTTCAATATAAGAAATACTTTTACCCTCCTTCCAACAATCTAAACAATCTAAGAATAAATTAGAAACAAGGTTAAAACAACATTTATCTGATAAAAAATCTGCAATTTATTTTCATAGGTGTAAATTTGGTCATACTGATTACAAAATTGAACTTTTGGAAACTGTAAATAATTATAAAGAAAGGGTTTTTAAAAGAAAATTTCTACATTAAGGAATTTAAACCATATATGAATAGAAAACTGATAGATTAAGATAACAATTAATGACTAGTTTGAGGAATTTTATCCATTTAAATAATTTAATTGTTAGGTATAAATAAAAAGGGTTTTTATTTTTTTAGAGATTTTTTTGTTGGATTTTTTTAATTTTTGGGGAAGGTAATATTTTATACATATTTTTATTTTATTTTTTATTCTATTTTATTTTATTTTATTTTTTATTCTATTTTATTTTTATTTTATATTTGTATTTTTAATTTTTTATTTTGTTTTATTTGTATATTTGTATATTTATTTATTTATTATTTATTCATAATATTGTTTGTATTTTTTCTTAGTGGCTTGAAAAAGACTATAAGGATAGAAATAGTCGAAATGTTGCTTATTGAATGTAAATTTTATATAGTTAAATAAAGAACAAGTTTTTTAAAGAAATTGGTTGGTGAATCTATATTTGATAATATTGGTTTTTATAGACTATAAAGAACAAGTTTTTTAAAGAAATTGGTTGGTGAATCTATATTTGATAATATTGGTTTTTATAGACTATAAAAGATGTATAATCAAGTAAAGATCAAATCCAATACTGATAAAATATAATTACTACAGCATATTGATCATTTAATAAACTATACAAAAGATTATCTATATCACTACTCAATGCTTACTATATTAGTCTTACCAATAAATCATACACTCTCTGAATAAGACCTATGATGCTTTACTTTATAAGATTATCTTACAGAATTATATTTACTAAACCATCAAGAGTAAACAACCACAGGGATTTTAAAACTAAACTCTTGTGTAAAATTAAAGCTTAAGTTAAGTTGCCTAACAAAGAATTACTGTGATTAATAAATAAATAAGTGACATCTTATCTGACCATAAAATAATTATAAGATGTTCAATCTTAAAATAATAAACAAAACATATATTAATTCACCAAAATTTAGTGAATCAATTTAAATTTAAACCTAATAATAGCAAATTATCTAAGATATTACTTGAGCAAAGAAAAGAGCTAGGGTACTTTTAATGGCTTTCCATACTCATAGACAACCAATAAAAAACTCAAATGCAAATGGATTAGAATTATTTAAATATATAAGATTTAAGATGATGATAGATGATGTGCAGTGACTATAAGATAATGTGCAGCTTTTAAAATAATATTAATTAAAATATTCTTCTGAAGAACTAATATTGTTAATCTGGTATTGCATAATCTTTAGTCTGAAAGATATACTGATAATTTAAAAAAAAAAACAACTTTAAACTAAGTATTTAATTATGTATCTGCTATAATGCAATTATCTGTATTTATGATTCAATGTGAGAATTATTTACTTTAACATAGTTTTTTTTCAAGACAATATCAACTATATTTAATTAACTTAGAATATGCTTGTGAATTTCTGAATTGAGGATTCAATACTTTTTACATTTTAAGATTTTGTGAACTTAGAACCCAAGATAATAATATATTTTCATGTAAAAGTAAAACAAACAAACAAAACTTTTGAAATAATAATAATTTGATTTATTAATAATGAGAAGAAATGTTTATAAATGTATTACAATACAAACAGTGCCAACACCATACTAAGATTTTATATAATTATTTGGACTAATTAATAACATTATTGTGTCATCTACTAATCAGAATAACACACATAACTATGTTTATATTGAAAACCCTAAGCTTAATTTTATACTCCTCAACTTAACAAACGCTAAGTTGGAGTATGCATATTCAACAATTCTTTTTAAAAATATCATCACTAGTTTCACAGACATAACTAATATCACAGCTAGATATATCTTTATATCAGATTAAGCTAATACTAAAATTAAACTAACCTAAGTGTATGGGACAATCATTCATCAGAGATCAGTTATACTGTTTTAAAATAACTTTAGTCCACATAAAATTATTCCTTCAATGTTTTAAAGATAATGATGTAACAGACTTACAAATCCAGCAGCGAAATTCTGGATGAAAATATTAAATTATTATGTATGAATTGCCACTTGTACCATATGCATATTTAATATACTTTAAAATAAATATAACTTATTGTTGGTTATCTTGTGCCTGATAAAACTATCATAGCAACACAATTCAAACATTGATATACCTATGAGCCTTAAATTAGCTACAACTACCTGAAGAAATACATTTCCTCAAACAATCATATCTTGTCTTCACAAATCTAAAACAAATGCAACATCACCTACTGTGGTGGAATTAGCATTAAGTCATCATGAATGATACACAAAAATTTAAAGATACTAGGCTCCTCAGAGCTGGAAAAGAATATGGTGGCTTCCAAAAATACCTAACTTCAAGGCAAAATGACTATGTCTGGAATTCATCTTCAGTACATCTGGAACAGGAACACACACCATAAAAGCACAATCTGCTCATGGGATTTCCAATGCTTATAAATGTGATCATCATCACTGAAAAATACAATACAATACTCTTTTTTGGGGACAAGCACTATCAAATCATGGAAGTACAATACAATAAGGATGGAGGATTTTTCTCGACTCCATAAGGCATATTCAAATATTATAAACTAAGCCTAACTCTTGAGGCTAACAAATTCTAACTAATAACAAGATATATACTTTACTTAAACTAGCTAAGTCATTTCCAAGAAATTTATAAAATACAAAACGTATATCCAATATTCGAACCAACAAAGCAAACTATGTGTCAACTGACTACTGTAGAAAATACTTTAAACTCAAATGCATATAAAATTCTAGGAAAGGCACAATGCACACATAACAAAATATTAAATTCTAAATATATAGTACTAGTGGACATGTAAAATTGTAAATTGAGTGCAAGAATATTTACTTCTTGATGAATATAAAATATATGTAGTTATTATTAAGATAACATAAATAAAACAAATGAATGGATATTCTGTGATAAACTTCTCTAGCAAATTTAAAATAAAATTGAGTAAAACATCCCATTTATATGAAAATAAGACTGTGATATTTAAATCTCTATAATAAAATTATTAAATAGAAACTAGCTAGTGTAATGCTTGATAAATAATCTAAATGTACTTAAGAATGACAAGAAACATTTGCTCATTCAAATAAACCTATTTCGTTTTAAAATTATAACCCTAGTTTACCTGTATATTTATGCAAAAAGTGTTACATAAAAATTTAATAGCATAAATATTTTTATGGTTTCTTTTTTTTAAACCAATAAAGCAGAACATACGAAAATAATAATAATAATACATTAATTGAAGTTCATAATTTGGCTCTGTGATGATTTTTCCATTTCATAATGTGTAGACAATTTATCCAGGTTAAGATGTCTATTTAAATTCGAAGCTTCAATTAATACATTTATATACATGGTAATCATTTCCAAACAAAAATGTTCAGTAGTTCTTAATATAAACACTTCCACTTTCTTTTATCTTTAAAGATAATTTTAAATATTAAGATAATAAAACATCGTAAGCATAAACATAAGGTGGCACTGGAAAATAAATTCTTCAGCTGAGTAGCATAAGTATAATAAGCATAAATATAAGTATATTAAACCGGCATTGAAAAAAAATAAATTCTTCAGCTGAGTACATGTTTTTATATTTATAATCCTAGGTTCAAATCCATAATAATTATAATATATATTTTTAGTTAACTTTCACTGTTCTTCTTTAGATAAATGCATTTTTTAAAAATAGAGCTCTTTTTTTAAAAGGTTTCTTAATATTTAAAAATGTATTTCCGTTTTTTTAAAAACAAATTTCTTTTTATTTATTTTTAAACATAAGAGTAGACTTTGTTTATAATTAAGGATGCTCCTTGATTTATGAGCTAAGAGATCAACTGTCATAAAATTACTTATAAGTACTTGCAACTATAACCCAAACATTATGCATTTGATAGAGACAAGTTCATTAATAATATTTTATAAATTCTTTTAATGTTTAGCTTCCAAACAAATTCTTTTCATACTATTGGCATAAACGATAATTAGTATTTTAAAATACTAATTGTCCACAGAAACATTATTCTGTTAAATGCAAATTTAAATGTATATATCATCTATTAAGTAATAAATTATTCAATTTAATGTCACTTCTAATTTATAAAGACACTAACACATTTCCATTTTAATATTTTAAAATGTTTGAATGTCTTTTTTTTAATTTCTTCTTCATGTGCATTTTTAATTTAATAGGATGTATACTATAGTTTAATGCAATAAAGTCTTTAGCCATAACAATACTTAATAATTTAAATTTTACTTCTAAATAAAGAAAAATGAATAGATCAAAAGTAAATGAAATATGAGATGCTGTATTTTTTTTTCAAACATTTTACCATAAATTTAAAGCCTCAATTGTAATGAAAATTTGTCAGAAAATGGATTACCTTTTTTCTAGCTTCAGCAATTCATGTTACAAAACGATTTAAAATAATGGTTTTAAATATACTTTTATTTTTTTGGCAAATATAAAGTTTTATAAAATTACCTTTTTATTAACAAAATTTTAAGATCCGGTCTAGTTGAATCAAAATAAGATCAGCCGTTGAATAACCCGTAGATTTTCCATTTTATCTCACAATTTTTCATCCACCTACACATCTTTAAAAACCAAAAACTATTTATTATTAAATTTTAATATTCTGACAAACCAGCTGTGAAATAAATCTACTGTTGTAATCAATATATTCTTCCCATATCATGTGACTTTCAGCTGCAAAGTCAAAATTTTTTTATTAACAAATATTGTGCAATAATTTTTTTAAATGATATTTTATCCAACCCATAGTAAAAAATATAAAATTTAAAGTTATTCCCTTTATTAAACCCATAAATATTTCACTGAAATAATTTTACCCACATGTTTGTTTTATTTATTTATTTTAAACAATATTAGCATTAAATAATTTTTTATTCTTGTGTTTCCATGTCAGTACATGCACATACATCTGGCCTTGGATTAATTGTTTAAAACTATTTTTAAATTTACAACAATAGAATGTTAATAAATATTTAATCTAAATAATTTTATACTGCAATGTTAAACTACAAAAACTAACAACAAATATTCTTATTTTTTTAATAAAAACTTGCATATCATTTTTTAAAAATTTATTACTTACTTATTCCAACTTAATAATAATATCTTATTATTATTCTTTAAACATTAGAATAGATTATACAATAGTTATTTTAGAATACATTTAATACTATTTATCAATTCACAATTATTTTTTAGCATTTGCTTATGTAAAAATTATTACTTAACATCCCTTATCAAACCAACTGACACTATTAAAATATGTAGATTGTCCTATTTTAATAATTAATTAGTTTAATTTTTATTTTTATCATTATTATTTTTTTAAAATCAGACAATTTCAAACCAAAAGGTTAAGCTAAGATAACCTTTGACTCTTTTTGAAACTTAGTGAAACTTCAGTTAGGTACAATTTTACCCCTGTTGGAGAAAAAATAATATAAAAATAACAACCATTGTAATTTAAACATATACACTCTTTTATTTTAAATCAACATTCAATGGCTAAGTTTGACAGGCATGGTCTCTAAATTGCACTATAAACTAATATACTAGCTTTACGAAACTTAAATTTTCTTGGGGTAGGTATTAAACTTCTGGCATTGTAGGTACCTCTTGATTTCAATTTTTTCTTTCTACTTTTCATTGCACTAAAACAATACTCCTTACTTAAATTTTCTCTAACATTTGGCATACTGTCACCTTTAAATTTTTCCTTCGCATTCTTCACCTCTTTTCTTCTAACAAGGTTCTCTCAAAGAAGCATTATCTCACCCTTCTTTAACCTAACTTTTGCCTTTCTATTCTTGATCATTTTATTTCTGGATCTCTTAAAATCAATATCACTGATCAACTTTCTGTTTACTTTCTTTAGTTTGACTTTTGCTTTTCCCAGATTTCTCTCTGGCTTAATTCTTTTCTTAAGAATATTTACATTAAATATCTTTCTTAACTTATCCTTAAAGTTTACCTTAATTTTACTGACTTCTTTATTAATTAATACCACATGTTGTTTGGTTATTTCTACATCTGTACTAACTTTTTCTTTAGACTTTGCAACTTCTTTATTTTCTATCTTGCTATCAATTAATTTCTCAGGTACTTTATCCATTTGCACATCTACGCTAATGTTTTCTATCAACTGTGTAACTTCTTTGTTTTTTATCTCCATATCAACTACTTCAATATTTTGATTAACTATTCCTTCAGTTTCTTGTTGATCTTCATCTTCTCTATAAACTAATCCATTTTATTTATTGGCCTGTTCAATTTTTAAATGAGGAGTTACACTAGCAAGATTTATCACTATTTTGCTTTCCTCCTGAACATCTATCTGCATAATATCTGGTTTTTCTACCTTTACATTTTTATCATCTATTTTAACAATTTCTGAGCCTGCTTCCCTATCTCACTACTTTTCCTAAAATCTTGTCTCTGCTGATCAAATTTCAAATTTAATGCTTCTCTCTGCTGATCAAACATCAAAGTTAATTTCTCTCTATGCTGATCAAATTTCAAATCAAGTATTCTCTCGATCCTTGCCATTATATATTGTATCAGATTACTATCAAATTTTTGTAATTCTTGGAATAATAACACTTCTATGTGTATCTTTATTTAATGACTCATCCTCTGAATTAAGGGCTAGAGTGTCTGGTGTAGGAAAATCTTGAGATATCCCTGAAGTATCGAAAATCTCCATGGTTTCTATGTGGCTATCCTTAATATTTTACTTTTTTAAGACTTTAATGATATTCTTTTTAAATTTGTAATAATAATAATAATAATAATAATAATAATAATAATAATAATAATAATAATAATAATAATAATAATAATAATAATAATAATAATAATAATAATAATAATAATAATAATAATAATAATAATAATAATAATAATAATAATAATAATAATAATAAGGTGTCCATTTCCTGACATCTCCTAACAATCAAAACAACTAAAACCACAGAAACAATGCTACAATAAACAATATTTTATTCTTATGACTCCCATCATTATATGTGTCGTTCACTCTTATATGAGTCTTGGTTCACAAATGTTCAACAAATATTAATTAACAAAATAACGATTTGTTAATACACTTGATTAAGAAAACAATAAGCATTATATAACAGATAATTCACATACTTTAATAATGTAATATCAGTAAATGCAATACAGAGTCAATTATTTAATTGTATGATGATAATTCATAAACTGCACTTATCAATGATAATATATTGATATCTTCAAAACTTGTCTTTTAATTTAGATATGTTGATTCTAACTAGCTTTAATTAGACTAAGTAACTAGCTTATCCAATTCGATTTTATCTAGTAAATTGAAAAAAAATTGCATAAAATCAGAATTAATAGCAAAATGACTCCAAACCAAGTCAGCAAAATCTAACCTATACCTTTTCAACCTCAAACACAGGCCTAAGCCATTCAACTAAGACCTATACAGTTGGGCATTAACAAAATAATGACTCCAAATGAAGTCATTAAAATCTACAAAAATCTATCAACATCTAATACAGGTTTTCGCAACATAAATCGAGGCCTATATGCTCAATCGAGGCCTACATGTTTGGGCAATAAGAAAAATAAAGACTCCAAATGAAGTCAATAAAATTTAACAACAATCCATCAACATCTACTACAGGTCTACTCAACATATATCAAGGCCTATATGCTCCATCGATGCCTACACGTTTGGGCACCAATTGTAACCTTTTAAAATAGAGAGAGAGAGGGAGAGATAAGAAGAAAATGGAAGGAGAGATAATGATAAAGATAAATGATGAAAATGAAATGAAAGAGGCCAATTGTAACCTGATAGAATAAGATATAGAGGAAGTGAGAAAAGAAAAGAAGGAAAAAAATGCTAATAATGAAATGAAGGTAGGATGTAAAAAAAGAAAGAGTGGAAAAGGAAAAGAGATAGAATAAGGGAAAATGCTAATTGTAACCTGATAGAATTAGAGATAGAGAAAGAGAGAAAAGAAAAGAAGGAAAAGAATGTTAATAATGAAATAAGAGAGGGATGTGAAAAAGAAAGAGACAAAAAGAAAGAGAGATAGAATGAGAGAAAATGCTAATTGTAACATACTAGAATAAGAGGGGTGTGTGAGAAAGAGAAAAAAGATAAGGAGGGATAATGATAATAAAGAAATGAGAGAGGGGGAAGGATATGAGAAAGAGAGATGAAAAGAAATGGATTAGAATTGTAATGATATAAAATGAACTATAAATAAGAGACTCTAAACGACTCGGCTCAGTGGGGTTACAATAAATTTAAAGAAAAGAGATGATGATACAGAGATGATAATTACTACAGCATATTGATCTTTTAATAAACCATACAAAAGATTATCTATAACACTACTCATTGCTTACTATATTAGTCTTACCAATAAATTATACACTCTCTGAATAAGACCTATGATGCTTTACTTTATAAGACTATCTTACAGAATTATATTTACTAAAACAACAAGAGTAAACAACCTCAGAGATTTTAAAACTAAACTCTTGTGTAAAATAAAAGCTTAAGTTAAGTTGCCTAACAAAGAATTACTGTGATTAATAAATAAATAATGATATCTTAGCTGACCATAAAATAATTATAAGATGTTCAATCTTAAAATAATAAACAAAACATATATTAATTCACCAAAATTTAGTGAATCAATTTAAATTTAAACTAGTAATAGCCTATTATCTAACATATCACTTGAGCAAAGAAAAGAACAAGGGCACTTTTAATGCCTTTCCATACTCATAGACAACCACTAAAGACCTCAAATGCAAATGAATTAGAATTTTTTAAATATATAAGATTTAAGATGATGAGAGATGATGTGCAGTGAATATAAGATAATGTGCAGCTTTTAAAATAATATTAATTAAAATATTCTTCTGAAGTACTAATATTGTTAAACTGATATTGCATAATCTTTAGTCTAAAAGATATATTGATAATTTAAAAAAATAAACTTTTAACTAAGTATTTAATTATGGATCTGCTATAATGCAATTATCTGTATTTATGATTCAATGTGAAAATCATTTACTTTAACATAGTTTTTTTAATTTTCAAGACAATATCAACTATACTTAATTAACTTAGAATATGCTTGTGAATTTCTGAATTGAGGATTCAATACTTTTTACATTTTAAGATTTTGTGAACTTAGAACCCAAGATAATAATATATTTTCATGTAAAAGTAAAACAAACAAACAAAACTTTTGAAATAATAATAATTTGTTTTATTAATAATGAGAAGAAATGATTGTAAATATAGTGGAATACAAACAGTGTCAATACCGCACTAAGATTTTATATAATTATTTGCACTAATTAATAAAATTATTGTGTTATCTACTAATTAGAATAACACACATAACTATGTTTATATTGAAAACCCTAAGCTTAATTTTATACTCTTCAACTTAACAAACACTAAGTTGGAGTAAGCATATTCAACAATACTTTTTAAAAATATCATCACTAGTTTCACGGACATAACTAATATCACAGCTGGTTATATATTTTTATATCAGATTAAGCTAATACTAAAATTAAACTAACCTAAGTGTATGGGACAATCATTCACCAGAGATCAGTTCTACTTTTTTAAAATAACTTTAGTCCACATAAAACTATTCCCTCAAGGTTTTAAAGTTAATGATGTAACAGACTTACAATCCAGCAGCGAAAGTCTGGATGAAAATATTAAATTATTATGTATGAATTGCCACTTGTACCATATGCATATTTAATATACCTTAAAATAAATATAACATCTTGTTGGTTATCTTGTGCCTGATAAAACTATCATAGCAACACAATTCAAACATTGATATACCTATGAGCCTTAAATTAGCTACAACTACCTGAAGAAATACATTTCCTCAAACAAGCATATCTTGTCATCACAAATCTAAAACAAATGCAACATCACCTACTGTGGGGGGGGGATTAGCATTGTGTCATCATGAATGATGGCAAAAATATAAAGATACTAGGCTCCTCAGAGCTGGAAAAGAATATGGTTGCTTCCAAATAAACCTAACTTCGAGGCAGAAACGAAGTTGTCTGGAATTCATCTACAGTACATCTGGGAACAAGAACATGCACCAGAAAAGCACAACCCTCTCATTGGATTTCCAATGCTTATAAATGTGATCATCATCACTGAAAAATACAATACAATACTTTTTATGGGGGGACAAGCACTATCAAATCATGGAAATACAATACAATATGGATGGAGGATTTTTCTCGACTTCATAATGCATATTCAAAAATTATAAACTAAGCCTAATTCTTGAGGCTAACAAATTCTACCTAATAGCAAGATATATACTTCACTTAAACTAACTAAGTTATTTCCAAGAAATTTATAAAATACAAACGTATATCCAATATTCGAACCAACAAAGCAAACTATGTGTCAACTGACTACTTTAAACTCAAATACATATAAAATTATTGGGAAGGCACAATGTATTAATAACAAAATATTAAATGCTAAAAATATAGTACTAGTGGACTTTTAAAATTGTAAATTAAATGCAAGAATAGTTACTTCTCGATGAATATAAAATATTTATAGTTATTATTAAGATAACATTCGTAAAACAAATGAATGGTATTATCTGATAAACTTCTTTAGTAAATTTAAAAAACAAATGGAGTAAAACATCCCATTTATATGAGAATAAGACTGTGATATTTAAATCTCTATAACTAAAATTATTAAATAGAAACTAGCTAGTGTAATGCTTGATAAATAAACTAAATCTACTTAAGAATAGCAAGAAACATTTGCTCATTCAAATAAACTTATTTCTTTTTTTAATTATAACCCCATTTTACCTGTATATTTATGCAAAAAGTGTTACATAAAAATTTAATAGCATAAACATTTTTATGGTTTCTTTTTTTAAAAAACAATAAAGCAGACCATAAAAAAATAATAATAATACATTAATTCAAGTTCATATTCTGGCTCCTTGATGATTTTTCCATTTCATAATGTGTAGACAATTTATCCAGGTTAAGATATCTGTTTAAATTCGAAGCTTCAACTAATGCATTTATATACATGACAATCATTTCCAAATGAAACTGTTCAGTAGTTCTTTATATAAACACTTCCACTTTCTTTTATCTTTAAAGATAAATTTAAATTTTAAAATAATAAAACATCGTAAGCATAAACATAAGGTGGCACTGGAAAATAAATTATTCAGCTGAGTAGCATAAGTATAATAAGCATAAGTATAAGTATAATAAGCAGGCATTGAAAAAAATAAATTCTTCAGCTGAGTACATGTTTTTATATTTATAATTTTAGGTTCAAACGCAGAATAATTATAATATATATTTTTAGTTAACTTTCACTGTTCTTCTTTAGATAAATGCATTTTTTTAAAATAGAGCTTATTTTAGGTTCAAACGCAGAATAATTATAATATATATTTTTAGTTAACTTTCACTGTTCTTCTTTAGATAAATGCATTTTTTTAAAATAGAGCTTTTTTCTTTAATACGTTTTTTAATATTTAAAAAATGTATTTCCTTTTTTTTTTTAAACTAATTTTCTTTTATTTATTTTTAAACATAAGAGTAGACTTTGTTTATAATTAAGGACACTCCTTGATTTATGAGCTAAGATCAACGGTCATAAAGTTACTTAAATGTACTGGCAACTATAACCAAACATTATGCATTTGATAGAGACAAGTTGATTAATAACATTTTTAAAATTCTTTTAAAGTTTTACTTCCAAACAAATTCTTTTCATACTATTGGCATAAACGAGAATTAGTATTGTAAAATACATATTGTCCTCAGAAACATTATTCTGTTAAATGCAAATTTAAATGTATATATCATCTATTAAGTAATAAATTATTCAATTTAATGTCACTTCTAATTTATAAAGACACTAACACATTTCCATCTTAATATTTTAAAATGTTTGAATGTCTTTTTTTTAATTTCTTCTTCATGTGCATTTTTAATTTAATAGGATGTATACTATAGTTTAATGCAATAAAGTCTTTAGCCATAACAATACTTAATAATTTAAATTTTACTTCTAAATAAAGAAAAATGAATAGATCAAAAGTAAATGAAATATGAGATGCTGTATTTTTTTTTCAAACATTTTACCATAAATTTAAAGCCTCAATTGTAATGAAAATTTGTCAGAAAATGGATTACCTTTTTTCTAGCTTCAGCAATTCATATTACAAAACGATTTAAAATAATGGTTTTAAATATACTTTTATTTTTTTGGCAAATATAAAGTTTTATAAAATTACTTTTTTATTAACAAAATTTTAAGATCCGGTCTAGTTGAATCAAAATAAGATCAGCCGTTGAATAACCCCTACATTTTCTGTTTTATCTCACAATTTTTCATCCACCTACACTTCCTTTAAAAACCAATAATTCTATTTTTTATTAAATTTTAATATTCTGACAAACCAGCTGTGAAATCAATCTACTGACATAATCAATATAATCTTCCCATACCACATGACTTTAAGCTACAAAGTCAATTTTTTTTATTAACAAATATTGTGCAATAATTTTTTTAAAATGATATTTTATCCAACCCATATTAATAAATATAAAATTTAAAGCTATACCCTTTATTAAACCCATAAATATTTCATTGAAATAATTTTACCCACACGTTTGTTTTATTTATTTATTTTAAACAATATTAGAATTAAATAATTTTTTATTCTTGTGTTTCCATGTCAGTACATGCACATACATCTGGCCTTGGATTAATTGTTTAAAACTATTTTTAAAATTACAACAATAGAATGTTAATAAATATTTAATCTAAATAATTTTATACTGCAATGTTAAACTACAAAAACTAACAACAAATATTCTTATTTTTTTTAATAAAAACTTGCATATCATTTTTTAAAAAATTATTACTTACTTATTCCAACTTAATAATAATATCTTATTATTATTTTTTAAACATTAGAATAGATTATACAATAGTTATTTTAGAATACATTTAATACTATTTATCAATTCACAATTATTTTTTAACATCTGCTTATGTAAAAATTATTACTTAACATCCCTTATCAAACCAACTGACACTATTAAAATATTTAGATTGTCCTATTTTAATAATTAATTAGTTTAATTTTTATTTTTATCATTATTATTTTTTTAAAATCAGACAATTTCAAACCAAAAGGTTAAGCTAAGATAACCTTTGGCTCCTTTTGGAACTAAGTGAAATTTCAGTTAGGTACAATATATATATATATATATATATATATATATATATATATATATATAAAGAGAGAGAGATAGAAAGAGAGAGACAGCTCACAAATAAGCTCTTAACAAGCTTTACAGAAAATCGTCAACCTTATACTGGTTTCTGCTCTGGCTTCTTCAATGAAGTATTAGAATATTCAACCACTAGATTAAACATTTCCTTAACTAATAGATAACTATTAAATAGAAAATGTAAAATTTCAGACATTCATATGTTTTCTAATTCCTCTATTTGTGAACTCTATAAATATAACATTGATAATGCAATCTTTTTAAATGATGTCATTTGGCATACTTGTTTCTTTGTAATTTTAGTTTTTGCTATTAAGGCTTTGTGATTTTATATTGCTAAAGCAATTAATATACGGTGCTGAACTTGGTGCAGTTTTATATAGCTGTTTAACATAGATAGTTGGATTGTGAGACATATGAATGTCTGAACATTTCAGATTTTCTATGTAATAATTATATATTAGATAAAGTGTTGTGGTTTTCCTGGTATTTTTAATCTAATTCTTATATATCCTAGCACCTCACTGAGGAAGCCAGTTCAAAAACTGGTCTGGGATTGGACATATTCTGTGAAGCTTGTTAAGAGCTTATATATATATATATATATATATATATATATATAAGCTCTATATATATATATATATATATATATATATATAAAATACATATTTTGCGGGTTCATCCGTGTTATAACCTTTTTATAACTCTGTGGATGGCTTGTGTGACCAAGTCGAAACGTCAGTAAATTGATATTAAAAGTTTAACACGGATGAACCCGCAAAATATGTATTTTATATATTTAACCCGTGCAAATCTTCGTTTTAACATATATATATATATATATATATATATATATATATATATATATATATATATATATATACTAACAAATTATTAATTGTAAATGCAATATTATAGTTTAAATCCTTCCAAAGCCATTTCGATTTTACATAGTAATCCTTGTCAGCTTTAACTGAATTCCATTTTTTAAATCTTAATCTTATGTAAACTTCCATAAGCTGTGAATGGCCATATTTGCAACGCTCCTATTAATAACATCATCCTTATGTTTATCAATCAAAATTGCCTCTTTAATTTTCCTCTTTTTATGATTCCTTTCTTCAATTTATATTTTTATTTCATTACTATTAAATGTAAACCTATAATTACAAGTTTTTTTGTTGTCAAAGAATTCTGAAGTTGTATTATATTGATTATTTACATTATTTTTAATTCGATTATATAATAATTGATGCTCCTTCAATCTTTTTCCCACAGAACACCTCGATTCACCGATACATAATTTTTGACAACCACATGAAATCTGCTTAATTATATAACTTCTTTGCAATTTAGCAATTATACTCTTAGAATTATTAATCAATCAATTAACATCTAACGTACTTCAGAAGGATTTAAGCTATAATGATGCATTTACTGTTAGTTATTTATGTTTTATGTATAATATTTTTATAACAGCTATTGTAGTTTTACATTTATTATATGTTGTATTTATTATCGTTATGGAATTTTAATTCTTAAGTAAATTTTGGTTAATTAAAGAATGGCGGATAGAAAGAAAGAAGTTGATTTGTGAAAGTCGCCAATTATATTTTCTTAAAAACTGTAAAATGTTTTATGTAATGTTCATTTAAATAGTTGTCTCAGATTTTCCTCAAATAAAATGTTTAAGATTAAATCAATTATTTTAGACAATATAATAATTCAATGTAAAAAGTATATAACATTAAAAAATATTTAAAGGCTATTGAACATTTAATAGATATGAAGGAATGGGATCATTGGAATGCATTTTATATATATTGTCAAGTGGGATTTAAAAAGAGTCAAGAAAATTGGATTAAGACATTTGATAACAAAATTGACTTTTTATATAATTGTTATTATCTAAATAATTATGGTAATGAAAATTACATGAATTTAACAGATGAAATAATTAGTTTTACACAAAAGTATGTTTTACAATATGGTTCAATGTATGTAGGACGTTACTGAAAGATTATAATATGGAATTGATTGCATGACTGTAGAACGTTTTTGATGATGATATGAATTTACAAGATTGTATTAATAATATTAAGGAAATTTCTAAATATAAAATAAAAAACTAATAGATATGATCGGTGATGGAATTGTGCTATTTCTGAATTTAAAAATCTTTATTGAACTGAGCAAAATATAACGTTGAAAAAAGATGAAGATTTACATATATGTTTTATTAAAAAAGTTGCATATAATAATAAAATTGAAACACAAATGAGTAGATAGGGATTTGATATTATTGATAGTTATAACATGGAGAGACAACATGTCAAATTTATAAATAGTATTTTAAAGACGGCAAAAAGTTATTTTATGAAAGGTTGTACATAATATGATATAGGCCCATATTTGTCTATATGCCCAAGAATATTTGCTAATATTAAATATCAATATATAGGAAATCCTCTTAGATTGATGATCAATTTCACTGCATCATTTATGTATAAACCAGCCAAATATATTTGTATTGTTACAGGGTATGTTGGGTTTTGGAAGATATACAATTGCATCTTCTTATGAATTTGTTGATAAAATAAAAGTATAAAAATAAATGTTAATGATTTTTTAGCTTCATTAGATGTAATGATATTATATGGATCTATTGATCATTTTGAATCTATCAGTTTAATAGAAATTGAACTAATTAATATGTCTGTAAATATACATTTGATAAATTTTATTATTGAATCAATAAAAGTTGTAAGTGATAATATTATTGCAACATATATTGATAGTTTTTATAACATGGCCAACGGGATTACCTATGGTTGCAAAATTTGAAATTTTACATTGTTAAAATATGAAGATATATTTGATTGTTATAATTTTGAAGATATTAAAATTTATACTAGATATGTTGTTGATGTTTTTGTTTGTGTTATTATCAATGTTCTTTTATATAATCTGAATAATTTAAACAATTTAAAATGGACTATTGAGAATGATCAAAAGGGAAAAAAATAAATGTTTAGATGTACAAATTTTTAAGGATGCTACTGATTTAAATTCTAAATTAATTTTTAATCCTATAGGAGAAAGAAATATATTCAATTTAAATCATGTGTGCAAATGATACATAAAATGGCAAGTCTGAAATCGTTTTTGCATCACAATGATAAATTATGTAAATATAAGAGTGATAAAATTTTAAATATTGATCTCTTTGCTAATGAACTTTTAAAAATTGGTTATGATAAAAACAAATCTTGTGTACAGTAAATTAATTTAATAATAATAATAATAATAATAATAATAATAATAATAATAATAATAATAATAATAATAATAATAATAAAAATAATAATAATAATAATAATAATAATAATAATAATAATAATAATAATAATAATAATAATAATAATAATAATAATAATAATAATAATAATAATAATAATAATAATAATAATAATAATAATAATAATAATAATAATAATAATAAGAGGATTGGCAATGTTACCATAGATAATAATAATGGATATTTATGTCATTTATAAATAATATGCAATCTAAATTAAGAATGTATTTAAAAAAAGTATAATATTTCATTTTGTGTTCCTCCAAATGTTAATCGATTGATCAATAATTGTGGGAGTATAATTCCTAAATTGTAAAGAAGTAATATAATTTATCAGATTACATGTTAATGTCAAAAATTATATATCAGTGAATCGATGTGTTCTGTGGAAAAAAGATTGAAGGAGCATCAATTATTATATAATCGAATTAAAAATAATATAAATAGTCAATTTAATACAGTTTCAGTGTTCGTTGACCATGAAAACACTTGTAATTATAGGTTTACATTTAATAGCAATGAAAAAAAATATTGATGGAAGAAAAGAATCATAAAAAGAAGAAAAGTAAAGAGGCAATTTTCATTGATAAATATAAGGATGATATTATTATGCAATTTGCAAATAGGACCATTCACATCTTTTGGAGTTTATATAACATTAAGATTAAAAAAATGAAATTCAGTTAAAGCTGATGAGGATTACTGTGTAATTGAAAGCGCTTCAGAAGGATTTAAACAATAATATTGCATTTACTGTCAATTATTTATGGTTTATGTATAATATTTTATATAATGTTTATTGTATTTTTGCATTTTATATATATATATATATATATATATATATATAATGATATATATAAACATATATATATATATATATATATATTGTACTGTCCACTAGTATATGTTAATATTTTATACATTTTATATGCTTCATATTCGGTGACCAAATTATGTTCCTAGGATAATTCTCTTATTAGAACATATCAGGTAATTTTAGCGAATGCTGTTATTTTTCCTGGTCACCCCACTTCTATACCATAATTGAAATTGAATAATAGAGAGGGAAGAACCAGTTTTTAATTCAATTGAAAGGCACCAGGAGTATATACAAGAATCTACTGGCCAAAAGTCCCTATTTATTTAATCATGATGAAATTATTTGGAATATCCAGAGAATTGCATATTCAAGTATAACATCATCAAATTATTTAAGCAAATTATAATACGACCTATTTTTAAATGAATTTAGACAATTAATAATCAACAACTAAATGTCAACATAAGTTATATTTAAATATACACAATGAAACATTTATAATATTATTGAGAGAATGTAAGAGAAAATAAATAGGGATTAAAGCTATCCTTAAGAATTTATTTTAATTGATACAACTCAAGACAACAGTTTTCCAAACCTAAGAATTTAAAAAAATGATCACTGATATTTCAATTAATGAAGTTTCTTACCGGTGAGTTTAACTGTTCATGTATCATATTATACAATTTATCATGAATGGATTTGTGTTGGGAGAGATCCACTGTTCATAATCTTGCAGTCTATAAGTACTCTATGGATATGCTGTTCATAATTTGTTCAATGCTTATATATATATATATATATATATATATATATATATATATATATATATATATATATATATATATATATATATATATATATATATAAACCCTGACACAAGTGTGTTTTTCTTTTCATAGTCCTGATTTTTTTTTAGTCTCCTGTACAACTCTTGTTGACACCTGTTTTTTAGACAAGTTTAATGTGTTTTTGCCAACCAAGTCATCCATTCTGTTTGTTGTCTGTCCATCTTTAATTACCAAAAGAATGTTGTGGATATTTTTTTGTACTACTAATGGTTTCATGATTAAAAATTGTTTCTTTTTTTATCTTTACAATAACAAAAATAATTTCCTTTTTGTTTTTAATTGTACTCTTTATATATTTTCTCTCTTTTTGATATATTTTAACCCACACACAAGAAAGTGTACATTGTCCAAATTAAGTCAATTTGATATTTTTAAAAAAAATATATTTTTAGGAATTTAATAATGTAACTTCTAAATTGCTAATTCAAGTTGTACTAGAATGAAATACAGTAAAATACCTCAGATTTGTATGACAAGAACATAATATGGTGTAAAACACTATTTTATTCTTGAACAGTAGTTAATTGTAATATATATATATATATATATATATATATATATATATATATATATATATATATATATATATATATATATATATATATATATATATATATATATATATATATATATATCCTCACTTCCAGAAAATATATAATTATAATCACTTGATCTAGCTCAGATAAATAACTATGTTCATCTAAAATGTATCTAAATCAACAATAACTATATTCTTTAATAATATCCATTATCAAATTAGCTTAACTAATAAATAATAATATAATTCTGTTTTACAAAATTAATTAAATGAATATCTAATAAAATCATGAGACTATGAAGAGAGCTTACAAGTGCAGAGTGAATACATTAAGCTACTATCCCACAGGATATTATCCCAATGACATAAGAATACTATCCCTACTCCTATTACTTAAATATTACATTTATAGTTCCCTTACGTCTTTAATCAAAATTAATTAAGTACATAACTCTTATCAAATTAATCTGAATATCTTTATTAAAATTAATTTAACTCAAATAATCTCAGGTTCTGTTAACATAATTCTAAATTAATTATAACTTTTGTAATCAAGTATGATAAGGGATTTAATATCATTCCTAACTACAATTTAATAATACTAATAATAAAAAAATAGTAATACTAATTTTTAATCTATAATTTAATCTTATATCTTTTCTACTGGTAACATTACTTATGTATAACAAATAATAACAATGTAATATAATATTCTATTATCCATATGGCATCTGAAACAAACATATTTGGTATGATATTATAATCTGAGAATATGTGGCAATCATTACTAATATAATTTAATATAAATCTTTGGTAATTATTCCATGACCATCATAATAATACAATAAGTAAAACTTCTTAAATAAAACATATCAATAAAAACATTATAACTCTTAAATAAAATTTTTTATTTATGATGTGCAAATATTATGCCTTAATTATAATTATCTGTCATTATGTAATTGTGATGTGAAGAAATTGAGTCAACACCAAAACTTATAAAAACAATTTAAATAATTTTATTACCAAACCTAACAATAAAATTATTTACATTATTTACATTTTGATAGAAATCTATTTATTCATATTCAGGTACTTTTCCAAGACAAATCAAATGACTTATAATATAAGATACAGAACATTTTCTTAAAAAAAATATTTCTTATTTTTAAAATATCATTATATAATTTTTGTTATAGTTATTATATTTTATTAATTCCATAAGTTTTTTTAAAAAAATATAAGTTAATATTTTTACTTTGACTTTCTTCTTGTTATTTAGTTTAAAAAATAAATTATTATTCTGTATAATCATTCTTCAATAAATAATTATGTAAACTACCTTGATTGACAGCATACCATCAAACCAAGCTACTTATTAATTATTACTTTAAACTTGAAATATAATGTATGCCTTAGTGTGTTGTTATGAAATTACTTTTGTAAAACTTATGACTACTTGCATTCATTAAACATGATTCAGTATATTACCTTTACTTGTAAATAAAAATATGCATTAGAAGTATGTCTTTAAAAATTCTTAATAATTAAGTAATATCCTTATAAATCCTTTTTAATTATCAATTATTTATTTTGTAAAAAATAAATAATTATCCTTTTTAAATATAAAAGTTTATGATTCTTTCACTGATGAAATTATGTTCTTATAATTTTTTACACTTATTTTACTCTAAGCAACATAACTTATCTTATCCACTTTAATAAAAATTATGTATTTCCAAATTTATTTATTATTTCACATTTTAAACTACCCTCCTTTTCATTCGATTTAAAAATATTTCTTCGTTGTAAATTGGATAATTTCGCATTGTTAATTTATATATATAATATTCTTAGTTCAAAATGCTTGAGTGTGGCTTATTTAAATATAATTGAGGCATAGATTAAGATGGATCCATCTTTTTCTAATAGTTCTGGCTTGTGTATTAGAATTTAGAGTCCCATGTGATGCCATTATTCCATCTGATTGGCTGTCATGTAAGCATTTTTAAAGTGTATCTGTTTGAAGGTGTTTAGCTTTCATGTTATTATTACCATAAATAATTTCTGTTGGCAATTACTTATTCGATGTATTCTGGATCATTATCTAAATAAAACATTTTATTATCATTTGTTCCACATTACACACTTTAAAATATATTAAGTTTTTTTTATAAAAAATTATTATTAAAGAATTTTTTTTTTACAATAAAATTTTAATTACTAGTTAGTAAATAATTTAATGTTCTATGTTCCAATTGTATTCCTATACCATGAATAAATATTATTATAATTTTTTAGTAAAATTAATTTTAAACTATATTTATGACAACTTCATTAGAATTTCTTGCGATGAAATGTTCTTTTCTCGATAATAAGTTCATTACAGGACATGTCTTTTCTCATGGTAAAATGTTAAAAACACACTTTTGACATCAATATTCACACATGCTCTGGTTCTCCATGTGGAAACATAAAATCGAAAATGACTGTTAAAGTCAAATATGGTAAGTATACTTTTATTCTACATCATCAGAATTTATATAATTAATATTTTTTTATCTCTAAAAATTTAAAAAAAAAAAATTCAAACATTCATTACTATGTCAATATCCAATTAAAATATTTTTGATATTCTTCATTATAATAATTTTCAAATTATTCTGACTTTTCTATACTTAATGAGGTTCAATGTTTTCTGATACAAACAACAAACTTCCCATAGTGTTCCGATTAATTTAAATTATTTCCACAAAATAAATCCAAAAAACTTTTTGTATTTCCAGCATATCTTAATTATTAATTTGAAATATTTTTAAATATGACATAAATCATATTTACAAATGATCTTAATTCTTATCTTTTTAAAAAAAAATTCCATTTTTAAATTATGTTCGATATTTCTTCAGAAAGAAATATCTCAGCATTCCAAAATAATTGCTTGGTCAAATTTAAAGGTTTTTTTCCTTTAAAAGAATTTTTCCATCGTATTTTAAATAAATTCTCTTCAAAATATATTATATCATTTCACTTTATATTCTTTGATAAAATTTTTTTTTATATTTTCTCCATGACATTCTTTTTAGGAAATGTCAATGTAAATTAATATGACCTATCAACACAGGAAAAAATTATATGATTTATACAATAATAACACTTGAATACTTCCATTAATCTTTTTTTATATTTAGTGATGACTTTGTCATGTTTAAAAATTGAACAAAGCAAATTGGCAAGCATGGAATTATTTATTTTTTTAGCAACACATTTCTATATCCCACGATCTTATAATAATAGACTACTGTACTTTATAAAATTGAAGTTAAATAAAATTGATTATTACAATACTAACTACTTTACTGAAATTGTAGAAATACTAATGATGGTATAATAGTATGTTGGTAGCATGAAATAATAGTTTGCCAAAATCTGGGCAGCTCTTAAATATCCCAGCTTATTCCACCTCTGATTGGTCTGTTAAACAATTCTTACCTCAAATTACCTGGGACCACAAACACCAGTTTAAAGTTAAAGTTAATAATAATTTATTAAATATTTATTTTTATTATATTATTCAATTTTTAATTAATTTTCATATTTTATTTACACTTAGTAAATACTGTAAAATAAATTTTAAAAATCATATTTTAATATTTATTACCATTTCTACCTTTATTTTAAACAAAACATATTTATTTTCAACAAAAAAAACATAAATCTAACTTCATCTATTACATTTATTTTAAAACCTAATCTAATATTTATAACACATGACATCATTTTATTTTCAAGAACAGGTGTGGATATTCCATGTCACATGATTTATAAAACTAAATGAGATGCTAATAATTTAAAAAAACTAAAACAAATAATTTAATTTATAAAATATTACATAAATCAATATTATAGCACAATTTTGAAATAGTTATTTTAATATTATAAAATCAAAGATACACTTTCTCCCTACATTATGACTTCTAATTAAAGGAATTTTTAAAATAGCTACTAAATATAATTATTATTATTGAATAATCTATTCATTTAACTTTACAGCATTATTTTTTAAAATTCACCTTAATTATTATTTATAAGACTTATTAAATCAGTACTAATTATGGCCAGTTCTTCCAACCATACAATATTATAATGATTTTTAGTTAACTGTTTTCTTACAAGCATCAACATAATATTATACATCAATTACTTTACATGCCTTAACTAAATTATTCAAAGATTATTAACACATAACATACATCATCCTTTACTTAACTATAACATTTAAAATTTTCCACTGGATTATTAGAAATAATCCATTCTAATCTAAACAGAAAGGTGCAAATATATATATATATATATATATATATATATATATATATATATATATATATATATATATATATATATATATATATATATATATATATATATATATATATATATATATATATATATATTGTAACTTAAATTACGTGTTATCAAAGATCCATTGTAACTTAAATACTTGCTCAAAAGAATTCAAATATAAATATTACCATTTTATAGCTAGGTAGTAGCTATACATTATAAATACCTGAGTAGTATCTATAATAGTCATGGAAAAAATACATTAAAATATTATTGGATTAAATGAAACATATTTCTCTAATTAGATTTTCAAAGATATCATAATATCAATAATATTTGAAACAATAATGCCTGGAGACTAATCATTTAAGGTGTCTGGCCTATTTCAAACCCTAGTTAGGCAGGCATTGTATCCTCAATAAACAAGTAGAAACGATAAACAAATTATTCAGAACAAACTATTATAACTCAGGAAATAACATCAAGTGAATGAGTACACTGGTAACTCAATCAAATATCTCTCAATATATCCAACAGTAGATTTTACTCACTCTTATCTCTTGGTTGGATCTCAAGTGCATATTTAAATACATAACAAGTGAATATTGTCTAGCAAAGTGGCACTAGGTTAGCTGGATCTAGACAAAGTTATATTTTTAGCTTTTTCACATGTACCAGGTTTGAATCCCTTTTTGGTACTTTATTTGTAATAAACATGGAGGATTTTGTTTTTAGATCCATATCACTGTATGCACTATATTTAGGTAAACATAAATCATCCTTAAACTAAAGTGGGGTATATAAATTTCATGAGACAGAAATCATTTATTAGATCTTAACATAATAAATGGGTTTCAATATTTTTTTATAAGTTTTACTAGCTCAGATTATATTATTAATTTAGGATGGCAATTCACTCATCCTTGCATGATATAGATGATGGGATGGTGGTTATTACAATTATTCACAAATGTCAACTAAATACCATGAAATCACTATTTATTTATGGCCTTTAAACATTTATCTATATCATTAATTAAAATGTTAATGATGATGATGACAATAACGATAACAATAATGGTTTCAATCACAACTTTAGGACTAAGCCTAATCATAAACTTTAGTTTCAAAAATTAATAATTAGTGGCTAATCTTAGTATATCTTATTGGAACTTAAATAGCTAATATTCACCTTGATGATGAATGATCACAACTAAAAAAACACTCTTAATAAAATATATATGCCTCTGTTTAATAAAACAAATTAACATTTATTACTGCATTTTTAATGTATACATAAAAATTTCTAGACATACATGAAAAATTATATGGATAATAACAATAATAATCATACTTGACTATTTGAAATGATTGTTTGTCATTTTGGAGTTTAAGCTTGGTGAGAACTCTAATTTCGAAATTCTCTCATCCTAAGATCAGAAGAAAAAAGCTCCAATGTTAGATGTTACAGATATATGTGAGGAAAAGGGATTAAGACTATTTTTTTTTCTTCGAGACAAAAGTTTGTCTGAAATCCAGGTGTGTGATTTTTTTAATGTTTCTAAAAAAGATTGCACTCTCCAACTAAAAACGAAATGGTCAAAAATAGAAAAAAAAATCGGATATAAAAGCAGTCGGAAAATCAGTTGACTGGGAGAGCAGATTTTTAAAAATATTGAAGATAAAAGATAAGTGTTTCAACTCTACAAAAACTCCCAATTTCAAGTCATTTTTTTATATATTGAATTTTTGGAGGTTAAAGATATAAGAATGGTGGAGTAGAATTTTTTTTATATAGGTCTCATCTTTTACCAGACCATCAGCCTGCAGATCATATAGGAAAGAAAGAGCCTTGTCTTAATTAAAAAGAAAATATTCTACACTTTCAACTGACTGAGAGAGATAAGATGTTTTATATAAAAATAAGAAAACATTCACCTGCATTTTGAAGGAGATAAGAAAAATGGTTTAATCTACTGATAAATATTAATCATTGTGTCCAATTAATTGTTCCAGTGATTGAGTTTAAACCTAGGAAAAATTATAAATGTGAAGACAACTGCTATATTTCATCCACTATGAGAATCATGCTGAACAGAAAAAAATTTAAAATTAATATAAGGATTTCTAAATAGTGCACTAAAGCAAATAACCATGTTAGAATCATCATCATCAAATAGTTATACACCTCAAGAAAAAGATAGTTCTAAAGAAAACAGAAATTGTTGCTGCAAAGGTATAAATATTTAACAGGACAAGTTTGAACCCTTTGAAGTTCACCACAAAACAAAAGATCAGTAATATGATCTTTTATATATCTATTTTTTTTATGATATCAGAGTCTTAATAAAACTTTAGCAATAAAGTGGTATACTTTATTTAAAGAACTTTTAAAGACAATTCAGATCGATTAAAAACAAGAATTTATTACTTATGATAACTTTAAGCTTCATTAATGATTTTGTATGTACCAAAATTATGACTGTTTATTAATTTACAGTTATGAAATATTATTAATGTGTAAAATAATTTTTTTGTATTATTATTTTGTTTTTAAATAATATTTTGGTTTTTTATGGGGATAAACACACACATACATGATAATACTTTACCTGTGTATAATTGCGAGTGAATGTGAAGGAATAAGCAGTATTAAAATATTAAATTATTTTGTTTTAAGAAAGTATAGGTTTCAGAGTGCAGAAGAGAGAGGGATAGAAAGATACTTTAAAACTTGTTTCTGAAAAACTCACTTCTTCCAATTCCATTAATCTTTGTTTTTATTCATTCTGATTTACATGTTAGATTTCTAAAGTTATGTGTGCTAAAAAAAGTGTTTATTTTTTTTATATATGACGTTTTCTTGTGGAGTAAAAATCTTGGTCAATATGACATCCAATTTAATATATACATTATACCATTTAGGGTAAAGGGGGAAGAATTTAAAATTAATAGTATGATTTCAAATAGTCAAGTATGATTATTATTGTTATTATCCATATAAATTTTCATGTATGTTTAGAAATTTTTACGTATACATTAGAAATGCAGTAATAAATGTTAATTTGTTTTATTAAACAGAGGTGTATATATTTTATTAAGTGTATTTTTTTAATAGTTGTGATCATTCATCATCAAGGTGAATATTAGCTATTTAAGTTCCAATTAGATATACTAAGATTAGCCACTAATTATTAATTTCTGAAACTAAAGTTAATGATTAAGCTTACTCCTAAAACTGTGGATGAAACCATTATCGTTATCATTATCGTCATCATCGTCATCAATATTTTAATTAATGAGATAGATAAATGTTTAAAGGCCATAAATAAATAGTGATTTCATGGTATTTAGTTGACATTTGTGAATAATTGTAATAACCACCATCCCATCATCTATATCATGCAAGGATGAGTGAATTGCCATCCTAAATTAATAATATAATCTGAGCTAGTAAAACTTATAAAAAAATATTGAAACACATTTATTATGTTAAGATCTAAGAAATGATTTCTGTCTAATGAAATTTATATACCCCACTTTAGTTTAAGGATGATTTATGTTTACCTAAATATTAGTGCATACAGTGATATGGATCTAAAAGCAAAATCCTCCATTTTTATTAGAAATAAAGTACCAAAAAATGATTCAAACCCAGTACATGTGAAAAATCTATAAATATAAATTTGTCTAGGTCAAGCTAACCTAGTGGCAACCTTCTAGACCATATTCACTTGTTATGTATTTAAACATGCACTTGAGATCCAACCAAAAGATAAAAGTGAGTAAAATCTACTGTTGTATATATTGAGAGATATTTGATTGAGTTACCAGTGTACTCATTCACTTGATGTTATTTCCTGAGTTATAATAGTTTGTTCTGAATAATTTGCTCATTGTTTCTACTTGTTTATTAATAATTCAATGCCTTCCTAACTAGGGTTTGAAATAGGTCAGACACCTTAAATGATTAGTCTCCATGCATTATTGATTCAAATTATTGATATTATCTTTGAAAATCTAATTAGAGCAATATGTTTCATTTAATCCAATTATTTTTAATGTATTTGTTCCATGACTATTATAGCTACTACTCATGTATTTATAATGTATAGCTACTATCCAGGTATAAATTGGTAAAACGGTAATATTTATATTTGAATTCTTTTGAGCAAGTATTTAAGTTACAATGGACCTTTGATAACCATAATTTAAGTTACAATATATATATATATATATATATATATATATATATATATATATATATATATATATATATATATTGTAACGGTCAGGTTTGTACATTTGCTCAACAGACTGACAGTCCAAGCCAGAAAACCAAAATCTGACCAAGTCGGGATAGTAATACCCTACATCTGATCATACCTTAACTCTCTCACTTGTGCTTCCAAGTCAACCCATCGCAAAAAACATGTCCAAAGTTACACTAGATATCTCTTTAATTACATTCCAGCAATAACAAAGCAGTAAAACATGAGACATTCCCCCTATTACATATTCTATTATATAACTTAACTAGTAATTCATAAGATAATGAGCAAGTAATGAGACTGAGAGCAATTTATATTTCATAAATTTAATATAATATTTACTGAATACTAAAGCTTAGTAAATGGTGTATAGCAGGCTCACACGCAGGTGAGTGGATTCTCAGGGTTACAAAATAATATTACAAAGCAATGAGTGGATTCTCTAAGTTATAAAATAATATCACAAAGCAATGAGTGGATTTTCAAAGTGATAAAATAATATTACAAAGCAATGAATGGATTCTCAGGGTTATAAAATAATATTACAAAGTAGTGAGTGGATTCTCCGGATTATAAAATAATATTACAAAGCATTGAGTGGATTCTCCGGGTTATAAAATAATATTACAAAGCAATGAATGGATTCTCAGGGTTATAAAATAATATTATAAAGCATATGACTTTTTAATAAGTTTATGTCATCTTTCATGTTCTAAATACTGCCATGTTTTATATATTTGAAATCAGTTATAGTTAGCTAGAGTGAACGATTTATTTGTAAATGATAGAATTATATTATTATTACTTTTAAGATTATATCACTGTTACTAAGTTTAAGATTATATTATAATTACTAAGTTTAAGATTATATTATAACTATTTAAAATCATATTATAGAGACATTTGCGTGATATTATAATTGTTATACAGATAAACACTAACTCAGATTCTAGATCGGATCAAAGCCGAAGTAACTTTCTAGGGCAACTGAACTAAGATGTGATGGCAGTTGGATGTCAGATTCTAGGGCGTTTATAAACTATAATATCAGATAAATGTGACTCGAATGCATGTGGTTTATTTCCTATTAAACGTTTTCCTTACCTGATCTGCTTGCTATAATGGAAGATGCCCTTTTATTAAGTGAACAGAGGAGTGGCTTATGAGCCCTTTGCAAACACTTTGGTTCCGTTATATACGAATAACTGTCACATTTGCCTAAACTTTCGCAGCGTGACTTGATGAAATATGAAGAAATGTCAGTTGCCTAAACTTTTGAGGCGTGACTTGATGTGGAACAATCTTGAGGTGGGCCATTATAGACATAGCAAGTAGATATGCATACATATGCAAATTAGCAATACATTCACAATGCTAAATTAATATTTTATTAATTAATTATGCAAAAATCTTAGCTTCTGGAGTGCTACTCCCACCGGTCAGTTCATAAATGAGCTTATTAAATTAAAAGGTGATAATGAGAATCTGATTTTAGGTTTTTCTGCATAGGTACTTATTCTCTAATTAAACAAAGTTATAGCAAATTTAAGATTTTTTAGAACTGGGAACATTAGTTATATGTAGTATAGACCGCATCTAATATCAAACTGATTTTTAAATAATCTAAAATAAATTATTGATTTTTAAATAAATTACTTATCTTAAATAACTCATCCGAAATAGACCTTACTAATAATGCAAAAAGTGTTTTAAATAACGAATGCAAAACTACATTTTAAATAGCTTGCGTAAAATATACTCATTGTCAATAACTTGAGAAAAGATGCATTTGAAATAATATATGCTAAATATACATTTTAAATAACTTTAGTAAAAGATTTTAAATAACTTGTTCGGGCATTATAAATACCGATTCACTCTAGCATAAATAATAATTTTATTTTAGAAAGGAGTTTTAGATATATTCTTTATATCACAATACTCTGATGTAATAAGTGATTGCTCACTCCTCTCCCCCCATTAATTTATTAACACACCAGACTTCATTGTGTTAAAAACACAGCATAAATCAATAAATATGAACTTAAAACTAAAGATAGATGACATAAGAATAAATTGCATAAAACGATCAATAAGATCATAATTTAGAAATAAAAATTTGTTGTATGGTTTTATAGAAACTAGATGTTTAGGATTATTTAAAATTATTAATGATCAAGCAAGAATTTTGAGTGCTCTAAGATTTAGACAAATTTAAGATAAACATTTTAGTTGAACATTTAGAAAAGATAATTAATTATGGGCTTTATTTGTTAGCTATCTTTCATTTAAAATACATTTTAGTTATGAAATTTAATATTTGGCAGAAATGATTTACTGGCAAAGTCTTTAATGCATTGTTCAATATGCTTCTCTCTCTACTCAGTCAGGCTCAGCTTTTCTTTGGTTTTAGTCTGGATGCAGCTTTTCAAATTTATTTCTGTGGCAGATTTTTCCATTTCTCTGGTCAGGATCTCTCTGGTGTCTCAGGTACTTTCTTTCTTACTGTGCTGGGCATGGTGGAGGTTTGCTCTCATCAGTAGCTGCTCATGGAAGAGCAAACAACTGTCTCATTGTCTTCTAGCCAACGGTCATCTTTGTATTAGCTTGGATGGTAGTTTTCTAAGATTCAGCTTTCTTAAACAGCAGGAATAGTTTTCTTACTTAACTTTTAGCTCTGGTCTTCAGAAATAATTTCAGCAGCAATAACCCAATTTTCACAGCAACAGTAACATGAAAAATTAAGATGGATGATGATGGGTGGATGGAAGAGGACCACTTTAATGGCTATTTTGGACTTTTTTATACTGTATTTTTGACAGTAGTAACCTCCTACTTTGAGTCATGCCACATCACCTGATGACTAGATCGAACTAGCCTTTAACCAAATATCCAGTTAGTAAAATATTAAGTATGGCTAAATCTGAACTTGGAAAGGCTCTACTGTTTTAATTGACATTATAGTTAAAAGATATATTTTCAAGAGAATGGTGACAAGCAATTTGTATAGATTTATGCCTGACTGAATATTATAATTGGTCTTAGTTATAATTTTTAAATAGGTCAAATTTTATCCAATGATTTATTTTTAGAAATGCTAAAACTGATAAACAACTTTCTGCTCAAGTAATTTTAAGCAAACAAAAGAACAGAAAATTATCTGACTTAGAAATTATTTAAAATGAATACTGACTTAAAATAACTATTTAGAACGAATATTGAAAATAAGTAATATTATAATTCTAAACTTATTATGCTGCTATATAGATAAATTTTTATTACACAGTTATGATTATTTCAGTTTTAACAAATCTAAAAGAATATGCTCATGTATAAATATTTGAGACTGTAATTTTATATTTATAATTAATAGGATGATTATATACACACATACTCTACTATATTAAAAACACAATTTTTTTAAAAATTTAATAAATACACACCATCTGAGTACAACAAATATACTATTATCGAAGATAATAGGTGAAACAGGTGTAACTGTTTTAATATATATATATATAAATATATATATATATGTGTGTGTGTGTGTTTTTGTGTGTATTTGTGTGTGTGTGCATGTGTGTGTGTGTACCAAAGTACATTGATATTAAAATAATTGTATGAGTCCCCTGATTTAAAAATATAAAAATTTAATATTAAGAGAATAAAATAAACTGTAAACACTGTTTAAAATAACAAGCTGTTTACAATAAAATATTTTTTTTTGTTTAAAAGAAGAAAAAATATTGTAATAAATAAATGATTTAATATTTTTTAAATGAATTTTTAATAAAATAAATAAAGAGATTTTGTTTTATCTTATAATAAATAAATATATGTGCATGTGTGTATGCAAATTTTAATAAAAAGTAGACACTAGAAGCTGATTTATTTTCACAAAATGAACGCTGTTGCTAAAAATAAAGTTTTCCATTGTTTAAAACAGTATATATAGCTCAAATTTTGTTGCACTATTAAAAACCAAAGTATTTGCAGGTGACTGAAAAGCCACTCTCTACTCATCTAAGATCTGTAATTAGTCAGAAGGTAATCATGTTAAAATAGAATACATGAACAGAGGAGTGTAAGGAATGCCAAACAGCCACGGAAATACTAGGACACAGGCTCTATGAAATAATCTTACTGGTCGTCGATGAATTCAGAAATAATTCCCTTATACTGTTTCTGTCATATAAAACCTAGGTAATTATTTGACTTTAATATCTAAACATTATGATTCCTTTAAAAATAAAGATAGACTTTATTGAAAGAAGTTTTGAATTTTTTTTAATTAAACTTAAAAAAAAAGAATAAACTTTAAACTTCAAAAAAATGGATATTTGCAATAATAAAATAAGTAAAAGCAGCTTCTATTAAATAATATTTTTGGCATGCACGTATGTGTGATTTGAATTTTAATTTTAAACTTAAAAAAAATTATAATAATAAAATATGATGTAACATGTATAATTTATTTACTCAAGTAATATATTAAAATGCTTATTTTAATCTTTAAAAAAAAGAAGTGTATGTGTGTTTCATTATAAGATAAAACGATGCATTTATTTTAAAACAAAGTAAAACATTTAAATTATTTTTCTTAAAATATTTATGTTTATTCTGATGTGTGTGGGTAAGTATAAATATTTATTTTCTTAATAAGAGTAGGAAGGAAAAAATCCAATCATTAATAATAGTATTTTAGAAAAGATTCATCAAGTTAAATCTATAAATGTTTAGCATTCAGTATAATGTTGTTATTATTAGTTTTAAAAGAGCGAAGTATTATTTTGAATGGTTTGGGGTAAAATATTTTAGTTTCATCGAAAATAGTAGCAGTTTAGAACAGGCGGGCATTTAAGATACCTTTTGTTTGTTAACTAGTGGGTGGTTGGAATCGACTGAGCTAGCGGCAGTTTCAGGCACTGGATTATGCTGATCAGATGGACATGGTAATTCTAATGTAATTAGCTGGCACTTAAGGGAATTTATTTCTTCTTTAAAAAAAATAATAAAGTGTTTATTTGATTGGTATATATTTGGTAGACAAGTGTTGAATGTTATTAATAGTTCACTATTGATAATAGTTGACACTTTGCCTGGAAACCAACCAGTCTGAAAGGGAAATTTAGGAAGACAAAATATCATTAAATATTAGTTAATATTATATTTTGTTTATGTTTAGAGTTTGTTGCTTCCCGTAGTTTAAAAGTTTGAATTATAAGTAGTAAATTCCAAGTAAAAGTTGTAGTATAGTTTATGGGATCGTTAAGTAGTTTTATTTAAATTGTTGTTCGAAGTAGGTTGATTTCATTATTCATTAGGTTGGGTCTGTTTATAGGTTGGTTTAATATATATATATATATATATATATATATATATATATATATATATATATATATATATATATATATATATATATATATATATATATTGTAACCGTTCGATTGTTGTCCCAACTACATAATATCACCAAAACATAAATGCGCTAAGAATTTTAACCTCGATCACCGATCAATTCCCGCTGCACATTGTCAGCTATTAAGAGCTGTAACCAAAAGCATATCATGCCATCTATATTATGCACCAAAGACCACAACCAACATCTGGAGCAACTTACCACAGACCAAACCAATGATATAACATAAACTTTTTATGATTTAATTTGATCGCAGCCAGGGTGTACCACGAAGACCTATCATAGTAGTATGATAAAATACATTAAACAAATTATAAGTATGTAATGTTATTATCTTTCAAACCTTAATTTGCGATTTTCATTGTATGAGACCCGATGGCCGACCATGTACAAGATGTCATAATTTGTGGAACTACATAAGATTATGAAATTTTAAACCATCTATATGATTTTTAATACAAATGCTAGTCCAGGTAAAGCTTTGCAATAAATAAACATAAATACTTGGGTTCTTTTTTTATAGTTTACTATATCACTGAGACTCTTATTATACGGACAAATGACAATTTAAAAACGTTAAGTAAATATATTCAATCATGTCATTATCTGGTAAATCTGTTTACAGGTTTAATAATCAATTTATATTGTATACTAGAATCAACTACGCAAAGCTAAAATGATGGAAAAGGTAAATGGGATTTTATTGTACCTTACACATCATAAACTACCAAAGACGAAAAGCATCCAAATGTTTTCTCAAAATATCACTAAACTCTTATATCATGTTGACGATAGTATGTACTTCAATGTATGCTCTATCCAAGGTTTATGATTTCTGATTTTACGAATGACAAATAGCAACGGCACAGTAAGTTTAATTATAAATCAACGTTTATTTACAAATTTATGAATAATAAGTAATAATTTCTAATGTTATAATTAAAGACATAAATAAATAAATAAAATAAATAAATTATAATTCCATCGACTTTCTTCAATAACATATCATAGGTTCGGTTTTTAAAAACCTAATCATACCTTATATTTCAATTTGATATAATGAATGTATTGAGGAAATTATACTAAATTCAACATCAACTCATGAAACATCTAATGTCATTTCCAGATTCAACAAATCTATACCGTAAACTTATAATAATATAATAAATAATATTATATCTGTAGGATTTAGCTATAATGCAATCATTAAATAAAGTGAAAATTTAAACTTACATTCAGGTAAATAATAATCAACCAACAGTTAATTATTATGAGGTAACTTGAATAGAATGTCCTGCTACAATTTAATAATCTAACTTATAAATTATACTTACAAATGGAAGAAGATGATTTAGCAGAATAAGTAAAATACTTTGCCCAACTTATATCTATGAAGTAAAACCATATTCCTGTGGATGCATTCATCTACACATAGGAATTAAATAACACTAAATGCTTTGTGGATTTATACACCATCATAAAGTAATAAGTATAATTACACAATTCCGCAGATTAACCACCAGCACAGGAATGAGTGTAAAATACAAAAAAAATGGCAATTAAGTAATCTGTGGATTAACCACCGGCACAGATTAATGCCTTTTAACATTATAAAACAACATTATTATTTACTTCACATTAAAGTGCAAAATCGTCCTCCTCAGTTATTCTGACCATTCAGAAAACACTAACATTTTAACAAATGTGGGTTCTTGCATAATAAAATGTTACACTAATCAGAACAACTAATGTACTAACTTATCTTGCTTAAAATAAAACATATGTAATATAATATAAGTAATATTAGTATAGGAATAGAAATCTGGAAGACTCACAAAATACCTCATGAAAAATTGATACATCTCATAAATTCATTTAGTACTTTTCAAGCTTTTTTGCAAGCGCTATTCTCTTGAATAAATATTTTATTCAACCCCTATTAATTTAAACTTAATAAAATATAACTTATGAAATTCACATGCAAGTTCATCTAACGATAAAATTAAAGTAATGCATTATTCATCAAATACATAAAATCTAACAGGTGTGTGTGTGATATAAATTAAATGTATAGCATATTATAGTTCAATACATGAATTCTAGCAGGTGTGTGTATCACAAATTAAATTGTATAGCATTTTATAACTACAAATATGATCCGTGAAATCCATGTACGATGTGTCGAACAATAAATATACGAAGTAATAGCTACAATTATAGTTGAATTCCATACATGTAATTTTATCCATTTGTATTAGTTATTATAAGCACTATTAGATTAACGATTTTACGTGGCTCCATAAACATGAAACAATTCCAAAACATGACATGCAGAGTTTAAATGAAAATGTTTTTTCATAAGTTATTAATTTCTACATTTCTCTATTAAAACTGTTCCAAGTTTATCACGTCCATGCTAATATTTATTTATCCACGCTTAAATCTAGGAATATTAATTATAGCAATTAATTTAATCATTCCAAACTGACGATAAAATTAGAAAATAGCTTTGATTAATTATTTGAAGACTGTTTTTATTATCCAAATGGTAAACAAATTAACTAGCAAATATATTACTGGCATTGCAAAGTTAAATATCAATCAATACTATATTTTTTATTAAAATTATAAACGGAAATATTAAACTATGTTAATAACTTTAACATTTTACTTTAATTTAAACTTCTTCTTTTTTAAAAAGCAAATTTTCATATTTATAAAACTTCTGTAATTAAAATACTTATTTAATTTTTCCAAATTGTAGAATAATAAATATTTTAAAACTTACCAAAATCTTGCAATTAATTCTGCTTTTAAACTGGAAAGCTCCGACATATTTCAAATGTAATATTGAAAAATTATTACTGGCGATTTGATTCACCTGGCTAGCTGACTTGAGCAGACTTTTAAATTTAGCAATTCATCTTATTATTAAATACCACTATGTTATTTTTACGTTTATAGAAAACTTTGTGGTAATCCGTTTACTTGTTAACTATTTTAAAATAAGCTTATCATATTTACACCATTTGCCTTTTACCATTTTCTTTTCTTTCTCCCTCCAAAAAGCAACACTATCAGATGATCTTTTTTTTTAATTCGCGCTCCTTTCTTTTTTACATTGAAACGCATACATAATTACTGTATTTATTTTTAATAATTAAATTTAGTTGAACAAATAGTTTTTTTTTAATTCAATGGAAATAATTTTTAAGACCATTTTAAACAAATAAAAATTATTATTATTTTTAATAATATTTTACCAAATTTAATGCGTTGTCAAAATTTTTAAAAAGTTAAACATTTTGATATGAATTAGTATATGGAAAGAAGCAATTTAAATTTATTAAAATAATATAGACAACAAGTAAGGCAAAATATTACCCATTCTCTCTAATAAATTATTTTGAATATAAGAGAGTAATCTGTTCAAAGTGCAAATCAAGCCAATCAAATCACCAAAAGAAGACAGAGAAATTTTTATACCAGTTACATCAATTATTATATTTTATACTAAAATATATGGTTACAATATATATATATATATATATATATATATATTGAAACGGTTACACCGGTTTCACCTATTATCAAAGATAATAGTATATATTTGTTGTACTCAGATGGCGTGTATTTCTTAAATTTTAAAAACTTTGCTTATAACATTGCGAGTATGTGCGTATATAATCGTCCCATTAATATAAAATTACAATCTCAAATATTTATATACGAGCATAGTCTGTTCGATTTGTTAAAACTGAATAAACATAACTATAATTAATTTATCTATATAGCAGCATAATTTAAATTTATAATATTACTTAGTTTTCAATATTTCTTTCTAAATAATTATTTAAGTCAGTATTCATTTTGACTAATTTCCAAGTTAGATAATTTTCAATTCTTTTGTTTGCTTAAAATTACAAGCAGAAAGTTTTATCAGTTTTAACACTTCGTTCTAAAAATAAATCTTTGGCCAAAATTTGACCTATTTAAAAATTATAACAAGACCAATTATAATATTCAGTCAGGCATAAATCTATACAAAAACTATACAAATTGCTTGTGACCATTTATCTTGGAAATATATCTTTTAAAACCGAAGTCAATTAAAACAATAGAGTCTTTCCAAGTCCAGATTTAGCTATATTTAATATTTTACTAAACTGGATATTTGGTTAAGGGCTAATTCGAACTAGTCATCTCGTGATGTGGCAGACTCAAAGTAGGAGGTTACTTCTGTCAAAAATACAGCATAAAAAGCGGCCCAAAATAGCCACCAACTCTCTAACCTAGCCTCTTCCATCATCTTTCATCATCCGTGTAAATTTTTTTTTTGTTGCTGAGAAATTTGTGCTTGCTGCCAAATTTTATTTCCGAAGACCCGAGTTAACTAAGAAAACTGTTCCTGCCGTTTAGACTGATAAATCTAAAAAAAACCATCATCCAAGCTGCTATAAAATGACCGTTGGCTAGAAGACACAGAGACAGCCGTTTGCTCTTCCACGAGCGGCTACCGATGACAGAAAACCTCCACCATGCCCATCACTGTAAGAAAGATGTACCCGAGAGACCAGATAGTTCCTGATCAGAGAAATGGAGAAAGCTGTCACCGAGATAAATTCACGAAGTTACATCCAGAATAAAACCTAAGAGAAGCCCAGCCTGACTGAATATAAAGAGAAGCGCAATGAATAAGACCTTAAAGACTTTCCGGTAAATCCTTTCTACAAAATATTACATTTCCTAACTAAAACGTATACTAAATGAAAGCTAGCTAAATAAATCACATAATTTATAATATTTCTAAATGTTCCACTAAAATGTTTATCGTAAAATGGTTTAAATCTTAGAACACACTCAATTCTTGCTTGATCATTAATAACTTTAAGTAGCCGTTGATCATTAATAATTTAAATAATCACACACATCTAGTTTCTATAAAACCATACTATAAATTTTTATGTCTAAATTATTATCTTATCGACCATTTTATGCAATTCTTATATTTTAAGTTCATGTTTATTGATTTATGCTGTGTTTTTATCAGAACGGAGTCTGGTGTGTTAATAAATTATTGGGGGGAGGGGAGTGAGCAATTACTTTTATTATATCAATATTGCGATATAAAGAATATAGCTAAGACTCTTTTCTGAATTATATTTGTGCTAGAGTGAATCGAACCAGTTATTTAAAATCTTCTGATAAACTTATTTTAAAATGTATATTTGCGTATATCATTTAAAACGCATCTTTTCTCAAGTTAATTGAAAATGAAAATGTTTTGTTAGAGTTATTTAAAAGGTATATTTGCGTATATTATTTAAAACGCATCTTTTTCTCCAGTTAATTGAAAATGAAAATGTTTTGCTAAAGTTATTTAAAAGGTATATTTAGCGTCTATTATTTAAAACGCATCTTTTCTAAAGTTATATAAAATGAAAATGTTGCTAAAGTTAGTTAAAACGTATATATTGCGTAGGCTATTTAAAACGCAGATTTTGCCCAAGTTATTTAAGAATTATATTTGCGTAAATGATTTAAAATATGTATTTTGCCAGTTATCTGAAAAAGTATATTTCACGCAAGCTATTTAAAATATAGATTTGCATTCGTTAGTTAAAACCCAGTTTTCATTATTAGTAAGGTCTATTTTGACGATTTATAAGATGTGTAATTTATTTAAACATCAAAATTTGCGTGAGCTATTTTATAACTCGCATTTTATTATTTAACAATCCGTTTGATATTATATCTAGTTATACTATATAACTAATGTCCCCAGTTCTATAAGTAGCTATGCAGAAAACCCTTAAATCAGATTCTCATTATCGCCATCATTTTATCATTTAATAATCTCAGTTATGAACTGACCGGTGGTAGTAGCACTGAAGAAGCTAAGATTTTGGCGTAATTAAATTTATTAAATATTAATTTAGCGTTGCGAATGTATTGCTAATTTGCATAAAAATGCATATCTACTTGCTATGTCTATAATGGCCCATCTCAAGATTGTTCCACGTCCAGGCACGCCTCGAAAGTTTAGGCCACTGCGACAGTTCTTCGTATTTCGTCAAGTCACGCCTCGAAAGTTTAGGCAAATGTGACATTTATTCTTATAACGAAACCAAAGCGTTTCCAAAGGGCTTATAAGCCAATTTTCTGTTCTTAATAAAAAGGCCTCTTCCATTGTAGCAAGCAGATCGGTTAGGGAACCGTTTACTAGGTAATAAACCCCATTAAGAATGCATTCGAGCCGCACTTATATGATAGTATAGTTTCTAACGCACTAGAATCTGACGTTCCCCTGCCACCACATCTCAGTTCAGTTTCCCTAGAAAGTGACTTCGGCTTTGATCCGACCTAGAATCTGAGTTAATGCGTTTATCTGTATAACAATATTATATTACGCCAATATCTATAATATGATTTTGAATATATTTATAATATAATCTTAAACTTAGTCATTATAATATTTTAAACTTAGCAACAATAATATTATCTTAAACTCAGTCATTATAATATTTTAAACTTTGCAACAATGATATAATCTTCAACATATTAGTAATATCTAGCATTTATCCATCAACTCGATTACTCTAGCTAACTATAACCGATTTCAAACATATAAAACATGGCATGAATTACAACATGAAAGGTGACATAAGCTTACTAAAAGTCTATTGCTTTGTAATATCATTTTATACCCTGAGAAAACATGCTCAATGCTTTGTAATATTATTTTATAACTTTGAGAATCCACTCAATGCTTTATACTATCATTTTATACCCTGAGAAAACATGCTCAATGCTTTGTAATATTATTTTATAACTTTGAGAATCCACTCAATGCTTTATACTATCATTTTATACCCTGAGAAAACATACTCAATGCTTTGTAATAATATTGTTTTATAACTCTGAGCATGCATTCATTGCTTTGTATTATTATTTATAACCCTGAGAATCCACTCACCTGCGTGTGAGCTAGCCGTACACAACCTACTATGCTTGAGTATTTATTGTTATATTAAATTTATGAAATATAAATTTGTCTCAGTCTCATTACTTGCTCATTATCTTATGAATCACTAGTTAAGGTATATAATAGAATATGTAATAAGGGGGGAATGTCTCATGTTTTACTGCTTTGCTATTGCGGGAACGCGATCAAAGAGATATCGAGTGTAACCTCAGGCATGTCATTCGCAATGGATTGACTTGGAAGCACGAGTGAGAGGGTTGAGGTATGATCAGATGTAGGATATTACTATCCCGACTTGCTCAGCTTTTGGTTCTCTGGCTTGGACTCTCAGTCTGTTGAGCAAATGTACAAACCTGACCGTATATATATATATATATATATATATATATATATATATATATATATATATATATATATATATATATATATATATATATATATATATATATATATATATATATATATATATATATGCATTGTAACCTTCTCCTCTGATCATTGGAAAATCATTCCTATATATTTCTGGATGCCATAATCCAATATAACCTACATCATCCCCAATCAATCTATCAAGCCACCACGTTATGTGGCATAATCTCAATTGTAACCATCTTCTAGATTGATGTAATCATAACTGAATCATGCTGCACATTTTAGGCACTATAATCTTCCCTGTAGCCTTCCCACTAATCTAACTAGTGCAATTTATATGTTTGGAAACAATATCTTTCTCTGTAACATTCCTAGCTACAACTAATCTAGAATATATGCCTAAAATAAATGATAAACTAAAGATGATTTCTTTATTAGCTAAGCTTGCATGAAACTATAATCTTAGAGAAGATCACAAGGTGGATTAATAATTTCTGGCCAAACTAGCCTCAAAATCCACAAACAAGCAGATAATCAAAAGAAATTATAAAATAAACTTCATATTTGTAAAACTAATAAATAAATAATTAGATTGATTTAATGAATACAAAATTAGAAGTATAAATTAGGCAATAAGCGAATGAGGATGTAAATAATTAAATGAATGATGAAAATAAGTAATAATTAAATAATAAAATAAAATGAGTCTGAGAATGAAGATGTATAAGAGTTAATGGATTATTAAGATGAGAATGGAATAAAAGCTAATGAATGATGAGTGAATTAGGATAATGAATTAGGATGAAAAAGGAGAACAAAGAAATATTGAATTGACAGATGAGAGGAATGATGATGATGAAAGATGATGTACAGAACTCTAAATTTGATATTGAATTAAATGATAATAAGACAATTAAATAAAATACAGAATCTAAGCTTACTAAGACCAGAATATTCACCATAAAGTCAAAACCAACTATATACTTCAGGCAAAAGAAGTAATAGATACTTTAAAATTTGGTTGACTTTATATCTCATGGTGAATGTAGCACAATTCCACTCTAAATACAATAATTAACTGGATACAAATTTACCCTAAATTCAAATCCTATCACAAGTTGATGTAATTTATTTTTCTCAGGGTTCACACAGCTTAAAAGGTGATATACAAGATACACTTGGGTCAGTGAGAGGGATTTTACCACTACCCAAGCATAACACACACAAAATAGCTCTTAATACTGAATGGAATTATTAAACCATATTCAATAATTTTAAATAAATTCTACAAATTTCCTAGCTATGCTAAACTTTAAGTTTCACTAAGTAAGAGTATTTTTTCAATAGCTAAACACAATAGCTTTCCAACTTTCTTTCTCCATTAATTAAAAACAAGGTGATCAAGACCAGTAAATGATAGATCTGTGGATTCAAATGAACGGATCAGACCAATATTAGGTTTTAATCTTTTAGTATATCACTTAAACTAATATTCTTTAGGTTATTATGTTTAATTATTAAGTTCTGATGCCCTAGATATACTCATAAATTATAGGGCTTGACACAATTATTCTGATATACCTTCATATAATGACTTTTACAATGTTGATTGATGATGATTTCCATATAATCACAGGATCTGTCGATAGCAATAACAATAATAATGTGTGGGTGTGTTGATTAGCAATAAGAATACTGACAACTAAATAAATTTTTAGCATAACAATATTTATTTACATTATGTAAAAGTCTCTTTCAGACACATTACATGAAACAAGATAAATCCATTCCAAAATTAGGGATGGAAATTAATGATGTGGTAAGTAATGACCAACTAATATGACAAACATTTTGGATATGTTTCTTTATTATTCTATCATGTAGACTAAGACAATTAAACTTATTTGAGCTATCTTAGTATTGAAATTGCAAACAAAATGTATTAATATCCTTTGGATATATGCAACTTTTAAATATAAAAAAAATAATTCTAAATTACAATTTATTATATCAAACTGTAGCTGTATGAGTTATTAGAATATGATAAGCGCAATTATCACACTCCAATAACTATATAAAAAACTTCCTTCCATTGATGTGGTGCAAATATCATAAGTTAAATGCACATATGACACTAAAACATTCAATATGTCCACAACTTAACCATTTATTAATTAACTGATCTCACTAATTTATCAGTAAATACCTACTTGTTGAAAACCAATCCACATTGTCCATGTACACACCTTGCTCTTTTATATAGAAGTTCTACAAACGCTAGTAAGTTTGATTTGGTCTGTTTATAAACTGATGGAGATTACCAATCATCAGAAAGACACTATTTCAATTAGATAACACTATAGGTATATCAGTGTCCCACAATATGACTATCTTAATCTTGCTATTTGATCTAAAACACACTACACTTTATCATACACAGTGGAATATTAACTATATAACATCTTGAGGGATCTAAATAAATGATGCTCTACAAAACAACATGATAGTTGTATATAAAACAAACAACATAATAGTTATATAATAATATGGCCACTTCTGATACCTTTTCATAGGTATAAAAGTGTGGGCAGTTCCTCTTCACTGGAAAACATAATTCAGACCATGGGATCATCCTTTTTTAAGGCTTAACTACACTCTAAGCACTAACTCTTAATTAGACCCAACAATATCATCCTCTCATATTAATTAACAATGGGGAATTCTTCATCATCTCCTGTACAATATTAATTATTATTATATCTAAGGCTCTTATATGTAGCCCAAACTCATCCTAAAATCTATCACAAATTCTGATCAATACAATAGCAAGGTAAAACAATACTAATAATGTAAGTGGAAACATAAATATTCCATTGCACATTGCAGAAACTGTTAATGTTTTGTAAACAGACCACCAATATCAGTAAAATAACCATTAATTATTTTAAAATAATAATTATACCTTTTATTATAGCAAACCATGTACATGTAAACAAGGAGGATTAAACTACATTTTGCATTTAAAGCGGATATTTTTGTTCATAAGCCAAATTAAGCAATAATAAAAAAATACTTATTAAATTATTTTATATAATAGAACAATGGTATCATTATGTGTATATTTTTGACCAGTTTGGGTCTTTTTGTTTCTCTCCTCAATATAATATTAACATCTGTTTTAGCAGTGAAAGAGATAAACATTTTTCTTTCTTAACCGATATATAATATTTAACATTATACTTTTCCTTCATTGGGAAAATAATATAACTATGGATAATAAATGTATATAACTTTATACCCAGCTACATCATTATTTAGTATATTCTATACCCTGATATATATATATATATATATATATATATATCAGATATATATATATATATATATATATATATATATATATATATATATATATATAACTAATGTCTGAATAACACATGAAAAAAAAACTGTTACAATATTATATATATAGCAATTAACAAACTAAACAAACATTACATTTTCTACCATTGGATTTTATCAAAGTTTGATTCGTTCCTATAAGTTATACAACATGAAAACGGATATGATAAGCAAGCATTCCTGAGTAATATATATATATTTTGGTTATCCGGTTCAATATTAACATCTTCAGACAAAATTCAAACATTTCTCTGATGGCAATAGAAATCCTTTATCGGTTTGTATACTAATGTAAGCATACTGAAGCAATATTAAAACATTTTCAAGAATAAGTCACTTAAAATAGGTTTAATTAATATCTATTGATTTGTCTACGTTTGTTTTTCTTCTTTTTTTTTCCCTCTGCACGAAGATTTGTTATACTCTTAAATAATCTGGGTGATTTTAAAACCGTTTAAAAATATTATCACGTTGCAAGTTATTCACTATCGATAAAATAAATAAATATTTTTTTTCACTTCCCTTTTATCAGCAAATTAGCATGTTTTAAGTTATACTGAGAAGAATCTATTTAATTATAAATGTATCTTCTAGGCGATTTTAATTAATGTGTAACATATATTTTTCCAAATGTAGCACAATTATAATCAGTTTATTAAGATCTTTGAAAATAAACTTTTAAATCATTTATGAATTTTGTTTACTTTGTTTTTTCCATCCACAATAATTGTCACAATCTTAAATAATCTGTGTAATTTTAAACACTTAAAATATTATTACTTTATATGCTGTATAATCAAGAAAAAAATCAAATATTTCTTTATTCAGTATTATTGGCATTTATTTCATATTTAAGAATGTTAAGCAGAATTGATTTAATAGTAAGCAATTATTAATATATATATATATATATATATATATATATATATATATATATATATATATATATATATATATATATATATATATATATATGGGATATACCCAGAGAAAATCAGAGCAGACAATTTATCTTCCCAATGAAATAAGATATATTTTATGCACTTTTCTTTTCAAACTAATTACTTTATATGATTTAAAGTGAAATTTTAATTTCTTCATTATTTCTTGAAACTTTTCTTAAAAATGATTTCGAATATTTTTTTGAAATATCAATTTATACACAAAAGTATTTTTCTGCTTAATGCTGATTTAATAGCTGTGAGAAAATTAAAATACTTCAATCTTTTTTTCTCTTCAGTCTAAATAACTTTTGTGTTATGATTAGTTCTGATAATTGATTAAAATAAAGAAATCAAAAATAAATGCTTACATTTTCAGGTATTATTTTTCATTCTAAATAGTACATGTTTTGGCAAATACTTATTCAAATAGCGGGCCTTCTAGTGTTTCCTTCAGTAGGCAAAGTTAAGAATCTAAGATCGATGAAAAGTAGTGTAGAGATTCAAAGGGTTTTTAAGTTTACTCCATAGTATTCAAATTCATATATCTATGAAATTTTGCCCCAATTAATTTTAAAAAAAATATTTTCTAGCTTATTTCTTCTATTTTACTTCAGAAGTGGAGTTGTAGACTTGTTCCATTTACATTTCTTAGAGTAGTCCACCTCCCCCTACAAACTTTTGTATTATACACTTTATATTACATGGCAGGATTGGTTCTGAATGGGCCAATCACTGTAAAATGTGAATAAATTAAGTTTGATCCCTCTAGTGAGAATCATCTAGACTGTGCATTTCAATTTACATTAAAATATAGTAAATTTAAAGATTGTTTATAAAAAAATTTAGAAGACATATAAATTGATTTTGCTGTTTATTTTTAATTATTGTTTAACAATACCAATAAAAAAGTGTTAAATATTTTCATGCTTCCCAATAATATTTTAACACTATGAAAACAACATTTGACATAGCTGCCACTGGAACAATGTGAGAATTTTTTGTGGGATTTTTATCCACTCCATCAGACTTTCCACTGTCTCACAAATAGTCAAGAACATAATCACTTTTTAATATATTTATTAGTGAGCTTTTGCTTAGTTGGAAAATTATAATCCATAATCATTTCACTGTATAACTAGTCTCTACACATTTATGTTCAATATCTTAACAAATTATTACCAATTAAAATTTAAAATTTTACACATTTATCCACTGGATAAAACCTACTATCTTTGAGCCAAAACATATGGTTACAATATTCCCTTACAGGCAAAGGGAAAATTTTAAATTTTTACATATAAATTTTACATTGCAGAATAATAACTTAAATAAAAGAAAACATTTATATCTTTATTTTTAATAAGCACTTTTTTTTAAAACAATTAATAAAACAATTTGCACTTTGTAGATGTACATTTTTTGTACTAATCTGTGGATGGACATGGTATTAAACTGTGATCATTATCCCTTTTATACTTTCCTTTACTAAATTACCATTCATCATCAGTTTTTTCATCAATTTACTCTTCTTCATATCAACAATAGAATAAGGTGATGGCCTCATTTTAGGAGATAAGTAATTTATCTTCCATTGTTCATCAATGCACACATTTGTAAAATTATATGGGGATGGCCTCATTTTAGGAGATAAATAATTTATCCTGTATTGTTCATCAATGTGCACACCTATGAAATTATAAGGAGATGGCCTCATTTTAGGAGATAACTAACTATCACTATGTCACCTCTTATCATAAGATGCATTGACTAATGTAATATCCTTCAATGGAAAAAACAACATGCATAGCAGTGGCTATATAAGGGGATGACCTCATTTTTGGGGCTGGGAAATTCATCTCACACAGTTTATCTATGCATATATTCCTGATGAGGTAAGGAGATGGCCTCATCTTAGGAAACAAATAATTTTTTTTATGGAGCTCCTTATCTAAAATTGCCTTGGCACATTCTATTTTTAAGAAATGGGTAAAACTAGGCCCCGTTTTCTTAAATGGCATATTATAAATACTATCCAGAGGAATATCTTGCTTCATGCAAATTTTTGATTTATTAACAGAATAAAGCTCAAACCATCCATTTGACTTTCTGAAATTAATATTTTGTTTGTGTTCCTCATTTCTACTTTCTAAGAAATCCTTAATAATCTCATAGTCATTTGATATTTCCTTCCTCAAAAATTCTACCGATTCTTCAGTTTTGTTTTCTAAACCTTCTTTTTCTTTATCTAAAGATTTTGATAACTCTCCAATTTTATCACCTAAATCTTTTTTATTTTCATTTGAAGATCCTATGACTATTTTATCATCTAATTTTTTTTCTTCATCTATAGATTCTGCTAATTTTACAATTTTGTCACTTAACTTTTCTTTATTCTTTTCTATTTCACTTTCAGATCTTCCCATTTTATCTATTAACCTTTTTATACTCTCATCATATTCTTTTATACTCTTGTATATTATATTTTACAATCATCTTCTATCATTCTCCATTTTATCTTCCAATTTTCTAATACTCTCATTATTTTCTTTCATTAATTTCTTCATAAATTCCATAAGGGATTAAAACTTTATGTCTATATCTGTCAGTTCAATATTTGTCCCACTTGTAGAGCTTCCCTCTTTAAACTGCTCAGATTTTTGGGATTCAAAGTAAAACATATCCGAATCTCTTATTATGGGTACTTCTGGCATAGAAGCATCTATGGGAATGGGACTACCTCCTAGATCACTCATTTTACAAATGCTTATTTTAATAATAATATTTATGACTATACTATTTTATTTGAATTACATTAAATTAACCTTATATACATCTCAACACCACTCTTTTTCCATCGACCCACAATTCCAATTAAGTCTACATGAGAAGAAAAAAACACTTGACCATATGCTAGACAATATATATTCTACTTACTATTCTAAATTCCTATGCTTACATCAATGTACAACTCTGAATCATGTTGGAATCTTATGCCAATCACACCACCATTTAAAATATTGCCATAGACAATATTTCATTATATAATAGTATTATACAAAGTACACCATGTAATTTATTTATGATCTTTCTAAAACTTATTTGAGTGATGATCATCCACACAATCTTAAGTTATCATATCTTGTTAAATTCAGAAACATCATTCACAACTTGGTCACACCGATTCTATTTTAAAACAATCATTCTCTTAGAACAACTACAACATCTACAACAATACTTAATACTTTCATACTCATGCTCACACATTTCTGGGCACCATAGTCCCCTATGTGGATTATGCCCACTAGTCTATCTAGTCTTAAATGAATCAGACCCCAAAGTTGATGTCACCATAACCATCCACTGTGTAACCTAGCTACAGCTAGACACCATCAACTGAACAATCGGGCCACATGTTGCCAGGCGCCATAATCCCCCCCAGTGTAACCTCCTCTTATCATTGGTCAATCAGTCCTACACATTTCTGGGTGCCATAATCCCATATAATCTACATCATCCCCAATCAATCAATCAAGCCAAATGCCTGATGGACCCTGGACCTGGATTGCAGTTTAATGTGTCAGCCATTACATTATATACCCCTTTATAATATTCTACAAAGTAATTAAATTTTTGCAAAAAAAGGGTCCAACAAATTAACCTACTATTTGATAGATAACTGTGGTTAAGCAATTCCAAATTTTTGTGATCAGTTTTGTCTACCACATCTGAGCATCTCAGAAATTGCCAAAATTTCTGGAATTCACATACCCAACTAATGAACACTTTTCTGTTACTGAATAATTGACTTTTGGCCCCATTGAAGTGCTGCTAATGAAATATATTACACAGTGGCTACCATATTTTTGCATCTATATCTACAGTGCACCCATATCACATCTGCTGCTGTTCACCTATACTGTAAACTTTTTAAATTCAGAGTAAATCAACATTACCTGGCTCAAAAATTTCTTTTTTATACCTTCAAATAGTAAGTCATGTTTGTCTGTCCATTCCCATGTACCCTTTTTTGCAGTAGCTGCAGCAAAGGCTCTATATACACTATAAAATTCCAGTTGAATTTATTATAAAAGTTACAAGACAGACCTAACTTCTCTCATTGACTTAGGGCCCGTGGATTATGTGATGGCTTGTATTTTATCAGAATGGGGGTTAATTCCTTTTTTTCTGATTAAATGTCCTAAAACTGAATTCTGTCATGGCTATATGACTTTTTAAAAAAATCAATTGGGATACCTTTGTCTTTGCATTCTTGTAAAAACATCTGCAGATGTCTTAAATGCTCTTATGGTTTCTTTGAAGGAATTATGACATCATCCATATAAATGGTAACATCACTCTTTATTTCTGGGGATAACCCTCTGTTGAAACACTTTAACAACCATGCTCCACTTTTTGTTAACTAAAACAGCATTCTGTTAAACTGATAGGATATGAAACCATATATTTGCTGTCCACTGGGTGTAATTTAATCTGACAATTACTGACTGTCAAGACTAATGTTGAGAAAAGTTCTTTATCACAGAACATCTTCAATAATTTGTTCATTGGTGGAGGCACATTTTGGTACATCCAGATGATTATATTTAGCTGGATTCTGTCCCAGCAAAGCCTTACTGAAACATATTTTTACTATAACCAATGTGTTATTTTATAGTGATGATCCCTATTTTTATAATTCCCCATTCTTCCATCTGTGACAATTGTTTTCAATGTCTGCACAGTATTGATGAGGTACTGGATAATATCACACCTGATGTGGTGTGTCATCGATAATGTTAATTCAGGGTTTATATGTTGGAATTATTCCTGGTCTATTAAAAAAACTTACCTTATTTATCTTATAATCTTTCACTGCTTTTCCACATTCTCCTTTATTTGTTTGCTCATTGTTCCATCCCTCTGTTTTACTTTGTATACTACATAATCTTTTGGCAACATTGTTTTGTTTGATTATAACCCTATTATATTGCCTTCACACATAATATTTTTCTCTTTATAATTAATCAAACACCCTGTTTTATGTATGAAGTCACACCATAATATTACATAATGAACAAGTTTTATTTAATATCAGCAAAACATGTATATTCCTGTTTTCTCACCCTTATTCAAACCCATACTTATTTTCTCACTTTTTTATTATTGGCCAATGTTACTAAGGTCTTCCTCACTGGCAGTGTTTGAACAACATGAATTTCTTTCATCATATGAACATTTAATGACTGATATTCAATTACCAGGGTCAAACAAAGCTTTACTTTAATATTATTAATCCCTATTTTAATTTTTGGACATTATTGAGTTGCAAAACGTATGATTTCATTATCCCTATCACAAATCAGATTGTCTACTTTTTTCATCCCTATTCCATATATCTTGCTTGGCTTCTATTTTCTATCTGTCTTTTATTAACACATTTTCCAAATTTGTTCCCCCTGGTGTCACTTTATTTTACAAACTACTGTATTTCCCATCATTTTTCCTACTCTATTTTTTTACCTACATATGCAAAACAAAAAAAAAAAAAAACCTTTTTTTTTAAACATTTATATCTAAAATTTTATTATTATATAATTTTACTTCTATCTCAGGAGGTAGTTATGATCAAATACTCAAGTTGGGTCACCCTTGTAGTGTCCACTGGTATATCATATGATTATATACACTTCATATGCTTCATATTTGGTGACCGATGTATGTTCAATTTGATAATTTGCTCATTAGAATGTATCAGATAATTTTAGCAAATGCAGTTATTTTTTCTGGTCACACAACCTGCTTAACATATCTAAAGTGGAATAATGGAGAGGAGAGGACCACCTTTTAATTTATTTGAAAGACACCAGGATTCTATATAAGAATTTTCTGGCCATCACCCCTATTTATTTAGTCATTGGAATGCATTTTTAAGTACAGTATCAGTAATTTATTTAATCAAATTATAGTAATGGCTAATTTGAAATAAATTTAGACAATTAATAATCAGAAACTAAATATCAATCTATGTTATATTTAATTTTATTGACACACAATGAAGTATTTAAAACATCATTGAGAGAATATAAGAGAAAATAAATAAAAATTAAAACTACTGATATGATTTTATTTTATTTCATATGAAACTAAATGACTGTTTTTTGCAGTTAAGAATTCAAGAGAAAGTGATCACTGATAATTCAATTAATAATTTTTTTTTACAAGTAAGATAAACTGTTCACATATATTATACAATTGACCATACATGTATTTACCTTGGAAGGATCTGTTGTTCAATAAGTTTGCAGTCTATAAGTAATCCATAGTATCATATTTAATAAGAGTTCACTTCAATTGTGGTAGTTCATGACATCAGGCAAAAAACAACATCAGCAAATAAACTTCTTTTGCTTGCAAATCTTATGATTTAATATGTATGAAAGAGTAGTTTGATATGTTCTTCATAGTTGTTTCAAAGCCTTATATTTATTTTGAATAGATTTTTTCAGGAACAAATATGTAAGAACCCTGATTGTTGATGTGTTTTTTTTATAGACCTGATTTTTTTTTTAGTCTCCTGCATAACTCTTGCTAACACCTGTTAATTTAGCATAAATTTAATGTAATTTAGACCACAAAGTCATCTTTTTTCAGGCCATCATTTTTAATTACCAAAAGAAGAATGCAATTTTGATTTATGTGTTGCTAATGGCTACATGATAAATGTTTATTTTCTTATATTTACAAAACTCAAAGTAGTTCTCCTTTTTGTTTTTATTATAATCTTTATATATATTTTTTTCAATTTATTTTAACACACAGATACACACACACACATATATATATATATATATATATATATATATATTGTAACGTAATCTCATGCACTCATTACTTTAATAATCATGCCCACACATTTCTGGGCACCATAATCCCCCCCCCCCTGTAAGTTAACTCACTGATCTAACTAGTCATAAACGAATCATACCACACATTTTTAGAGTGACTGAATCCTCCTACGTAACATATCATACTCATCTAGCTAGTCCAGTTCCACATTTGGGAACCATATCTTCCTCTGCAACCTTCCTAGCTACACTAGTCTAGAATATTATTGACTAAGCTCGCATGAAACTATAAACTTAGAGAAGATTACAAGGTGAGTAACAACTTCTGGTGAAACTAGCTTCAAAATCCACAAACAAGCAAACAAACAAAAGGTTATGAAATAAACTTAATATTTATCAAACCAATAAATAAATAATGAGTAGATCAATGGAATGAATATGAAATTAAAATATAAATTAGGCAATAAGTAAATAAGAATGTACATGACTGAATGGATGATGAAAACAAATAAACAATAAAATAATAAAATAAAATAAGTCTAAGAACAAAAAGAAAAGAATGAATATGTATCAGAATAATGAATGATTAAGATGATGGTAAAATAAGTGTTAATGGTGATTAAGATGATAATGGAATAAGAACTAATGAAGGGTGGATTAATTAGGATAAAAATTAGGATGAAAGAATAATAAAGAAAAATTGAAATGACAGATGAGAAAATGATGATGATGAAAGATGATGACCAGAACTGTAAATTTGATATTGAATTAAATGATAATGAGACAACTAAATCAAATACGAATTTCAAGCTTAACAAAACCTGAATATTCACCATAAAGTCAAACAAGATATACATTTCAGACAAAAGAAGCAATTGGTACTTTAAAGTTTGGTTGACTTTTATAAAATAGTGAATGTAACATAACTCCAATCCAACTACAATAAATAACTAAATATAAAATTTACCATAAACTCAGGTTCTACATTGCAACATTAATATAACTTATTCTTCTCAGGGTTCACATTAATTAAATATTTTTATACAAAATATACTTGGGTCAGTGAGAGGGATTTTTCCACTACCCAAATATAATGCACAAAATGGTTCTTGATACAAAGTTGAATTAACAAACATATTTAGTAATTTCAAAGAAACTTTATAAATTCCCTAACTATAATAAACTTTAAGCTTCAATAAGCGGGAATAATTTTCAATAGGTAAACACAATAACTTACTAACTTCTTTTTCTCAAATAAATATTAACAATGTGATCAAGATCAGTGAATGATAGATCTGTGGGTTCAAATAAACAGATTAACCCAATATTAAGTGTTTAATCTTTTAGTATACCATTTAAAACAATATACACACTAGATTAATAATATTTTGATTATTAAGTGATGATATACTCCTAAATTATAGGGCTTAACAAAATTATTATGATATATCAACATATAGTTAATCATAGTATATTGATTGATGACAATTTCCATATAATCATAAGATATGTCGATAGCAAAAACAATAATAATATGTGTGTGTTGATTAGCAATAAGACTATTGATAACTAAATAAATTTTTAACACAACAAGAATTATTTACATTATTTACAACTTTATTTTAGACACATTGCATGAAATAAGATACATCCATGAACTAAAATCATAGATGGCAATTAATTGGTATCCCTTTGATTATACACATAGTAAGTAATGACAAATTAATATAGTGTTATTCATAGTATCACTATTATTATGGGATATATTTCTACTATTATTCTATCATATAGAATAAGATAGTTACCTTATGTAAGCTAACTTAGCATTTAAATTATAAAACAAAATAAATTTAGGTCTTTGGGATATACACAACTCTTTAAATATAAAAACTCTAAGTTATAATTTAGTATATTACACTGTAACTATTTGATTTATTTGAATATAATAAGGGCAATTATCATATTCAGTACAATTAGTAATTTATTATCATTTACTATAAAGAGATTCATCGTATTGATGTGGAACAGACATCATAAGTTAAATGCACACATGACACCAAAAACATTGCCTATGTCCACAACTTAATAATTTAACAGTTAACTAATCTTACCTATCCATGGGTGAATCACTACTTGATGAAGATAAATTAACATTGTCCATGTACATCCCTTGCTCTTTTATATAGAAGTTCTACAAGCACTAGTAAGTTTTTGGTTGGTCTGTTTATAAACTGATGAAGATTACGCAAAATCATAAAGACACTATTTCAATTAGACAAACAATATAGATAGACCAGTTCCCTTAATCTAAATTTATCTTATTCTTGCTATTTGATTTTGAAATACTAAATGTCAACATATATGGTGGAAAACTACTTATATAACTTCCTAAGGGATCTAACAAAGGGAGGCTCTACAAAACAACATGATAGTTATATAATAATATGATGAATTTTAATACCTTCATAGTAACATGAAAGCTAAACACCTTCATAGGTATAAATGTGTGGGCAGTGCCTCGTAACGGTAAAATAGAATCTAGACCATGGGGAACATCCTCTTTTAGGATTAACTATGCTAACTGAGCACTAACTATTAATCAACCTTGCCAATATCATCCTCTCATTTAATCAGCAATGGGGGATTCTCTAACAACCAATGCACAATATTAATATTTTTATATTTGATGTCATTAAATGTGACACAAACTCATCAGCTAAAACTGTCACAAATCCTGATCAATACAATAGCAAGGTAAAACAACACTAATAATAAAAGTGGAAACATAAATATTCCATTTCACAATGCAGGAACTATTAATGTTTTATAAACAAACCATCAACATATTGGTAAAATGACCATTAATTATTTTAAAATAATTATTATACTTTTGTTATAGCAAGCCATGCACATGTAAACATTGATGACCAACCTACATTTTGTATTTAAAGTGGACATTTTCATTCATAGGCAAAATAAAGAAATAAAAGAAATGCTTATTAAATTATTTCATATAATAGAACAGTATGTCATTATGTGTATAATTTTGAGAAGTTTGGGTCGGTTTGTTCCCCATTCAATATAATATTAACATTTGTTTTAGCAGTGTTAGAGATAAATATCTCTCTCTCTCTTCCCAGATAAATTATATTTAATATTCTGTTTTCCCTTATTTTTAATTTTATTATAGTGTTGATTTCTTTTAAATCCTTTAATAATATTAGCAATTGCATTTTTATAATAACCAATTTTCAATAAGTCATTAACAAATAAATGTACAATTTTAATTTTATCACTAGAATATTTGCATAATTTTTCATTTCGAAATAATAAAAATATCAAAATGAAATGGATTTCAATGCCATTTATATCAGATGAGCAGGTCAAGTTTATTAGGAAAATTTATAATGGTTTGTGTCATATTGATTTTTCTCTACAAATAACATAAATAGATTGCTTAATAATTCTAAAATTCAAAATTCAAAGTTTAATCAAAATTCTATTATATATAGATTGATGTGGATGCGGCGTACAATACATTGGTGAATCTAAATGTACATTTGAGAAGAGAATAAAAGAACATATGCTTTTATATAATAGAATTCAAAAAGAGAATCAATATGGAACAGATGTAAATAAACCTTCATCATCTGTTATATTTGATCATAATAAATCTTGTCAATATGGATTTAAATTTGATTATAAAAATATGAAAATTATTCAAATTGAATGTTGTCATAATAAACATAAAATAAAAAAGGCTATGTTGATTTCAAGAAATTGTCAAATGTTAATGAATCGCCAGTCATCAAATGTTAAGATAACAGAATTGTAGGAAATCTGAATTGAACTATGGGTATTGTTAAGGGTTGTCTCGTTTTGATTATTCAACGTTATATAGTTGATAAAGACTACAAAGTGTATAGTCGAAAGTACTTCTAAAAGAATATAATTTATATAAATTGTACTGTATTTTGATATATATATATATTGATTTGTATATTACATATATTGTGAAACGAATACAGATATCAAACTTTATTTATTACATATATATATATATATATATATATATATATATATATATATATATATATATATATATATATATACATATATATATATATATATATATATATATTACAAGCATAAAGCTAAACTAGTCAATATAAAATATATATGTATAATGGAGAGAGAAAAGCAATGAGATGATGGGAAAGATATGAAAGAGAGATGGAAGAAGAAAATGAAATAAAAAAGAGAGAAATGAAATGAGATGATAGAAAGAAATGACATGAAAGGAAATGGAATGTTTTAAATAAAATTGAAATGATATAAAATGAACAATAAATTAGAGACTCTAAACGACTCGGCTCAGTGGGGTTACAATAAATTTAAAGCATATAGATGATGATCGAGAGATGTATAATCAAATAAAGGTCAAATTCAATTCTGATGAACTATAAGTACTACATCATATTTATAATCAACTACTAAACCATACAAAATGTAAATTTTAAAACACTAATTAATAGTTACCATATTAGTCCTAACAATAGATCATACATACTCTGAATAAAAAAGAAAAATTATCTTATATAATTATATTTACTAAAACAACAAGAATAAATAACCTCAGGGATTTTAAAACTAAAACTCTTGTGTAAAATTAAAGTTTAAGTTAAGTTGCTTAATAAAGAATTACTGTGATTAATAAATAAATAAGTGACATCTTAGCTGACCATAAAATAATTATAATATGTTCAATCTTAAAATAATAAACAAAACGAATATTAATTCACAAAATTTAGTGAATCAATTTAAATTTAACTAATAATGGCCTATTATCTAATATATTACTTGAGCAAAGAAAAGAGCAAGGGTACTTTTAATGCCTTTCCGTACTCATAGACAACCACTAAAGACGTCAAATGCAAATGGATTAGAATTCTTTAAATATATAAGATTTAAGATGATGATAGATGAAGTGCAGTGAATATAAGATAATGTGCAGCTTTTAAAATAATATTAATTAAAATATTCTTCTGAAGTACTAATATTATTAATCTGATATTGCATAATCTTTAGTCTGAAAGATATACTGATAATTAAAAAAAAATAAACTTTTAAGTAAGTATTTAATCATGTATCTGCTATAATGCAGTTATCTGTATTTGTGATTCAGTATGAGAATCATTTACTTTAACATAGCTTTTTATTTTTCAAGACAATATCAATTGTATTTAATTAACTCCGAATCTACTTGTAAATTTCTGAATTGAAAATTTATTAACTTTAAAAATTTAAGACTTTATGAACTTGGAACCCAAGACAATGATATATTTTCATATAAAAGCAAAACAAACAAACAAAACTTTTGAAATAATAATAATTTGATTTATTAATAATGAGAAGAAATGTTTATAAATATAGTGGAATACAAACAGTGCCAATACTGCGCTGATTTTATATAATTATTTGGACTAATTAATAACATTATTGTGTCATCTACTAATTATAATAACACACAGAACTATGTTTATATTGAAAACCGTAAGCTTAATTTTATACTCCTCAACTTAACAAACGCTAAGTTGGAGTATGCATATTCAACAATACTTTTTAAAAATATCATCACTAATTTCACGGATATAACTAATATCACAGCTAGATATATTTTATATCAGATTAAGCTAATACTAAAAATAAACTAACTTAAGTGTATGGGACAATCATTCATCAGAGATCAGTTATACTTTTTTTTTTTTCAAATAACTTTAGTCCACATAAAATTAATCCCTCTATGTTTTAAAAATAATGATGTAACAGACTTACAAATCCAGCGGCGAAATTCTGGATGAAAATATTAAATTATTATGTGTGAATTGCCACTTTATACCATATACATATTTAATATACTTTAAAATAAATATAACTTATTGTTGGTTAGCTTGTGCTTGATAAAACTATCATAGGAACACAATTCAAACATTGATATACCTATGAGCCTTAAATTAGTTACAACTACCTGAAGAAATACATTTCCTCAAACAAGCATATCTTGTCATCACAAATCTAAAACAAATGCAACATCACCTACTGTGGTAGAATTAGCATTAAATCATCATGGATGATAAACAAAAATATAAAGATACTAGGCTCCTCAGAGCTGGAAAAGAATATGCTGGCTTCCAAACATGCCTAACTTCGAGGCAAAAATGACAATGTCTGGAATTCATCTTCAGTACATCAGGGAACAGGAACACCCACTAGAAAAGCACAATACTCTCATGGATTTTCAATGCTTATAAATGTGATTATCATCACTGAAAAATACAATATAATAACCCTCTTTTGGGGACAACCACTATCAAATCATGGAATTACATTACAATAAGAATGGAGGATACTCTCGACTCCATAAACATATTCAAAAATTATAAACTAAGTCTAATTCTTAAGGCTACCAAATTCTAACTAATAGCAAGATATATACTTCACTTAAACTGACTAAGTTATTTCCAAAAAATGTATAAAATACAAAACGTATATCCAATATTCGAACCAACAAAGCAAACTATGTGTCAACTGACTACTGTAGAAAATACTTTAAACTTAAATGCATATAAAATTCTAGGCAAGGTACAATGCACACATAACAAAATATTAAATGCTAAAAATATAGTAACTAGTGGACTTTTGAAATTGTAAATTAAATGCAAGAATATTAACTTCTCGATGAATTTAAAATATTTGTAATTAATATTAATATAACATTCATAAAACAAATGAATTGATATTCTCTGATAAATTTCTCTAGTAAATTTAAAATAAAATTGAGTAAAACATCCCATTTATATGAAAATAAGACTGTGATATTTAAATCTCTATAATAAAATTATTATTAAATAGAAACTAGCTAGTGTAATGCTTCGTAAATAAACTAAATCTACTTAAGAATGGCAAGAAACATTTGCTCATTCAAATAAACGTATTTCGTTTTAAAATTTTAACCCTAGTTTATCTGTATATTTATGCAAAAAGTGTTACATAAAAATTTAATAGCATAAATATTTTTATGGTTTCATTCTTTTTTTTTTTTAAAACAATAAATCAGATCATAAAAAAATAGTAATACATTAATTCAAGTTCATATTTCGGCTCCGTGATGATTTTTTCATTTCATAATGTGTAGCCAAATTATCGAGGTTAAGATATCTATTTGAATTCGAAGCTTCAACTAATACATTTATATACATGGCAATCATTTCCAAACGAAAATGTTCAGTAGTTCTCTATATAAACATGTTCACTTTCTTTTATCTTTAAAGATAATTTTAAATGTTAAAATAATTAAACATCCTAAGCATAAACATAAGATGGCACTGGAAAATAAATTATTCAACTGAGTAGCATAAGTATAATAAGCATAAGCATAAGTAAAATAAGCCGGCATTGAAAACAATAAGTTCTTCAGCTGAGTACGTGTTTTTTTTATATTTATAATCATAGGTTCAAATGCGAAATAATTATAATATATCTATTTAGTTAACTTTCACTGTTCTTCTTTAGATAAATGCATTTATTTTTAAAAATAGAGCTTTTTTTTTTTTTTTTTAAAAAAAAAAAAAACGTTTCTTAATATTTAAAAATGTATTTCTTTTTTAAACAAATTTCCTTTTATTTTTAAAACATAAGAGTATATCTTACTTATAATTAAGGACGCTCCTTGTGTTATGAACTAAGATCAACGGTCATAAAGTTACTTATAAGTACTGGAAATTATAACAAGACATTACGTATTTGACAGAGACAAGTTCATTAATAATATTTTTAAATTCATTTAAAGTTTTACTTCCAAACAAATTCGTTTCATATTACTGGCATGAACGAGAATTAGCATTTTAAAATACATATTTTCTTCTTAATATTATTCTTTTGATAGCATATTTACATGTATATAGCATGTATTAATAATGCAATATATATATATCATCTATAAAGTAATAAAGTATTACTTTGTTGTCACTTTTAATTCATATGACGCTAACGCATTTCCATTTTAATATTTTAAAATGTTTGAATGTCTTTTTTTTTTTTAAATTTCTTCTTCACGTGTATTTTTAATTTGATAGGAGGTATACTATATTTTAGTGCAATAAAGTCTTTAGGCATAACAATACTTAATAATTTAAGTTTTACTTATAAATAAAGAAAAATGAATAGAATAAAAAATAAATGAAATAAGAGATGCTGTATTTTTTCTGCAAACATTTTACCGTAAATTTTAATGCTTCAACTGGAATGAAAAACTGTCAGGAAAAACGGATTACCTGTCTTTTAGCCTTCAACCAATACTGGACAATTTAAAATAATGGTTTTAAAAACATACTTTTATCTTTTTTTAAAAAAAATATAAATTTTAAAAATTACTTTTTATTAAATTACTATTAAGATTCAGCTACACATATATTTTAAAACAGATCAGCAACTGAATAACCCTTTAGATCTTCCGTTTATCTCACATTCTTTCACCCCCCCCCCATAGTTTATTTAAAAACTAATAAAAACTATTTTTTATTAAATTTAAATATTCCAAGAAACTAGCTCTACAATCGATCTAACGACCTATTCAATATAATTTTTTATACCACGTGACTTCAGCTGGAAAATCAAAATTTTATTATTATAAGTATTATGCCATAATTTTTTTTTAAATGATATTTTATCCAACCCATAGTAATAAATATAAAATTCAAAACTCTCCCTCTTTATTAACTTTTAAATATTTCTTTCATAAATTTATATCCATCCATTTATTTGTTTATTTTTTATAAATATTAGAATTAAAAAATTTTTTTTATTTTTATTTTATTCTTATGTTGATGTATCTTTCTTGTCTACACACACACATTTCCATATACGGATAATCTATAAATATGAGCTCATCCATTGTTAAAAGTTATTCTTTTAAAATTACAAAACTAAAAATATTATCAAATATTTAATTTAAAATAATTATGTAAGTTGAACGCTACTATCTTACATCTAATAAATACTGTTATATTGTTCTAATAAAACTTACACATTATTTTTTTAAAATTTATTACTATTCATTCCAACTTATTAATAATATCTTATTATTATTCTTTAAACATTAGAATAAATTATACAATAGTTATTTTAGAATACATTTAATATTACTTACAAACTGACAACTATTTCTGATATCTTTTTTTTTTTTTTTAGAATTCAAATTATTATTTAGCATTTCTTACCAACCTAACTCATATACCTTTTTCAAATACTTAGACATAATTCCATAATACAACAATGATTATAATAAATACAAGATTATCCTAGTTTAGTTATTAACTAATTTAATTTTCATTTTTATCATTATTATCTTTTTTTTAAATCAGACAATTTCAAACCAAAAGGTTAAGCTAAGATAATCTTTGGCTCTTTTTGGATCTAAGAGAAACTTTAGTTAGGTACAATATATATATATATATATATATATATATATATATATATATATATAGTAACCCATTGCTTTTGGCACTTGGTTTTATTTAGCTTTATTTCTGAATGAAATCAATGCTATTCTTTAAGAAAAATAAAAAAAGATAAAATAAAACTAGTAGTAATTGGTTAGTAAAGTGTGCTATTCACTCACCTAGATGTCGTTTATGTGATTAACTAACATATATTCCTAATGCAATATTATGTTTTTAAAAGAACATGAACAATTTAATTAACATATTGTTTACTAGAGCAAATTAAGATAATGTAAAACAAATACAATAAATTGTAGTTAATTTTAGATGGTTAAAGAATGAAAAAGACCCATAAATGTCAATTAAATAATTTTAAGATATTTTATTGTAAGAAAAAAGTAACTTCTTATAAATTCATTTGTAGAAAATAATTTAGGTTTAATTAAAATCACAGGTAATTATTGTTAATTAAATGTATTTATTATTTTCATTGTCAAACTGCTTTGTAACACAATTTATAATACTGAAAACTATATGATTCTAATAAGTTTTCCTTTCTTTTGTTTATGGCATAACCAAGTGATTATTTTCTTTCTTGGAAGAGGTCGCTAGAGTTAAAGGAATGACAAATTTCATACTGAAAATCATTTTTTTAGAGAGATAGTCTGCTAGTCTTGAAAAGGTTGAACAATACAAAATTTTGTAAGACTATTTTTTTTGTTTTGTAAACAAAAATTGGCAAGTTAATAAAATTGTATTTACCATGGTAAAATAAACACTCCGGTAAGACATTCTGCAATTTTTATGCTATCTATCTATTTAAAAACTTTCTACATTTAAAATTTATTGCTTCATGAAAGTTAAAGTTTATTAACAAAACCTAAAAAAATAGAAAAAATAGCTAAGAATATTAATTATAAATTTATTAAATGCACATTGATTATGTAAATAATATTTACTATGGCTATATTATTGAGGTTATAGTCTTAGTAAACATTATTTATCTAAGAATATTAAGCAATTTATTTTTTTGTCTAAATTAAGAAAAACAAATAATTTCCAAGTTGGAAATATTTATGTAGTGACTTATTATTATTTTTTAACATTTTCTTGGTATCAGAGAAAAATAATTAAAAGAAATATTAAGAAGAAAAGAAAAAAGAACTAGAAACATATTTTGGTGCTGATTCTAAAAATATCATCTGCATATCTAAATCATGCCATTTTATACATTAAAATATGTTTTTATTAGCCAAGAATTGTCTAAAAAAGAAATTAATAATAATAATACTCAGCTATCATACACCTGCATGTTTGTTTTTGTTTTGTTTAATAGAAAAAGAACCTCTCTTTTGAAATAAAAATGAAATTATATATGTGCAATCTTAAGGGAAAAATTACTATTGGAAAATCATATTCTAAGATTGTGAACAAGAACTAAATATCTTTACTGACTTAATAATAAAATTCAATTATATGTTATACTATTCACAAGGTGGAATTCTTAAAACTTCATATATGCTATAGGTCAACTGCAGTTATTATCATAATAATCTCTCGGAAAAGTGTGCATTTTCGTCCATAAGTAAGCTAGCTAATTTTACGTGTAGTCAATAAATAATGTATTTGTTTATCATCTATGTTAGAATTTTCATTTTCTTTTCTTGGATCCAAAATTTTATTAGTTTAAAGTGAGAATTAATTTTCAGTTCTACTATAATATTCTTTACGTGATTATTATTAGAATTGCTAAATATAAAAAAAAAATACTTTTCATTAAAGAAAAAAATGTGTTTATTACTTTAATTTTTTTGTAAAATGTGACCGGATGAAAACTCTTCACCTGGACTAACAGCTCACAGAAAAATAGTTCTGCTAATGAGATAATATGCATCTGTTTATCTAATGTTTTTTTTTAGAAAAACTGATTTGTAATTTTTTTTTAATATCACTATATTTTATATCTGTCAGGTAACATTGTAAGGATATAGTAATGACAAGTGCATGTCTTACTATCATTATTCTGGGTTAAATTTGTATTTAATGTGAAGTAATATTTATGAAATATATCTAATTTATTACATGCAACTGAATATTGAACATTGCATGTTAGGTACTTAAAATAAAAATATTTTATATTTATTTAACAGGTAAAATATATATTTAAAATTATCAGAAGTAACTCTAAAAAATGCTATAAGAAGATATTTCTTGATTAATGTTTGAACATAATTTAGATTATATTAATTAAGTAATTTAGTAACAGTTATTCTTTAATAACACATCCACTTTATTTGGTTTAAGCTAGTATGCTACCAATTATTTTTGAATGTTTCTTTATTAAAATTAAAATTATTATTCTTTTCTCCTGACATGTCCATTGGTTTCAGATATTGATCAAATTATAGATCATAACATAGGTTTATTATGATTACTGTGTCTTCTTATCTTGCCTAAGTGTAGGATTGATATATGCTTAATATTAGCATATGTATTACTTATAATGTATTTTATTCTGTGGGATGAAAATGATCTCCCCAAAATACTTTATTTTCCATGGGATGATTAGTTTTGATACAAGATTATGGTAGGTTTGATAGTCCAGATAATCGATTCTCATGAATAGAATGATCCATAGTTGATATAATATTTAGTAAACTTAAGGTATTTTAAATCCCAAAAGTGGATTATACTAGGTGCATGTTCGTTTTCTTTAGGTGGTCAGGACATAGATTCCACATCTATTCATTTTATGCCTGAGTAATAGGCAGGAAACCACCAAAAAACTTCAGTGTAGTATTTTACTCTGCAGACATTTAATGTTAGTCTGCATTCTTCATGTGAATATAAAGATACTTCCACCATAGAAGATGTTGATTATTGTGTTTTGTTTTAAAAAGTTATGGCAAGGATAAATGTTAGGTTTGAGGTGTTAGTTCCTCAAGGTGCACTTTAGTATCAATAGTGCCTTAATAATTGAGATCAATATCTGTATTGTGCTACTGAATCTTGCTAGTAGTTGACAATCAATCCAATGGAGAATGTTAAGTTAAAATTGCATATTTTAAAATGCTTATTTTGTTTTGAGGAATATTCAAACGCAATTTAGTGTCAGTTGATAATTAAGAAATATTCATAGTTTGAATTACATTTATAAGTAAAATATTTATGGTAACTTAGGTGGACATTAAGTTAAATGTATGATGGTGAGTGGGACTTCTGATAAATGATTCATAATTAGTAATAGGTTGTTCAATTATAAACAATAACCTAATTAACTTTATTGGAAATAAATGTAATAATTTGTCTACTTCTTATCATAGTATTAATCATTAAAAAAACAAATTAGTCAATAACTTTAAGTAAAAGCTTTATAGAAAGGTTACCAAAATCATAGATTAGTGTATTGGTAAATGAGATGCACTTTTTAGCTAGTCAATTCAATGCAATAGCATGATTGCAAACATGTGAATTTATAATTTTAATCTATACCTAAACAGGAGACAGATTAATGTTGATTTATGTTTTGTATCAATGAGATATTATTCAATAAACTTGTATGTTTTTTTTTGTTCTGTGATAGTAATAAATTATAGTCTTGTCAATATTCATGGTGAATTCATTTTTTATGCTAAATATAAATGTGTTTGCACGGTATTTGTAAAACATTTTCTTGAGTCTGAAATCCTTTCAAACTCTCAAAACTTGATATACTAGATTGACAAATTTACACAGATAGGAATATTTCATTTCATTTCATTTTAATGAGAATTATTTATGAAATTGCAAACTTCAGACTAAAAATTAGGTAAGTGTAAAAATGAACTTATCCCCAAGTCATTAACTCTGACTGCATATTATTCCATTCACATTTTAGTTAAATTGTCGAAGTAATGAGTCTTAGTTAATTTATTGTGTTGTCATGGATGATGGAAGGACACAAAAATAACCCTTGTCTATTTATTATTCTGGCTGAGATTCTGGATAAAAAGGCCATATTATTCAAAATTGTATGTCATTATTGAGTATAATTATCACTTCTTTAATTAATATTGTATTTGCTATGAGATATGAAGACACATTGAATTTGAAGTAAAGTAAATGTTTCCTATAGCTGACCAGAATGCCAGACATAAGTGACAGTGCAGTACTGTCAAGCATTTTCTTAAATTAAACAAAGAAACCCTGCTCAGTTGGTTAGAGCGTTACCTTAAATTTCAATAATCAAGAATCTAAGGACCCAGGTTCGAATCCCATGCTAGTACTGTCACTGGTCAGGCCAGCAACACCTGAAGAAGAGGGGAGAAAAATACCTCTCGAAACGTTGTGCATATACTAACCTGTTTGCTGTGATATTACTAACAGTTAGTGCATATACTAACCTGTTTGCTGTGATATTATTAACATTTGTTTGCTGTGATATTACTAACAGTTGGTGCATATACTAACCTGTTTGCTGTGATATTACTAACAGTTGAATGCATTTGGAATATTTAACTAAAAATTAAACTTTTCTAAAGACATTCAACACACATATTAGATGATGGAAATAGTCCAATATAAAAATACATCTAGGATATCAGTTTACATAAACTTTAAACTGTTTGTTTACCTTATATATTAACATGCATGTACTTAGATAACTATTTTATTTTACTGCTCTTCATTATTATACAAAGTCTTTTATTTATTTATTTGACTTGATTACTTTAAATCATTTATTTATTTCCTTTTTATTAACTTGCGTATATTCAAAAACTATTTTATTTTATTACAACTATTTTACCTTTTTTTCTACAGATATATTTATTTGTTTAACTTGCTTCTATTCTACATATTTCCATTATCTTACTCATTTATTTAAACCTACAGACTTTACTTTTGAATCATTAATTTATCCTATTTATTTAACTTGATTTTATTGATTGATTTTCTTTCTTAATATGTGCATGGCTGAAAAAAAAACGTTTATTTTATGAAGCCTCTTTTATTATTATTTTACATAAACAACTCCTCATTTTAACTTTACTTTTAATTTTAACTAGTGACATTCTAATTCAGATTATTACGTACATGTAATAATTATTTTAATCATAGTCCATTTCAAGTCCTTATTGTTTCCATCTACTTTAATATTCCTTCCCTATTACTAACTTTTAAACTATGTCAGGTGGTTCTTTCTTTTTTTCTAGTAATTCACTAATATAAATTATTTTCCATATCTTCATGTCTATCCCTCGATTAAAATTTATTGCTTTATCTTTTTCCCATTCTGTTCTATTTTCTGCTTTATAGATTAGAAATCCTTTAAACTTCACAGACCTCCATATTATTTCCTACCATTAATATTTTTTCCTATTCTTTCTTTTCATTTTAAGCCTTCATTTAAGGCAAACTTTTTAATATTTATGTAAAAACTTTTCAATGCTATCTTCTACCTTGGACTTCTGTCTCTCTTCTACTTCTTGATCTACATTTGTTTCTACTTTATCTGTTTCAACACCATCTAGTTCTGCTTTAATTTCTATCTTTTTTATCACCCCAACTTCTGTTTCAATTTCCTAACTTTCTTTAATTAAATCTAACTCTATAATCTCTTGATTTATCTCTACCTTTCCTATTATCTCACTTCTCATTTCTCTTATTTCTCTAATCATTTGTACATTGAACTCTTGCTGACTTTTTTTGATTTCTTCCCTAAATTCTTAGATCATATTCATCATTATTTTCATCATCATCTGCATATCAGATATGTCTTCTTTTTTATTTCCTCCATTTTTGAAACAATATAATTTTTTAATTTGACTAAATTTAAATATGAGCTGTTTATTATTTTCTTACTTGGAACACATGGCTCACTCCACCCACTTGTCCTTTCTCTACTCATTCCTAAAGCTGTAACTCTGCCCAAAATATCCAACAGTCTTTAATTTAAAAGAATAATTTATTTGAAATAGCATAAATGCCAGATCTTTTTTCATTTAAAGAGAAAAGTTTTGCTCAATTCTTTTTTTAAAATTAAACTTCTTTAACATACATAATTTAGCTTTCTTAAAAATTTTCAAACAAGAAACAAAGTATTTAATTACTATTGTTTCTTAAGTCCAACACCAAATTGGGAATAGCCATTTGTACTGAGTGTGTGGTGTACCAATAACAAATTAATTTAAAAATCAATTTGAATCCCTGATAGAGTAAACACAATATTTATTTTTAGTCTTCAAATAAAATTATCTTATGAGAGCAACTTATAAGACTAAATATAACACAGTATTTATTATTAATTTCTTGCCATTTATGTATTGCTCCACTATGGCACCTTGGACAGAGAAGAACATACTCCAAGAGTATGTATATACAAACAATAGCTATAAAATATATAACTAACATTACATTTCCAGAACCTAACTTCTTCTTGACTGTTGAATTCAACATCACATTCAAAGCACTTTTTTGTTTTGTATACATAGTCACCAGTTATTTATCCAGAGAATAAGTAGTGCACTTTAAACAATGGCCACTAATTCAACGTCCAAGATATTCCCATGACTAGCTCAGCTACTTGTAATCAATGACAAATTATAATTTTAGTTGAAAATAACTGACCGACAAATAAAGTTTTAAGTTTAAAGACAATTTATTTTAATTAAATTATTAAACTAATTTTAAATATTTTATAAATCTTATCTACAAATACACGCACATATATAATTTACACACCATAATCTTAAGAAAAAGCATTAAATAGTATTTGGAATTTAACTACAAGGAAATTAATATACTGGCACATGAATACACACAGCATTTAAACACACATATTAAATAGTTCATCTCTGTGTGATATAGAGTTCTTAAACTTGACTCTTTATGAATGTGATGGCTACTTTATAAATTAATATAAGAAAATGTTTTACCTAGGATTTTGAACAGGAATACTTCTTGCTCTTTGCTGCTTCTGATGAGATATTTCTAACCGGTTTGATTTGAAGTTTCTATATGGAGGTTTGATACTGATTATTCCGAGGCATTTCTTTAAGACAATTAGACAATGAGCAGATTCAGGTTGTTACACAGGCATTACATAAAATCGAGAGATTTGGCTGTTTTCATAGGACTTCAGGCTAGACAAAGACATATGTTTTTCTGAGATTTTAAGACTGCATTCTTGATTCTGGATGTATAACAATATGACTGATATAATTCTCTCAAACGCAACATTAATGTGACTGTTTGACTAAACACAAACTCAACTAACTGTCCAATAAAAAATTGGCTATTTATACATATGGCATTTTGTCAAAGTTTTTTTCATTAGTAGCTAATTGTTTGGTGATAAACTTTTTAATCCTGTTGTCAAAATTCCTTTAATAATCTTATGTTTTTGAAGATCATTTAATTAGTAGCCATGCACATATGTTGTTTTTATATTTTAATTCATATCCACCACTGAATGCTTTTTTACTATATTAACTTTCATTTATATTTCAATATAATATTTATTTTCATGTGTTTTCATCCTATAAGATTTTGGCATGTACATATATAAATTTTATTTTAAAATTAACACTAATTTTAAGATTACCTTTTTTCTTTAATTTAAATAAAAGAGATTTATGTTTTTAAACTTTTTATCTTATATTTTAAATAACAATACACAAAACTCTTTAACTTCTTTTATGGAACTTTTAGTTTAACTTTTCTAACCAAACCTTCCTCCCCTTTTTTAATTAATTGTAACTTTTATTTCAAAACTAATACTAGAAAACTATTTGATTTTTTATCTTACATTTTGACAGCATACTACATTTTGTTTAATAAAGAAACTCTTTAGATTTTCATAACTTATTTATTTGTTGATTTATTATTTTAATATTTTTTTTGATAAAATTAATATGTAACAACTACAATCTTAGTACAATATATATATATATATATATATATATATATATATATATATATATATATATATGTACTATAGATTATAAACTATATATATATATATATATATATATATATATATAGTTTGTTTAATGCTATTTTTGTAATTATGTTTAATTTTTAACAGTAACAGCACAAGAAGATATTCCCATTATATTTAGAAATACCTATAGTCCTGCAACACCTATAATTTATAGTAAATGGTGTATTACAGCAAACTATTTAATACCAGCTAACCAAACTTTAAAAAGAATCGTACTAATGTTTTATGGCATAGTCATTTACAAATACTCTCTTTCACAAACTAATGGTGCACAGCAATATGTATATTTCGGGTTTAATTTAGATACAAACTTGAGTGAATTTAGTACTGTATGTGATCCATATCTTTATCCTTCGTTGTTGAAACTAAACTTTACTTGGAAAATTACTTCTGCATATGATGTTGACTTTGATATGGAAAACACTAAAACTCAAAACTTTATCCCTTTAAATGGTAAGTAATGTTTTATGTCTTAGTATAGCATGTTTTTATTCTGATGATATTTATCAAACTTAAAATTATATTCAACATAATTATTTTTTAAATATAGTATTAATACTACACACCTCTGTTTACCTTCCAAATCTCTCAGATCTTTCATAAACCAAAATTTGGAAGAATCATTTAAATGAAGTTATAAATAATATCCACCTTCTTTTATATCAATGCTAATATATTTTCTCAGATAAAATAAATTGACATTGATAAAATGAAATTTTGGAAATTAAATTTCATTTGAATAATTCATTGAGTTTCATATATTCAAAATTATCTTAATATAATATTAAGTATTCATGGTTAATAGTTGATGCTATTTTCAACTTAATTAAAAAAATATTTGGTTATGTAATTTTTGACAATCTTAGTAACATTATAAATCTATTTTTGTGCTTTAAAAAGTTTATATTATCAGGAAATCATAGTAATAAAAACTGAAAAATTATTTATATTATCATAAAGTATCTTAAGAATGTTCCTACACAATTAATCTCAAAGTTCATATGATACTGATTGATTGTTGTAATATATATCAATATATGGTGTACTTTTTAATAGTCCACTATTCTAAAATAAAAATTTGTTATATAATTTAAAATTTTATTAAGCCCAAGAAACATTTACTTATTAAACTAAAAAAAAGCCAATAATGATATATTAGATTATAGGTTTTGAACTTGGGTTAAGTTAATGGAAATTTATAAAAGATCTGATAAGTAAAATAATTAACTCAAGATGCATATAAATAATAACCTATAGAGTAATACATACATACATACATGCATACATACACACACACACACACACACACATATATATATATATATATATATATATATATATATATATATATATATATATATATATATATATATATATATATATATATATATATATATATATATATATATAGTAACCTTCCTGGTTGGCACCAGAAAGAAATGTGGGAATGTCACATTTGTGCTAACAATGGCTAAAGGTAATTAGTTGAGAAAAATGAATTGTGATATAATTTAATATTTAAAAATGAGTTTTTAGAAAAACTAAACTTAAATTGTGATGTAATTTGCTAGTTAAAATGAGGATTTTAACAAAATTATAATTTTAAATGGGTATATTGATTGGTGGAGTTTTGGACTATATGTTTAGTGGTAGATGTTTGTGTATAGTAGGGGATTTACATGTCATAATAGGCAGATGCATAAATATATTATGAATTAGAATTTTCTTTTCTATATTTTATTTATAAGTTACTGATTATATATTGTCTTAGAATCTTATGTTTTAAAAAAGATAAAGATTATTTGTAATAGTAAATAACATTTCTAAAATTAATAATAGGTATTTAATATTTTTTTATTAATATGTTTATTATATTCAAACAATGTATTGTTAAAATTTTTATAAATAATATTTCTGGCAAGCTTCCAAAGTTGATTGTCATAGAAACACAGAGGGCATGAGTGAAGGGAGACAAAGATTTTCAAAACTTGAAGAAAGTAAATTTTTCCAAGGGAGAAAATGTAAAAAAAAAAAAAATACTTAAAAGAATAAAAAAACTCTCTAAAAGTATTACAACAAATATAAAAAAACATCGCAAGGATTCTAATGATATATTTATGGAAAATTTCTATTATACTACTGGAGTAATAAAACCATGAAGAGATAGACCCAGAGGGAAATCAGCTCCAAATTTCTGTCAAACGATGGTTCAAGTTCACTACTTTTAAAAATACCTGGATGTCACATAAGATAAGTAATTATAATTTATTTTAAAGTATTGCCAAAAGTAAATAATAATAAAATGACAAAATTATTTAAAGTAAAGTTGGATAAATTTTTCTTGTTAAACACTAGAACAAAATGCTTAATATTCAATTCTAATCATTTTCAATCAATCTTCTGTAAATTAAAAGTTAAAACGAAAAAGTTTATCTACTTAAGTTTATATCAAGAAGATAATTTTCTACTGTATAACTTTGCTATTTGTGTATATATAGTGAAATAATTTCAATGCATGCAAATGTCATTTTTAACGCCCATCACGGAAATCTAGAATAAAAAAAAAACTCTTATCATTCTTAACAAGTTATGCTTAACAATCGAATAGACATTTTTTTTATGTTATAATTTACTATTATTTTTGAAATTAATATGTATGTTTCTTTCAACTTTCAATTTTAAAAAAAAAAAAAACAACTTAACTTGTAATAATGGGATAGTGACAAATATTTTTTTTTATAGATTACAATAGACGTACAACCTATTTTTTTTTCGTTTTTCTTTTAAAAGAACAAAACAATGTAACTTCTTATATATTATAATATGATAACATATTTTGTAAGATCTAAAAATTATACTATAGGTGATTATATATATTTGAGTGTGTGTGCATGATGCTATAAATTATTATTATTATCATTATTTTTATTAATTGTATTTATTATGCTTAATTTCGCTAATGAACTTTATTTTAAAAAATAAAGAATTAAAACCATGTCTGTTATAAGTTGAAGGTAGAAATGGTCAGAGATGAGTAGATTATTTAGATTGGGTTTGGAGATATTAATTAACCCTCACGTATATAAGTATAAGGATAAATGTTTGTTTAATGTTTTTCCATGATTCTCTTTGGTTTTGTATATTTAGTGTTCGATTGTGTACATTGATTATAACATATATGTGTTGTATAAATTTTTATCATATGTATAAAAGATGATTGATTTATGGCATCATCCAAGTTTTATAAATAATCTAATAAAATATATTTCAGGAAAACATTATATTTATAATATAATCAAATGCACATATTCGAAGATATATGATTAACCTATTAAATAGTAGTCAATTTTGATTTTACCATAGAAGACATGTAATTGGTTATCAAGGTGTATAAATAATATTTTTTTTCAGTTATTGTTTATTTTTGATTTTACTTTAATAAATGTTATATTGAATAAATAGTGCATATGAATTGCTTGATGTTATATATATGTTTGATTCTCCATTTCCACACACAGACACATCTAGTTAACATAACATAGTTATAGAAGATATAAGTTTGTCAATATAAGTCAAGTTTTATTTAATTTGTGTGGTGGTAATAAATCTCAGTATTACAATGCTAATAATATATTTTACTTTGCTTAGAATAGGTGGTGATTTGGATAAAAAGATACCCAATCTTCATCATTGTCTATACTGTAATAAATGTAATAATTGTCAAATTTTGCAACAGTTTTAGTATTGAATAGATGCTCTGAACATATTTAAATTAACCTTATAGTATTATTGTTTATAGACATTTTTATCATCCTTGTTGGCCTCATATATAAAGACCATATCCTATAATCTCAACTGAGCTAAGCCATAGAATAATTACAATATAAAACATTTTAAATAAGTTTAAGTATAATTTATAATTATAAATTTTATTGTATTTTGCATAGAATTGGTGCCTGGGCAATTATAAATATAATAAAGTAAATAAATGAAGAAGATGGAAGTTATAGGGAGGGTTAAAGTGGCTGCCCAATCATGGGGCCTGATAATCATGGGGCCCAATATATTTAGGTTAAAGTGGTGCACAATGTGGATGGCTCGATATATACACTGGGGCCTGATATATTTAGCATAAAGTGGCCACCCAATCATGGATCCCTGTTTAATTAAGTCTCATAACCTGATATATTTATGGGTTAAATGGTTGCACAATGATTGGTGATCGATTCATTTTCGTTCATATGTGTATTTTGTTCTTTATTGGAGATTATATATTATACATATTATTATGAATGGCACACAATGTGGCAGCATGATTAGTTAATGATAGTGGAGTGAAAAACAGCCAGTATGTTGGATTTGATGATTATTATTTTAGATAGGGGTTAAGTGGATGCCCAACTGGGACTTCGACATTTATGGGTTAAATGCTAGTTATAAAATTGGGTTAAATGGATGTCCAATCGTGGGATCTTGAATACTTAAGTCTCATATCTTGTAGAGTGTCTATATTTTTGTTGATATATATTGGCATATATCTGACATGAGAAGTAATCCATTGCCATTAGAATTACTTTATTCCTGTTTTAAGTATACAGTTATTGCAAAATTGGTTCCAAAATAGTTTCAAGTTGGCAGTTTTCTTATTCAAAGATTTTATATATATATATATATATATATATATATATATATATATATATAAAATCTTTGAATAATCTTCCAGATTTATATATATATATATATATATATATATATATATATCAATCTGGAAGATTAATGGAAATGTTTGATAAAGTGGAACTAGGGGTAAATGGAGCATTAACTAAGGTTTGAAATAAGCAAATTAGAGTTTGAAATAAGCACATACCTGAAAGATGTGTAATAGATATATGAATGTCAGATGTATAGTTTAAAAAGAACCATTTTTTTAGGTGAAATAAATAAATACACCCATGAGACAGCTTAGTTTTAATTATAAACTATATAAATATCGCAATTTATAGTAAATGTTAAAGTTAATAACATTATATATATATATATATATATATATATATATATATATATATATATGGTAGATATACGCCATCTGTGGACATATATATATATATATATTGCTTATCAATTAAATATAGTACTGATGCTAGATAAACATACAATTATTGATAGTATTAAATTATAATGTGTTAATATTGTTCATATTTGGAACACTTCTGTTATAGAAGGTCTATAATTTTGAAGGTTAGATAACATACTTGATTGTTGGAGTTTTGTTGGTTGTGTTGCAAGTTTTGGTGATGGATGGTAAATTTTTGTTATTGTCTTAAGTATATGGTGTATTCATGTCACTGGTGACTGATTGTTCTCATTCACTGCTCCAACCCAAATTATGATATCAGTTGTTAGTTATCATGAAGCAGTTAACAGTAGTACTGCCATGATTTTGCCTCTAAGACTCCAGAGAGAGCAAGTAGAGTTCTTTCTAATATATATGTAATATTTGTCTGTAAGACTCCCAAAGATGAGCAAGGCAATATTTTATAAATAGCCCCTAAGACTTGGATGTAAGCAGGGCATTGTGATAGTGTTTGTAGTTGAATATTATGGGTTGTGGTAGCTTAGAGTGACTAAAGTGGGATGATCATAAGAGTGTTTTTGGAGCATTGTCTGTTTTAAGAGCAGTGATGGAATTCTTCTATCCATCTCAAAATTGTGAACTGCTGATAATTATTTTGTCTGTCAGTATTTGTTGGATCTTTAGAAGAATGGATGAATATATAACTTGAATATATAGCTCATTCTTAACAGCCTATTTTCTATATTCTTATGCAAAGATTGACATTTACCATATTTAAGTAAAAATTGTATCTCAGTCGTCATAATAAATGCATGTCATCATTAATTTGATTTTGGTTATAATTTTTTTTTGGGTTATAAATGCTGGTTATAATATTTGGATGCACCCAATACAACATAAAGATAAAAGAAGATGTTTAAATTATTTTGGTCTTTTATCAGTTATTTGAATTGGTGTAGTTTGTAATATAACTATAGTGGATCATGTAATATTTAATTAATAATTTCAGCTATGTTTAGATGAAAGTTATCTAATTAAAACTTAATGTCTTCTTGCCTATGTGTGTGTGGAAAATCGAACATTATTTGGAAAAATAAAATTGTGGTAATTTTATGTCTTTTATGTAGTGATGGTGAATTTGAATTGTTGGTTTGGTGGACGTTGGAGCTGGTAAACCTTGTTTTCTTAAATAGTATTAATAAACTTTTAAAGAGATTATAAAATGGAAGAATTCAACTTATATGATAGTTTGGGTGGGTTGCAAGAGCTGCCATATCCAGTCATTATTGTGATGTCATCTGTTCTTAAATCAGGAAATAAAGCTATAGATATGTCATATGGAGAGTCTAGTACGATGATAAATACTATCCCTCAAACTGTAGATGATGATATTCTGATGTTGTTAAGAAATATATTAATAGAACTAAAGTCAGGACAAGAAAAATTAGAGTCTGGACGAGTAGATGATAGAAAAACTTCAGAAGAGATGTTTGCAGAACTAAAGTCTGGACGAGTAGAAGATAGAAAAAAGTCAGAAGAGATGTTTGTAGAATTGAAGTCAGAACTAAAAGAAATAAAAATGAATCAAGATAAGTCATAGGAGAGGATGTTAGAAATAAATGCTAGTATAGTTAGGCAGAAGCAAGTTGTGGGGAAGAAAGTAAAAAGCCAGGAATCAGAGATAGCAATAGAAATAAAATTGAGTCAAAAGAAAGCAGAGGGTAGGATAGTTGAAATAATGTCAGAAATGTCAAAGATAAAATTAGAAGTGAAACTAGAAACAAAGATAGAAACAAACTTAGAAATACCCAAAATGAAGCTAAAAATGAAAGAGAATATTAATGACCAAGTTATTCAGATTAATAAAAATGTTAGTTTAGCCAGTGTTGAAATAAATGTATACAAAGAACTTAGAGAAATAGATAATCAGGACTCAAAATTAGAGAAAATTGAAGATATAGACATGCTTTCAAAAAGAATCTTGATAAAGAGAAAGAAATTAATAAATCAATGAAGACAGAAATAATTTCCATAGACGTGAAGTATCTAGAAATTTTGGAGAACAAATTGCTTAAGGTTACTGATATTACTGGTAACAAAATTAAAAATAAAAATAAAGACATATTTCAAAGTGTGTTCTTGATTATTTAAAACATAAGGTGAAGGCAAATGTTTTCAAAAGAATATTTTATGGAGCTACTAAACATGTAATATGTAGGGTGAAATGTTTAATAGAAAGTGTTAGTCATGTTTATTGGTAAGGTGAAAATAAAATGTAAAATTAAGAATACAAAGAAGTTTGATTTAAATTTTCTTAGAAAAGTTAGTAATCCGGAAAGAGATTTAGGCAAAACCAAAGTAAAGCTTAAATGTAAAAGAAAGAAGAAAACCAAAGTAGATTTTATGAGAAAAATAATTAATCACAATGAACATATGAAGGAAATTAAAGAAAAGTTCAAAGAAATGAGTAAAGAGAAGGTAAATATAAGTTATCTTAGAAAGATTATGGATGAAAAAAAAGAAATTAGAAAGGTAAAAACTAGACTAAAGAAGATTGAGATAATGTGTCTTAGAGATAAACTAGTCAGAAGAAATTAAATAAAGAATAATCGAGCAAGGTTTAAGGTTGACTATAATGCTTGCAGTTTGGTTCCATGTTTTGCAAGACATGATTAATAAAAGTCATACATATTGTTCAATATAAAATTTAGTTATTTTTTTCTAACTTATTTAATGTTGCTAAAATACCATAGGAACAAGTGATTATAAAAGCATTAAATGTGTTTTAATGTCTTATGTTTATTTAACAAACATAATTTTTTATTTGAGGAATGGTCTTAATGTAAAATTTGATGTGCTATTAATATTGATTGTTGTTTATCCAATTCATTTTTCTTTCATAAGGGAGAAGGATTGTAACTTTCCAGGTTGGCACCAAAAACAAATGTGGGAAGATCAAATTTGTGCTAACAATGGCTAAAGGTAATTAGTTGAGAAAAATGAATTGTGATATAATTTAATATTTAAAATTGAGTTTTTAGGAAAACTAAACTTAAATTGTGATGTAATTTGGTAGTTAAAATTAGGATTTTAACAAAATTAAAATTTTAAATGGGTATATTGATTGGTGGAGTTTTGGACTATATGTTTAGTGGTAGATGTTTGTGTATAGTTGGGGATTTACATGTCATAATAGGCAGATGCATAAATATATTATTAATTAGAATTTTCTTTTTTATATTTTATTTATAAGTTACTGATTATATATTGGCTTAGAATCTTATGTTTTAAAAATGATAAAGTTTATTTGTAATAGTAAATAACATTTCTAAAATTAATAATTAGTAATTAATATTTTTTTTATTACTATGTTTATTATATTCAAAAGTTGTATTGTTAAAATTTTTATAAATAATATTTTTGGCAAGCTTCCAAAGTTGATTGTCATAGAAACACAGAGGGTGTGAGTGAAGAGAGACAAAGATTATCAAAACTTGAAGAAAGTAAATTTTTCCAAAAGTTAAAATGTAAAAAAAAAAAAAAAAAAACTTAAAAGAATCAAAAAAACTCTCTAATATTATTACAACAAATATAAAAAACATCGCAAGGATTCTAATGATATATTTATGGAAAATTTCTATTACACTAATGGAGTAATAAAACCATGAAGATATAGACCCAGAGGGAAATCAGCTCCAAATTTCTGTCAAATGATGGTAAAAGTTCACTACTTTTAAAAATACCTGGATGTCACATAAGATAAGTAATTATAATTTATTTTAAAGTATTGCTAAAAGTAAATAATATTAAAATGACAAAATTATTTAAAGTAAAGCTGGATAAATTTTTCTTATTAAACGCTAGAACCAAAAGCTAAATATTCAATGCTAATCATTTTCTATCAATCTTCTGCAAATTAAAATTTAAAATGAAAAAGTTTATCTACTTAATTTTATATCAAGAAGATAATTTTTTACTGTATAACTTCACTATTCACATATATATAGTGAAATAATTTCAATGCATGCAAATGTCATTTTTAACACTCGTCACGGAATTCTAGGATAAAAAAAACTCTTATCATTCTTAACAAGTTATGCTTAGCAATCAGATAGACATTTTTTTAATGTTATAATTTACTATTTTCTTTGAAATTAATATGTATGTTTCTTTCAACTTTCAATTTTTTTTTCTTTAAAAAAAAAAAAAAACTTAACATGTAATAATGGGATAGTGGCAAATATTTTTTTTTATTGATTACAATAGATGTACAATCTATTTTTTTTTTTTTCGTTTTTCTTTTAAAAGAACAAAACAATGTAACTTCTTGTATATTATAATATGATAACATATTTTGTAACATCTAAAAATTATACTATAGGTGATTATATATATTCGAGTGTGTGTGTTGCTATAAATTATTATTATTTTTATTAATTGTATTTATTATGCTTAATTTTGCTAATGAATTTTATTTAAAAAATAAAGAATAAAAACCGTGTCTGTTATAAGTTGAAGGTAGAAATGGTCAGAGACGAGTAGATTATTTAGATTGGGTTTGGAGATATTAATTAACCCTCACGTATAAATATAAGGATAAATGTTTGGTTAGTGTTTTTCCATTCTTGTCTTTGGTTTTGTATAGTTAGTGTTAGATTGTATACATTGATTATAACATATATGTGTTGTATAAATTTTTATCATATGTATAAAAGATGATTGATTTATGGCATCATCCAAGTTTTATAAATAATCTAATAAAATATATTTCGGGAATACATTATATTTATAATATAATCAAATGCACATATTCGAAGATATATGATTAACATACTAAATATTAGTCAATTTTCATTTTACCATAGATGTAATTGGTTATCAAGGTGTATAAATAATATTTTTTTAGTTATTGTTTATTTTTGATTTTATTTTAATAAATGTTATATTGAATAAATAGCCCATATGAATTGCTTGATTATATATACGTTCGATTCTCCATTTCCACACACACACATCTGGTTAACATAATATAGTTATAGAAGATATAAGTTTGTCAATATAAGTCAAGTTTTATTTAATTTGTCTGGTGGTAATAAATCTCAGTATTACAATGCTAATAATATATTTTACTTTGCTTAGAATAGGTGGTGTTTTGGATAAAAAGATACCCAATCCTCATCATTGTCTATACTGTAATAAATGTAATAATTGTCAATTTTGCAACAGTTTTAATATTGAATAGGTGCTCTGAACATATTTAAATTAACCTTATAGTATTATTGTTTGTAGACGTTTTTATCATCCTTGTTGGCCTCATATATAAAGACCATATCCTATAATCTCAACTGAGCTAAGCCATAGAATAATTACAATATAAAACATTTTAAATAAGTTTAAATATAATTTATAATTATAAATTTTATTCTATTTTGCATAGAATTGGCGCCTGAACAATTATAAATATAATAAACTAAGTAAGTGAAAAAGATGGAGGTTATAGGAAGGGTTAATATATATATATATATATATATATATATTAACCTATAATATCTATATATATATATATATATATTCTACCCATGCCCAGCATCATTCTCACTTCCAGATAGTATTAGATATAAAGTAAACGGGTTCTAGCTCAGTTAATAATTAATAAATGAAATATTCAGCATTAAAATTAAATATTTCACTAGCTCAAATTTAAAATATGAATAAGGTTCATTTTATAAAATAAATTGAATAAATATTTAATATTTTCGTGAGACTTGGAAGTGAAACACCAGTGACAAGATAGATTACATTGAGCCAACACCCATTACTATTTCAAATAAATAAACTTATAGTATTCTTATGACTTTAAATAATTCCTACTCATTAAGATTAAACTGATAATTAAATGTTAATCTTCTTTTTATAATAATCTAGATCACTAAATCTCAGGCTCATAAAATTTACTTTAAGTTAATTAAAATAATGATAGTAAAATATGAAAAGGGATTTTATGTCATAATCTACTACACTAAACTAATAATAACAAAGTAATAGTAATATTCTTCATTGTATAACTAACTCTGTATATCCTTTCTTATACTTTAATTTTATTACCATAATAAAACAATAAAATAATTTAATATAATCTTTTATCTTCATGCAATAATATAATAAGTACATAGTAGCATTTGATAATCTGACAAATAAAAGTTTGTGGCAATTGATAGCATATAATCCAATGTATTATTATGATAATTAACCTATAACCATAAGATAATGTAAACTTAATAAATAATAAAATTCTTAAAATAATTCTTTTTTTATTTCTGTGCAAAAAAATTTTGGGTTTACTTTTGTTAACTCTGTGTTCAACTTCATGAAGATGGGAAAAAAATAACAAACCAACACACAAATTTTGAAAAAAAAAAACAAATTTTAATGAAGTTTATTATAACATTAACAACTTAACAATTTATTTACAATATGTACATCTTAAACATTTGATAGATTGGTACCATTATACATTCTTTATATTCGAACCTCGTTAAGTCTTTACTCTGACTTAAATAAAATAATAAAAAAATGATACAATATTATTAATCCCTGTTTAATCAATCCTATATAAAAACTTTGCACTTAATTAATGCTTACTCAAAATATATTTTATATCTTTTAGCTATTATTTATTCGATATGCTTTTTTTTTAAAAAAAAAATTATAGAAAACATAATATGGATAAACATAAAATAATACTAATCGAAAACATGGATATCCTCTTTTTACTAGACAATTTCACTTTAGCAATATTATCGATATTATGTAAAATATCTATTGATAATTTATTTCCAAATCATGGATACTATTGTTCACTACACTGAATTTATCAACTATAATATATTCCATCATAACAATATTATACTACTATAAAACTATAATTACTAATACATTTTCTATTATTGAATAAATATAAATTGTACGTAACTTATTGTGTAGATCGTTTTTACTTTATAGAATTATAATAAAAATATGCAGTACTCTTTTTTAAAAAAATTGAAATAAATACTTTAATATTATTTAATATTTCAAAAAAAAAACAACAACTTTGCTTTACCTATTATTAAGATCATATATTTATTTTCCAAAAATAAATAACTTTATAACATATTTTATGATTCTTTCATTTGAAGTCCATTGGATTTTCAGTTCCAATTCATACAAATTATATTTCTTCATACAAGCAAATGAACTCATCTCATTCCAAACAATTGCATATCTCCAACTCTAAATCATCTATTATTTTCTTTTAAACATACTATACTCTATGATGTAGCTACTTTTTGAAAAAAAAATAGATAGCGGATAGATTTATAGGATGGGAAAGAAAAAACTAGAGTATAACACACAACTCATACCAAAATATGCATCATGGCACAGTGTAATTATAAAAAACCAGAGGGAAGATATTTTTCTTGTCTAATATCCTCAAATACTATAAATGATGTCAAGCTATTCATTCAGCTTTATTAATCATCAATGCTTCAATAAAATAAACACTGTCCAAAATAAGCATACAATTGCAGGGCTATGTTAACTGCATTGCACCTTTACAAATATTATGAAATACTATTTATATCCCAAATATCCTAACTTAATATTCTCCTGGATTCATGTTTGTCATATTACTAATACCAGGTCACTATCCTATTTTTATTTCTTAAATATTTACCAGGTCTTATATCGAAAAATTTACTAGCTTGCATATTCAAATAATAAATAAGATTCAACTGTAATTAGAGCAATCTTACTAAACCATAAGAAAAGTTTATTATACTTTAGTATTCTAAACTAAACACATAATATTTTGGTCATCCAGAAATTTGAAAGTTCTTTTTTAAAAACCATATAAATATTTATTATCATGTTGGGTTATATTATCATTATAAAATCATAGTAGGCATATTCCAAAATAACTCTTGATTTCCCAAGGTTTTTAAATATGTTGTGTAATGAATATTTAACATTCATACATCATATATTATGACATAATCAATCTCTAAAAAATACATCACAATAAATATCAATAATTCATTAACTGTTACCATGTGACCTTTGCTCATCTATATCACTTTTGCAGTCTACTTTTCTCCAACTGGATATAACATCTTATACATAAAATACTCATCCATGCTTCTATTTAAAATATTCTAAATTAAGTTATTAAATATTATACTATAGGATTCTATACCATAAATAATTAATATTCATGTTCCTATACTTATTAATCAAAAATTTACATTTTAAAATAAATAATAAATAAATCAAAAAACATATTTACGTAAACTTCAGATGAAACATATATTTTTTCTTGGTTCTAATATTCCCTTCTTCTTTCTCAAAGTTTTTCTTTTCCAAAAGTTTTTTTTTTAAAAAAAATGTTCTCTTCAAAACGCTTTATTTCTTCAAGAGCATTTTTACCCCCCCCCCGTTGCTATGACGACGAACAAGACAATTTGTCGGTCGGTGGTGAGCGATTAAAAAAAAATACATAGTAAAAAAAATAATTAAACAATTCAAAACAAAACAACACTCTCCATATAGATAGTGATCATGTGAAAAAAAATAATATGGACAATGTCTTTTTGAATCTTGAAATTAAACAAAAATAATTATCAATCCGTTTAGCAAAGTTTATAGATAATTAGTTTATGGATTCTATGAACTAGAAAAGTAATTATTGGAATCATAATAAAATACACTATTCAAAATATTAATTCGAAAATTCTGTTCTGGAATATTCCTATGTTGGTTAGTTATGTGATGCATCCTTCAAATTAACTACAAAATATTTGGATAAACTTATTGCACAATTTTTATTTCATGGCTCGATCCTTTTATTTATTTATGTATTCATTTCTCCCATAAGTTTCTTATTTAGTACATTTACTTCCATTTAGTACTTTTCTCATTAGTTTAAAAACTTCAAGTTTTTTTAAAAATCCTTTCTAAAATTCGTTTTAGCCTTTTAAAACCGTAAGTTTTATATATCAAACGCTTTAGCAAATATTTTTTGTGATTCACTTTCTTAAATAATTTCTTGCAAAATATACTTTAAAAATGTTTCCTTCAGAAAGAATAAATTTTACTCTTTTAACATGAAATTTTATCAATTACCATAAAGTACAATTATCTTATTATTACTTAATTTTAGACAAGTTTATCTTCCATATAAAAATAATGCATCTTTACCTTTATACAGTAAAATATCTTTCTATCTGGGCTTCTTATACAATGTCCACATTACTATTTTTATTCATTAAAACAATCCTCCTGTTCATTATTAATGAAACTGTATCAACAAATATTATATACATTTTAAAAATACTATAAACTGAATATACTTTACTTCTTGACGTTCTAAGTTAGACTTTGATAAAATACCACTGGCAAAAGGAACTTTAAAACTTCAGCGCAACATTTTTAATGAAGTTACTAAATATATTATAGTTTAATTCTCTTTTGCAAATACTTTTTAAAATATCAATTAGCTTTGCAAATAAAATTGTACGAGAGTACAAAATTGACTAAATAAAAAATTTAAAAATTTAATATGACCTTTATATCTTCTGATATATTTTAATCTGACCCCCCCCCCGTGCAATGTTATTTTATACTCCAGAAAAAACGTCAACTGATTGGTTGATTCTCACTTTTCGTTTGAGATCAAATTTACATATAATTCAGTTTTACAAAATTCAATTTTATAATAAAGTGAAAGCTAAACACCTTCAAACAGATACGCTTTAAAAATGCTTACGTGACAGCCAATCAGATCGAATAATGGCATCACATGGGACTCTAAATTCTAAAACACAAGCCAGAACTATTTGAAAAAGATGGGACCCATCTTAATCTATGTCTCAATTATATTTAAATAAGCCAGACTCAAGCATTTTGAACTAAGAGTGTGAAGCTTAAATACCTTCACATTTAATCCACTAAATATTATATATATATATATAAATTAACAACGCGAAATCATCCGATTTACAACGAAGCAATATTTTTAAATCTAATGAAATGATATTAATAAATGTAAATATATTAAATTTAAGTGTAAACAGATAATATTATAATAACATGAAAGCTAAATACCTTCAAACAGATTAAGATGGTCCCATCTTTTTCTAATAGTTCTGGCTTGTGTTTTAGAATTTAGAGTCCCATGTGATGCCATTATTCCATCTGATTGCTGTCACGTAAGCATTTTTAAAGCGTATCTGTTTGAAGGTGTTTAGCTTTCACGTTATTATAATATTATCTGTTTACACTTAAATTTAATATATTTAAAATTCAATTTTAAAAAAAAATTATGATGTAATAAAACTTAAAAATATTATTTAAAATATAACTTTTCAATCAATTATTACTTTATCAAAATTATTTAAACAATTAAAATAACTTTTAAAATATAATTTAATATTTATCCCACTCTTAATATTCAATTTACCTAGTTTTATTTAAACAAATATTTAATTTTTATTATATCTGTATTCGTCTTTACTGCATTGTTTAAACATGCAATACCGACAGTTAACTGAATAACTGCTATGAGCTTTTATGATATGTAAATAATTCTATTCAATCCTATGATACAAATTTTAAATATTTTAAACTTTGTTATTTATTCAAGCAAGAGTGTGTGTTTAACCATGTAATAAAAGACATGTGATTAATGTAAAATTAAGGCAGGCGATTTTCAATCTATTTCTCGGTCTAAAATAATTAAATTGCAAGACTTTATTATATTATATAAAATAATTATAAAAATTTGGAAAAATAATTTAAAATATAGAATTAAATACAATTTTACTGTCATAAAATTACTTTTAAAATATATGATATTAATTTTTATGAAATATAATTCATAACATAACATTTATTATATACAACTTTAAACCATTAAAATTTAACATTTAAATATACTTTTAACTATTTATAGCTGAGTTATTTAATATGGCCAGCTTTTGCAATCATATGCAACCATATATTATGCTTTACATAACTATTCTTAAATGATTCACTATAATTTTATATACTACATATTTTATTTAGCTTCAAATTGTACCCTATAATATTATTAACAAAATATAATTAACATATCAAAAGAACATAGTCTAAAATTTAAAATTTTTAGTAATTTATTGTACTTGACTATTTCTGACATATTGAAAAGGGTACATTATATATATATATATATATATATATATATAATGTACCCTATATATATATATGTACCCTTTTCAATACACATATATATATATATGTGTGTGTGTGTGTGTGTGTGTGTGAAAAATGAATATCATTTTTTATCTAAAACCAGTGAAGGTCAAATTGTATCTTGTAAACATGATGCTGTATAAAGAACAATAATTATTCACTATGCACAGTTGATTTTATATAAAAAAGTATAGTCAAATCATAGAGAGAGAGAATAGTTTTTTTATTATCAGTTGTATTGGATAAAACAAGGGAGAAAAATCAAGCAGAGAAAGTTAAATAGGCTGGAAAATTTGGATTATGAGAGAGAGTTTTTTTATCAGTTTATTAAGTAAAGCAAGAGAAAAAATCAATCATATCAATGAAGAAACAATTTAACATGGGCAGTTAGCACACTTTTCCTGTCTATCCACATTCATAAAGTAAGCTCCAGTCTCATTCTACACTGCCATTCATCAAGCCCACATAGTTATTGAAAGAAAACAACAAGTCAATAGGTAAGCATTAAAAATAATAATAATTCAATTATTAATTCTAGAATAAAGTTTATAAGAAAAAAATAATGGTGTAATATGAAAACATTAATTGTGTTCGATATTCAAATTTATGAATGCTCTACCAATACGGAAAGGCTGATAACTACTTATATGTCTATGTTAACTGATAAATGAATATCATGCTATATAGTAGAATAATTAAATTAAGATTATAAATGAAACTGTGATAAACTTATATATATATATATATATATATATATTTTTTTTTTTTTATATATATATATATATATATATATATATATATATATATATATATATATATACATCTGTGGCAAGCCAAATAACAAATAGTAATGCTCTATACTAGAATAATTAAATTAAGATTATAAAAGAAACTACTGATAAACTTATGTTATGTGTCTGTGGCAGGCCAAATAACAAATATTCATGATATATACTAGAATAATTAAATTAAGTTTATAAATGAAACTTCTGATAAACTTATGTGTAGAAAAATATGTCTGTGGCAGGCCAAATAACAAATATTCATGCTAGAATAAAATAATGAATCTTACACATATAATTACACATCTATACATGACTGGATTATAAATAGTCCACAAACTCAGAACTGATTATATTACCTGTTTACCTACCTGTGATAAATTTAAAAATAATGAAATGCTATATAAATTACAAATTCTTACATGCATATTGGTTGTGACTAAATAAAATAATGAAACTTACACATATAAATGCACATCTATACTTGACTGAATTATAAAAGCATCACAAATCTGGAATTGCTCATCTTACATGTTTGCCTACCTAAAAAGGATATACATATATAGAACAAATAGTTTAAAATATTCATGCAGTAATGGTAGATGTCTATTTTATAAAAGACCTTTTGACTTCTTTACATGAGATAAATTAAAATGAGACTTCATTTGAAATAAATGATGAACTTTATTGGAAGGACTTAACAATATCATTGTTAATAAAACTGTTGTTACTTAAAATTAATTTTAGTTGTTCAGTTCTATTTTTTTTTGCATCACTAGTTATTTGTTGCTTTTGTTCATGAGAATTTCATGCCTCCTGAGCTATGTCTGGCATGACTAGACCTAGATAAGTCAGGTTGTAATGAGATGAAACTCTAGTGGTGCCATTTGGGAAACCAAACACAGAAAATTCTAGGTGTTTCCAGTCTCTATGGTGCTACATTCTCTGATGAGCAGGAAATATTGTTGTAGGAGGGTGACATCTTTATTGGGGAAAGCCATCAATGGTTTCTTCCAACAATATGCTCATCAGGAAATTGCTACAACCGAGGTAAAAAAAAGATTGTACATTGGCCTAGTTAGATTTGACACCCTACTTTGAGGCCTTATCTAGCTAGCTTATCCATAGGCATAGAAAAGCTAGAAATAAGTAATAAACAAAAAAAATGGAAAAGGCATAAGAAAATCATGTTCCTGTGATGTGAACAGTGCATATGATGCAGTGATGTGAAATGGAGAAAAATGGGCAGAAAATTAAAACTTTAAAAGAGTACATAAAAATGAACAGCATAAATGGTGAATAGGCTTAAAAAAGACTTGGAGCCAAATTGTGGTTTGTACTGAGAGACAAGCTTATCAAAATTGAAATAAAAAGTACATATAAAAAAATATTGATGAAAACCAGATCAAAAACAAAAAAGATGATGGATATAGAAAGTATAGAGAATCTTCCTGAGGAAACAGATAAACAAGAAGTCAAAGCAAATGATCAAAAGCAATTACAGAAAACAGGGGAAACATCCATGTTCGGCCAGTTATTGGAATTGATAAAAGAAAATAACAAAGAACAGAAAGAACACAGATAATAAGACAACAAGAAAAGAGAGGAAGATAAAAAAGAACATAGAGAAGAAGACAAAAGAGGAATGAAAGAACAAATCAGAGAAATAACTGAAAGCCAAAATGAAAAGTTCAACCAGTTAATAAAAGAAATGACTAACAATTTTTAATTAAGTTATTTAAAGCTGCTCCCTTGATAGCCAAATGTATTAATTTGCCTTATTCCAACAATTGATAATATATCCTCTCAAAAGTGAATATGATGCTAATAATATAATATATTATTTATTCAGTGTTGTGTTCAGATGAAAATGTTTAGCTAGCCCAGATATTCAAAGTCAGAATATTGAAGTCTTACTTGTTTGTTAGTTTGCATTCATAAGTGTATAATTAATAAATGATGAAATGTGTAATAGGGATAATCCCAAAATCATGCCCATAGATTTATTTGTGGATTTAAAGATTAGGATAAATAGTCTTATTGTAAACTGATTACATTAAATTAAATCTTAAGTGTATATAAATTCTTTGTTTATTTATTAAAAACTGTGTGTCTTGAGTTATTCTTATGTGCATTCGTATTCTATTTTCCACATATCCACATCTCTTGCATCTATTACAAATTAAGTACATGATTTTAGAGGTTTGATATTAAATATTCTGAAATCTAATAGTATTATTTCCTTGATGCAAACATTACATGAAATATTTTATCACTTGATAAACTTATAAGAAAGTTGCCTGGATAATGAATTATTTAGATGATGATGTTAGACTAAAAAAATACACTATTTTCTTCATTATCTAATTGCTAGCACAGTAAAACATTATTTAATTTATTCCATTATATTTTTATTATAATTTAGAGTTATAAATTACTGGCTAATATATTTTATTTAATCAAACTGTGTTATAGATTCCTGAGATCTGATTTTATACTCCTAGATTAACATTGGTTTAATTATTTAAATTACGATGTGCACATTAATAGAGTTATTTAGTGTTATTCTTATCTACTAGATCAAAGTTATATTGAGGTAATATAGAGTTTATTGAGATGATGGAAGAGATAAAATTGAAGTTATATTTTAGTAGTTTAAACAAATGAACTCTGTTGGACTTTATTATTTGGTTAATTAATAAATAAGGCCTCTATTTTATTTAATGGTTTATATTTTTTCTTTCTTCATTTTTATATTCTATATGTTATGAAATTCCTGTAACCTCCCACTGAGACTAGCTGTAAGATAGACATAAGTAAAATATTCTTGGTATTAATTCTAAATCCAAGAAAGTATTAAACTATTTTTGTTCATTAATAGAATTGGCACCCTCAGCATTTGCTCGTGTAATGTATATGAGCAGTGTTGTGTGAGTGGGTTACTATATATATAGTAACAGATAAAAAATATCAAGATATTATTAATTATTAATTATATACCCATAATCTGCACCATTTGTAACAGTTTGAAAAAACAAAGATGATGAGTGATAAAAAGGTTGATAAAAGGCTGTTACTTTTATAACTGATTACAGTCTATATATTGATGAGTGATAAAATGATAGTTGCTATAATTCAATAACTAAACACTAAACATGATATATGATATGCTCTAGCAGTTCATCATTTTGTAACGAATAAAATTAAATGAGAAATGAATTTACTGTGTTAGCTAAAATACAATTTATAATTAAATAAGGGTGACCTAACATATAAATCAGAACATATGCATATCATGCTGTATCTGGGTGTCTAATTTCTAATTAATTAAATATAACATTATAGCCCGATTGCAACTATCCTAAACATTAATTATGTCATGCTAATAATGAAATAAATAAATTATCTCATTTTCCATATAAAATAACCAAATGAAAATTAAAACTGTCATCATTAAAGATTTAAAATATTTAGATATTGGGGAGGTCATTCGAACAATAAAACATACTGGCCATTGTCATCTATAAAATAATATTAAATATAGCAACTGAATAAAAATTACCCACTGTGAGATCCCTGGAGTACATTTCGTTTATCTCCAATACTAGGTTCTTTTAACCAAGAATTCTTCTCATTCCTCTTTCCATGTATATATGACCATTCACGGTCACACACACACACTGGTGCTATTTATAACAACATATAAAATTATCATATAAACTTAATATCATTAAGTTGAAAGGGATTAAATCACCTTTATTCAGTTTAGCTAAGTACATGTGTTTTCCCATGAGCACCACTAGATTGTTTTAAATGTAGATAAATATCTGTTTAGGAGTATACTGAGTTCAAACTCATTCTGTACAATTTTATCACACATGGTTTAGATGATTAATAAACAAAAATGACCTTCTTATATTTTATCTATGCTCAATAAAATTATAAGATCTTTATATCACCAAAATTTATATAGATCAAAGACTCCTGTAGATATTACCAGCTCATTTTACTTATATTGATGAAGAGATGCAAAATACTCTTATTAATGGTTTCCAAACAAGCATAGTGAAGACCATTACTTAAGTGGATTAGACATGAAACAAGTTATTTAACTTAATTATTGATCATAATATAAACATGATAATGATGATGATAATAATGATGATGATTGGTGATGATATCATGTCATAGCTTTATAAGGAACTCACAACAATAAATTTATCTTTATAAACTCATAAGCACTTTTAAAAATCGTTCCTTGTCAAAATGGGATTTAAATATTACATTCCCTAGCATTTATATAAGTTTATGGTTATTTACTAAAATGCTTTTATAGTTAAAATTAGATTCAATAATACTAGTGATGATGACTGATCATCACGCCTCCCCCCACATGATATTCAACTTCTATAAACCTCTATTTACTAAGTATATCAATTATGTTAAACATTAGATTTACTGATTATAATTTATTTAATCAATGATAATGGTGATCATAACTCTTGTATAGTATTATTTGAACAGTGTTTTTTTCAATAACACAATATCCATCTTTGAAGAGGATGATCAAAACTCATGGGCATAACATAATTTTAGCTTTCTATTATTGAACTATAATTATTAAAACTTGGTTATTATCCAGCATAATCCATAAATACTTAAATGTGAATCCATATTCTAGCTTGCTTAACATTTTTTTCCAGTGCTTGCTTAAATATTTGTGAGTGCTGATAATTCTTAATATCTCATGAATATGATGATCATTTAAAACAACAAAAATCAAGATAAGAAAAACATAATAATCTTAATAATAACTCGAAAACCAACTAAGATATATATATATATATATATATATATATATATATATATATATATATATATATATATATATATATATATATATATATATTGTGCCCTTGTATGGGTCTCCATAAATTGTTGTATCAATCTATTAAAAAAATTTTAAATTTAAGATATATTTAGCTATATGATGTTAATTTTATTTATGATAATCTTTTAAAAAGTGTAATTAAAGTAATTCATGAGTGTTTGATATGTGAAAATTGTGCTGATGTTTGAGAGAGACGTTTCAATGGGAGTGATAATAGTATATGGTTGGGAAAACTGGCCATAATCAATACTGCATTAATAAATTTAATAAATAAATGTTTAAAGTTAAAGTTTTAAAAGACAAGTTAAAATTAAATGTATATATTTATTGTTGATAAAAATTAATATTTAATAAATGAATATAAATATTTTAATTATTAGTAGTAAATAATATAAGATTAATATTTGATTTTAATAATATCGAAGTATTATTTTAAAAATTGTTATAAGATATTATTTATTTTAAAAATATTTATTTTTAAAAAATGAATTGTTAGTTTATTTTTAGATTATTACAAGCGTTTGTAGCTCTGTTGTAAAACAGATGTTAGTTAGACACATACACACATGCTTGGGAGTTTTTTTAGTAAAGTTGCAAAACTATTTTAAAAATTCTGTTATAAAATTTATAAATATTATTTTGACTATCATGAGATAAAAATAAAAATAATTAATGTGAAATATTAAATCTGATTTTTAAAATACTGTTTAAAAACATAACGAATAAAAATAGACTTAGTTTGTTTATAAAAATAATCTTATAAAAGTTAAAAATGAAATTAAGTAAGAAAATATATTTTAAAAAAAATGTTTAATGGATTTAAATAAATGATAAAGATTAATTTAAGAATTTAATAATGTGATAAATAATAAATATTAAATAAGTCATTATTTATTTTTAATTCTGTCTTGTTGGTAAAATATGTAAATAAGCTAGCAAGTTGATTGTTTAATTCACCAATCAAGTGGAGAGTTTCTTCGGGTATAAAACCAAGGTTCAATTGTTCGGAGGGGATTGTGATTGAAATTCTTGAAAGTAAAGTGTGCTATTAGAAATAGCTAAGTAATTATAGACGCTCTCAAAATCGTTTTAAAATTATAAGAGAGTAGTTTATTAAAATAATTTATAAAAGTTTATCGACAAATATGCAGTGTTAATTTATTATAATTTCCTATTGATCGTTTTTCTATTGAAGCTCAATTTATTATCAAATAGTCATGGGAACATCGTATAAGGATAAAATGTATTGGAGACTTTATGCTAAAAATTTAACAGACGCTGGATTAACTAGGAGAGTTATTAGATGCATAAAAGTAATACGTTGGACTTTGTATAAATTTAAAAGCTAATGGTAATTAATTTTTATAAAATAGATATTTAAAAGAATGAAAAATACTTCTTTATGAAGAAAGTATTTGTAAATTATAAATCTAAGTATATAACTTAGTAAAGATAGTAAATAATAATGATTACATAAATACTTGCCTTGTTAAGTCTTTATAGTTTAAAAGACTACATTTTAATAGTTTTAAAAGGCAAATAAATTGGAAATTTAATGGGTAAAGAAATACTTATAAGTAAAAAATTATTAAAGTATTAAAGTCTGAACGCTGGTCGTACAGAAGACTCTAAAAGTAATCTTACCTAAATATCTGTTAAGGAATGCACAAATCAAATATACGTGGATATCCAAATCAATTAAAAAATAATTAAATAAGAACTTTATAAACTATTGACTAATACTAAAATTAATAACTTTAAAATAATTTTCCTTTAAAGAAACGAATCTAGATCCATAAACTATTTTAATTTTATTTTGTTGTATAGTGGAACTGACTTTTCTTTATTTTTTTTTTAAAAAAAGAACGTTTTCATTTTTCGTAAAAACTTTTAAAAAACACGTGATGTACCGGAAAAGGAAGTAATGTTTGGTGAAAACTTGTGCCTAGCAAAAAGAACAATTATAGCTGGAAGAAGACACCGTTGGATTTTATGTAATATGTTTTATTTATTAACTAACAGAAATATTCGATTAATTATTGATTTATTAAAGATAAGGAAAGGCACATTTACATCTTTTAAGAAAAATAACTAAATATTAATATACCATTTTATTGTATAAAGTTTATTTTATAATTATACAACACGTAATATTTTAAAGAATAATTGTTGAGTGTAAATGTGAAAGTATTTTTGAAACTGTTATCCTGGAGGACATCATGTGACGGACTGTACATTGAAGCATCATTTATGGTAAAAATTATGTAATAATAATGATTTGAGGTATTTGCTATGTTTTCTTTAGATCAACCAAATGTTATATGATTATTGAATGAATGTATTAATATTTAAATAATATACAGCATAATATTAGTAATAGCAGTTTTATTTTAATATGCATATTTTAAAATTGATGATGTAAATTTAGTACAACATAATATGAGAACCTAGAAATAATTATATGATTCTTTGCATGGATAAATTTTAATGTTTTTGTTACAATATTAGGAATTAGATTTATTATTAGTGTAAGTTATTTATTTTTCCTTTTTCAAGTTAGTAAGAGATATATAAAATCTATATTTTATTTTTTTATTTTATTAGATAAGTAAGTTAATTTTACATAGAAATTTATATTTTGATTGAAGGCTTATTGTATTTAGGGAAGATGAGGTATAAGAGAGTTTGGATCTTATTATTATTTTTTTTAAAATTGGTCATTTATTTTTCTGAAATTAAATAAGGTAAAATGACTTTTGTAGGTAGAAGTTTATTAGGAAGGAATAAGAATAACAAGTAAAGAAAGAGTAATAATTTAAACATAAAAAGAATCATAGAATTTTATTTAATATAATACTTTATAAAAATTTGAAATTGTTGAATAATTTAAAATATTATTTTAGAAGAACATATACGTATTGCATATTTTGATAAGACATGTAGTATGACATTATATTGGAATGAAATAAATAGTTATAAACAACTAATTGTTATTATATTACAAAGTTATATCAGTTTATATATTAAATGATCTTTGAATAATACTGATAGTAAATGTAATACATACTAGTACATTATAATATAAATAGTAGTAAGACTTAAGTGAAATAGCATTTTACTTATTAAAAGTTTGTTTATTTACATATATGCTACATGAATGATATTTCACATAAACCTTTTCTTATATTAATTGATAACAAATGATGTTTATTAAAATTTAAAATTCATAAAATTGGTTAAATGTTATTGATAGAACATTTAAAAAATGTATAAATTATCTACTTATGATTATGGAAATAGTAACAGTGTAAAAATCTTGTATTATCATTTTCTTATTTTGTTTTATTTTCTATAGTTCCATTTGTAAATGTAAATAGTGTAAATAAGTTATATGTTAAAGTTGATGTAAATAAATTTGTTAAGTTGTTTAAAAGATGTGTCGAATTCATTATTTTACAGCACAGCATTTGACAACAGATAATTTGAATGTACATAATATTTGCACAATATGAATTTATTATTATTATTATTTTTAGTAAGAAACACAATATTTTCTTAATATAATTTATAGAAATTGATTGACATTAACATATAATATTACAATGGTCATAAAGTAATTATAATGCACAATATAAGAATATAAGATTATTTATTGCCACAGATTGTTAAATTATAATATTCTGGTATATTTTAAAATCAAGATACTATGTGGAAATGAAAGACATGTATATAATTTACTTATTTTCTTGATGATTAATGGTATAATCAAATAGATAAGATTAAGCTATACACTAAAGATTATTATTGTTAGTGATTATTATTGGAATAAGTTAGGTGTATTTAGGTTTGATATTAAATCCCTTATCATTCCTATCTACATGAATTATTATTACTTTAAGATAATTAGAAGAACCTGAGATCGTTTAATTATATTTCCTTAACAAAAGATTGAGATTTATTTATCTATTATTATTAAAGATAGTTCATTTATAAAAGTCATAAGAGTGCTGTAGAGTTAGTAATGAGATAATTAGAAGTAATAGTATTCTTATGCCATTGATACAGTGTCTTGGAAAGACATTGACTCAATGTAAGTCCAATTACCAATTGTAACTTCACTTCACAGTCTCATGATTTTAATTAAATACTTATTTAATTAGTACATTATATTGAACTATATTAATCTGATAAGTTATAATATTATAAAAATATATTAAAGATAGTTGTACATATTTTAGCTGAGCATAATGATTTAATTGAGCTAGTCTTATTTTAAATTATATTATATATCAGAAGTGAGGTTACAATATATATATATATATATATATATATATATATATATATATATATATATATATATATATATATATATATATATATATATATATATATATATATATATATATATATATATATATATATATATATATATATTATTAATACTATTCTTTCTTTTTATTTTTAAATCAAATGTACTAATTAGATAAATGGCTTATTATTACATTGATTAAATATAGAATTATTACAAAAATTTATATACATATAACCAAATAAATTTAATATACAAGTTTTTCATTTTGGATATTTTAAAATAAGCTGACTTAAAATGACATTTTAAAAAAATGTTTCATAGAATGCTTACTTAAGACTTTCCTAACTTATTATATTATAAAAATAAATTCCATATGTAACTTGTGTGTTTTATTTCACTTCCATTCAAATATGAATCCTTGCTTTATAATTTACCATATATAAACTAATTATGCATAACCTATTCTTTCGACTTGTTTGTATAAGCAGTTACACATGCACACACACCCAGTGATATGTCAACATATATTTTTAAAATGTGTTCTCTTATATTAAAGATTAATAAATAAATCACATATATAAAAATATTCTTGCAACCTTGAGCAAAAGAAAATAAAATACATTATATCAATTTTAATATGCAACAAGCTAAATAAAAAAAACATTATAAATGCATATGTTTATAGGTTGCTCATTATCATAACAAATGAAGATCAATAAAAAAAACATTTCGATATTACAATATATAATAAAAGAAAATAATAAAAAAACAATGATAATTTAAGTTTAAAGATTTAAACTTTGTTTGTGTTATGTTATGTGATATTGAGAATAACTATCGATAAACAAGCCTTTAATGTTTCTGTATCAAAAGAAAAAAAAATTGCCCTGACCAATAAATTAAGGTTTACTTTTAATAAGTAAGAATAAAAGATCTGTTAATGAAAGTTCATAGTTACCCAATTATTTTCACCTCTTATCAATGTCTTAAGTTTGAATTTTCAGACTGCTTGTCTCACATATAGCTTCACTAAATTTATTTGCTCCATTTAAAAAATGAAAAGTTCCTGCAGATACTTTTAAGATAAACATGAATTAATTAACTTGCTTATTTCCACAATTTTAAAATTATTTATTGCTGATACTTTTGATAATGCTGAATTCTTTGACTGGCTTGTTTCTAATTTTTTCAAAGAGTTATTACAAATACTTTTAGATAAGTATGAACTGGTGGATTTGCTTGTCTCTTCCATTTTGAAAAAAAAAATCATTGTACACACTTTAGCTGACTGAGGAAAACTTTAACAAAAATTTGATTCATAGCTTCATCAAATTTGGCTATATATGGCTTTTATGCATCTTTTATTTCTTCTTCTCTTGTCAAAGATGATTATTAGATGATGTTTGTGGCTGGTTTTAAATTTGTCCATTCTTTTGGTTACTATGGACTGGTATATGAGTTCACAGTAGATTAGTGATTTAACCCATTCTGCAATATTCCAGGAAGCAGAAGAAGTAGCTTTAGCAATGCAAATTCATTGTATTATACACAGAAAAATATATTAATATCATTTTATAGAACTGTCAATAACTTCTTCCAAGAAATTCTATTTTTTTTTTCCTCTTAATATTGCCCGGAATTACTTTTATATATATACTGACTTTAAAACAAGAGTCGTTTTTCCTCTTTTAGATTTTCTTTTTTTTTTAGAGAGAGAAAAAAAATCAATAACTCATACTCTTAAAAAAATGAATACTGTTCATTTGCTTTCAGTTTAGAATGATTGCATAATTTGTTAATATTATTAACTGATTTCCATTCAGTAAATATTGTTTCACTTTCTTAAAGCAAAAATTGAACTGCTCCTATTCTCCAAATAATATTGAAAAAAAAAACTTACAGCCTACATCTCTTACTTAATCACATAAAAAACCTGACCTTAGTAATATTAATGATTGATTTTCTTTTAAAACTACATATTGTTAGAACACTCTCCTCCCAAACAAAAATTGAATTGACCTCTAAACATTGTTTCATTCCTTTATATTGCAAATCTTTGATCAAAGAAAAGGACCACCTGGAAATCTTATCTTGAGATAAAAGATCAATGCTTCACAAGTTTGATGGTCTGTTGCAATTAATAAAAAACTTAGAATTAATTGTTACATTTATTCTTTCCAAACATCACTTCCCTCTCTAAATATCTACAATCTAGATAACACAAAAACAACAAAGCCTGCAATCTTAGTCATTAAAGATTTGTGAAAAAATGTTTTATGTTTAAACAATCATACTCACACGTGGACATTTTCATATCCTAAGCTTTCAATCTTGATCACTTTATTTCATACTTTCTTTCTCAACGTCTTATTTTACAGAATAAAACTAAATAATTTAACACCTTATTTAATAAGAAAATATAATAAATCAATATTAAATATTATTACCTTCTCTTTTTACAATTGCTTATTTATTAACCTATTATAAATTCTATAATAAACACACACATAAGTCTATATATATATATATAAGAATTTTTTTTCTTAATTAAATAATATGTATGCATGTGAAATGAGTCATATATATATATATATAAATCAAGTCATATTCACATGACCTAATTTAACAAGCTTTATTGCAAATGTTATATTTACAGTTTGATTAATAAGTTCTTAACAAGCTTTGCAGAATATCTCCAACACCAGATTGGTTTCTACAAATGGATTCCTTGGTCAGTGCTAGAATATTCTGGCATTAAATTAAAAATACCAGGAGAAGACCACACTATATCAATTGGATAACTATTAAGTAGAAAACCTGACATTTTCAGAGATTCGTATGTCTTCCAATACAACAATCTTACTTAAATAGCCACATGGGACTGAAACAATTTCAGGTATCCCATATATTAATAAATTTAATAATATAAAATCACTAAATCCTTAATAACAAAAAATAAATTTACAAAGTCCTAAATGGCTCTTTAGTTAGATGGTTGGATTGGAAGACATATGAATATTTGTTCTTTATTATATATTAGTAACTACATGCTATAGAAGCCATGTGATTTATTACTTGGTTTTATTACTATTATAATTTTGACTATTGAAGCTTTGGCTAAATTAAATTTCTAAAGCTATTAATATATGGAGTATCTGCATTTAGTTCTGGCTCATATAGCTATTTCAGTTGGAGAGCTGATTTTGGAAACATTAGATGTCTAAAAGTTTCATGTCTTCTTCAAAGTAATTGAGTATTAGATAAATGCTTGGTTAGAGTTAGTATATTCAATCTAATGTTCTTGGTTCTAACTGATGAGAGCTGTAGCACAGTCTTAGTCTGGAGTTGGAGGCAATCATGGATAAAACATTTGAATGTTTTATCTTATAGTATATACCATAAATAAATAAATAACAAATAAAAAACTATTTAATATTTAAATTTTCTGTTAAAAAGCAAAGTTATAATGCATACATATAGGCAATGTATGTGTAAATTATTTAATTGTTTTATATTTCAAATATTAAACATTTTAACTTTCTTTAAAACTAACCTATGCTTGATCAATTCTAATATTTTATTCTATACTTTTATTTTGCTTTTCTTTAATTATAATTGGGATTTAAAAGTTACAGATTTAATTAAATAATTGGGTTATAATTACTAAGCTAGCAATTATAGTATTTAAGGTTAGTTTATGAATGATTTGAAATAATGAAGGATGTGTGTACATTACATACAAAATTTTACATTTTCTAAATATTGAAAGAAAAGGAAGTATTAAATCTGTTAAATTATTTTTTTTGTACAATTGTTTGTTAAAAGAGGAAATCTGTTTAATCAGATATCAATCTTTGTAGCAATTTTTTTTGTAAATAATTGTTTTTCACTTTGGAAGCTTATAATGGGTCAGAACTATAATTTTTGAAATTGTCTTATCAAGATCTAAAGAAGGAAGCTCAAAGATTTGAAGTGTTACCTGGATGTTAAAAAGAAAAAAAAACAAAAGAAAGGAAATAAGAATTGAGTCTATTTTTTTTTTAAAACAAAAGTGTCTGGAAAAAGGATTAAACTTTTCAGTTGAAAAATAATATAGTTGAAAATAAATTAGAGATCTAATTAAAACAAATTTGTCCAAAAATAGCAAGTGATGCTATCTCTGATTGGTTAAGTTAGTTAAAAATTGGATATAAAAAGCTGTCTTGAATTATTAAGATTATTGTGATTGATTCAGATTATTAAACTATCAAATTGAATGCTGAAAATATAAAAAAATGGCTTGCTAGAAAAATTATATGTATGTCCCATCGATTCCGGACCATCTGGAGGAAGCTGCACATCACATAGGAAAGAAAAGATGTGTCTAAAATAATATTCTACACCTTTCAACTGACCAGATAAATAAGATGTTTTTAATAGAAGGAAGAAAGCATTCACCTGCATTCAAAGAAGATGAATTAATCTACTGATAAATATTAATCATCAAGTCCAATTAATTGTTCCAACAACTGATTTTAAACTCAAGAAAATTTATAAATGTGAAAACAACTGCTGTATTTCATCCACATGCTTGACAGGAAGAGAAGAAAAATTAATATAATGATTTCCAAATTGTCCACTAAAGCAAATAACCTCAATAGAGTCATCATCATTAAATAGTTATACACCTCAAGAAAGAGATTGTTCCCACATAGTAGCTGCAGAAATATAGACAAGTTTGAACCCTTGGAAATTCACCACAAACAAAAGATCGGTAATATGACTTTTTATATCTATTTTCTTTATGATATCAGTCTTAAGAAACATTTTAGCGATAAAGTGGTATATTTTATTTAAAGAACCTTTAAAGACTATTCAGATCGATTAAAACAAGAATGTCTTACTAATAATAACTTTGAGCTTCATAAATGACCTTGAATGTATGAAAATTATTTGTTTATTAATTTTACAATATTAATGTGTAAAACAATTTTTTTTATGTGTTATGATTTTAGTTTTAACTGATATATTATTATTATTTTGGTTTTTTTAATAATATTTTGTTATTATGGGATAAAACACGCACATACATAATAATATTTTTATATGTGTATAATTGGGAGTGAATGTGAAATAATGAGTAGTATTAGAATATTAGATTATTTTGTTTCAAGTTCAGTATAGATTTCAGCGCTTGGAAGAGAGGGGGGAGAAAATAATTTAAAACTTGTTTCTAAAACTTGCTCTTTCAATTCTACTAACATTTTTTTTTTATTCTATTTACATGTTGGATTTTTAAAGTATGTGTGCTAATGAGCAGATTATATTTTTTTTTAAATACTTTTCTCATGGAGTGAAAATCATGGTTAATGTGACGTCCAACTTAATACAAAATACATTTGAAGGGAAAGGGGGAAGAACTTAAAATTAATCTGAGGATTGTTATATAATCAATTATTATTGTTATTCATGTCAATTTTCATATTATCTAGAAATTTTTATGTATATGTTAGAAATGTAGTAATAAATATTAGTTTGTTTTATTAAACGAGGCGTATATATTTCATTAATTGTAGTCTTTGTTAAGTGTGATTATTCATCATCATCAATGGTTGAATATTAGTTATTTAAGATATAAGTAAATATGCTGAAATTAAGCAATAATTATGAATTTCTTCATAAAATTTAGTTTTATGTTTAGGCTTAGTCCTAGAGCTGTAGTTGAAACCCTTGTCATTATCGTTATTATTATCATCATCATCATCATCATCAACGTTTTAATTAATGAGCTGTTTAAATGTTTAAAGGCCATAAATAAATATTGATTTTATAATATTTAGTGATCTCTTAGTATTATTATAACCACATCCCATCATCTATTTCATGCAAGGATGAGTGAATTGCCATCCTAAATTAGTTATATATAATCTGAGCTAGTGAACTTATAAAACTATTGAAACACATTTGTTATGCTAAGATCTGAGAAATGATTTATGTCTAATATACTCCACTTTGGTTTAAAGATGTTTTACTTTTACCTAAATATTAGTGCTTATAGTGATATGGCTCAAAAAGCAAAATCTTCCATTTTATTATAAATAAAGTACCAAGAAGGGATTCAAACCCGGTACATGTAAAAGGTTATCAGATATAACCGTGTCTAGATTCAGATAATCTAGTGGCGCCCTGCTAGACCATATTCACTTAGTCTTTGTTTAAACATGCACTTAACATCAAACCAAGAAATGAAAGGGGATAAGATCTACTGCCCATATACCTGAGTTATAATACATTGCTATAATAATTTGCTTATAATTCTTGATAGTGTTATATTTTGAACCTTTACTTAGTTATTTCTATTTGAACTTCATTTATTAGGTTACAATATATATATATATATATATATATATATATATATATATATATATATATATATATATATATATATATATATATATATATATATATATATATATATATATATATATATTCTCACCTTGTAATTATGCATCCTCACTTCTAGATAGTATAAGATATAAAATAAAACGGGTTCTATCTCAGTTAATAATTAATAACTAAAATATTCAGTATTAAAATTAAAATGTTTCACTAGCTTAAATTTAAAATACGTATAAGGTTCAGTTTATAAAAATGAATTAAATAAATATTTAATATTTTCATGAGACTTGAAGTGAAAATACAGGTGACAAGATAGATTACATTGAGCCAATATCCTACAGGATACTACCTCAATGGCATACGAACACTGTCCCCATTTTATTACTATTTCAAATAACAAACTCATAGTATTCTTACGACTTTAGTAACTTCTACTCGCTAAGACTAAACTAATAATTAAATCTTAATCTTCTATTTAATAATAATCTTACTCAATAAAATAATCTCAGGTTCATAAAATTTATTCTAAGTTAATTTTAAAATACGTTAGTAAAATATGAGAAGGGATTTTATGTCATAATCTACTACACTTAAACTAATAATAATAAATAACAATAATAATATTCTTCATGTAATGATATAATAAATATGTGGTAGCATTTTAATAATCTGACAAACAAAATATGTGTGGCAACAAATAGCATATAATTTAATATAATATTGTGATAACTGATTTATGACCAATAAATAATGTAAGATTATGATTATTTAATTATAATGAATACCAATAAAATATTTAAAATTCTTAAGATAATTCTTTATTTATCTTTTGTGCAAAATTATATATTTGTTTCAGTTATTATGCATATATCGTGTTTTCATGCAGTGATGTGGAGAAATAAATAACTCTGACACAAAATTTTTAAATAAAAAAATTTAACAAAGTTTATTACTAACAATAAATAACTAAACAATTTATTTACATTATTTACAGTGGATACCCTTAACCCTTTTTATTTTACAGTTTGATCTACCTGGTTATAAAAAAAAAATTATATTTCAATTATATTTTATTTAGATTTAGGACAAAATTAAAAAAAAATGTTATTATTTGGTTTCTCATCATGGTTAACTTATTACAAATAAATTTATCTACTTTATTAGCAACAGCATTTTATCCTTAATATTATTAAACTATCTTATTTTAAAAAAAAATCATATTTAGAACAAACATTTTATAGAAAACAAAATTTTATAATAAGTATGGATTTCTCAAAATATTAAAATAAAATTCATCTTGCAAAGTCAAAGATGTTACACAAAATATTATCCAAAATTCAGTACTAGATTTTAGTACTTATCACACAATGTTTACTAATCATAATATTTTTATTTATGTCTTACTTTAGTATGATATAAGTTTAATCATCAATACATTTCTGTTAATCAATAAACAAAACATACTATGCATATTATTTACATAATCTACTTTGTACTATTGCATTTTAAAAAAAATATGCAATACTTATTTTCTCTTAAAAAAAATAATAATAAAGCATTTAAAATTATTATCATTTTAAAAAATATCTTTGTTTAGATACCTTATTAAAAAAATTATATTTCATTTCCTTAATAAAATTCAAAATATATTTTATGATTCTTTTCTTTCCCTAGGATACTTTAGATCTTCAATTTTAAGTTATAATATTCTGCTCCTTATAAGCAACTAAACTAATCTTATACAAATACGATAGCACAACCTTAGTTCTAAATTATTTATCATTTTTTTAAAAATATCTTACTAAACAATGCAGTTACATGACATAAAGATAGCAAAAACAGATGCATAGGATTAAGGAAGAAAGCTAGAGTATTATTCTTAACATATCTCAAAATCATGGTACAGTGCGAAGAGGTATGACATTTATCTGCCTAATATCCTCTAGTACAGGGACGATGTTAAAGCTATTTCTACAGCTTTATTAGAACATCAATATTTAAAGTAATATAAACACTGTCCAAATAAAATGTGTATCAGTCATAGGGCTTTGTTAACTATGCTGATAACCACATAAAGACTAAATATTATTTCCATTCCTTATAACATCCTATTTTTAAAAATACACCATCTTGGTTTCCTGCTCACTAAGTACTTCCAAGCCACTATCTCAACATTATTTCTCAAGATTTTTCTACATCTTACATTGATAAAATAACTATCTGCATTTACAAAACAATAAACAAAATTCATTAATAGTTAAACAATCTTCCTATCCCATAAGAAAAGTTTGTCCACTTCATCATTCTATATGTCTAATCATATACAATCTACTTAGACAATATTTGAATATTCCATATCATAAAATTTTAAAAGAATCACATAATTATTTATTATGTTGGATTATATCACTAATAAATAATAAAAAAAATTGTTGTAAGCATATTTTCAAATCAATCCTATCTCATAATGTTTTTTAAAATGTTGTATAAAAATGTGTTTACATTTATAATAAAAAAACTTTTACACTTCATTCTTCCAATTTATGTATGATCTAAAGAAAACAAAAATATACATTATAAAATTATTAATAGTTATTATTATTACCAATAACCTTTATCTAGTCATCATGTTCAGTAGGCTTCCTTTGTCCACTTGAGCATTGCAGATATAGAAAAAAAATTCATACCCATACACTTTATATTAAAATATTTTTTAGCTAAATTATTAGATTGTTATATTATAATATTTTAATATTAACAAATTAATGTTTTTATGTTTTTCCTAATCTTATATAAAATTTTAGATTTAAATTAGGTTAACAAAATAAAAAGAATCAAAACTATAGTTACATATTTTTCTTGACGATAGTTCTAATAAGTCCAAAATGCTTATTATTTTCTCTAGAGTTTTTAAAAATATTCTCCAAGCATGTTAAAGGTTAAAATAAAATAATTATCAATCCATTTAGTAAAATTTAGAAAATAATCCTTGGTTTTAATTTAAGACGATAATGATTAAATAATCCCATGAAGCTTCTTAACCTTCTCTACCAATACTCTCTGCATATCCGATGCATCAATCCATCTAATTTAATTTTAAAAGACTCGATAAACTTTTCAGTACTATTTTTGTATTTCCATGGATTCATTTTTTTTTATTCATCTATGTGTTCACTTTTTTTTTATCTATGTTTCCTTCTGGGTACATTTAAAACTTTCGTTTGGTATTTTATAAATCTCTTTTAAAATAAAAACTTCAAATACTTTTGAACAAATCTTTTCCAAGTACATTTTAAATAATTCGAAGACCGGATATTTTAATATCAAAACACTTCTATAACATAATCTCCTGCATTCTTTCTTAAATTTTGCACTCGAAAATATCTTTTTTTAAAAATGTTACCTTTAGAAAGGATATAACATTTTACTCCGTTGAATATCATATTATATAAAATAATTCATGCAATATATAATCATCTTATTACCATTTAAAAATAAATCTTGAATAAACTTATGCATAATAATGCGTCTCCAATTTTTTCATTAGACTTCGTATAATGTCCGAGCTGTGGTTTTTATGTACCAGAACAGTTCTTCGGTTAAATATTAATAAAGCTGTATCAATAAATATTTCAAATATTTTTACAGTATTACAATTTCTATCCATTTTATTTTGTAGTATATTCATTTTTATTGCGTAGTTTAAGTTAAACTTTTAGATAAAATACGACTGGTAAGTACTTTAAAAATTAGAAAATCATATTAAACGAAATTATTAAAATATTTTTAGTTTATACTCTCTTTTGCAAAAAATATATTTTTAAAATTATCAATTAGTTTTTTTTTTCAGATAAAGTTATAAGAAAGTACTAAAAAAATTGACTAAAATAAAAGATTTTAAAAATACTATCTTTTGATAGTTATAATTTACCTCTCTCCGGTTTCAATACATTATTATTCTCCCGCTCTAACTTAGTTACAACAATATTTATCCTCTGTAAGGATACCTATTTTTTATTTGTCAATTCTTACCCCAACTTAAAAACAAATTTACATATTTTCAATTTGTAGCAGAATTATATCTGAAAATAAAAAATTATGACGTAATGAACCCAAAATATTATTTAAAGTATTACTTTTAAATAAATTATTATTTTATTAAAACTATTTAAACATTTAAAATAACTTTTAAAATAACATTTAATAACTTATTCCATTTATCTATTCAATTTATCTATTTTTATTTAAATAAAATATTTAATTTTTATTATATCTGCATTCGTCTTTATTACATTACTTAAACATTACATATGATAGTTAACTTAATGTTTAATACTATTTACTTTTATAATAGGGAATACTTCTGTCCAATTCTATAATATAACTTTTAAAATATTTTAAACTTTGTTATTAATTCAAACAAGCAGTGTATGTGATAGTATACATTAAAGATCATGTGATTATAACTTTGACAGACAATTTTCAATCTATTTCTCTGTCTAGACTAATAAATTTGATACACTTATTATATTATATAAAATAATTATAAAAAATTTGGAAGAATAATTTAGAAAATATACAACTAGATATAATTTTCAACATCATAAAGTTTATTTTAAAATATACTATATTAATTTTTGCTTATTAAATATGATTATAAATTTAAACACTGTATTTATTAACTTATCAGTTTTAAACTATTAAAATCGAATTTTTAAATATACTTTTAATATTTATAGCTGTGTTATTTAATATGGCCAGCTTTTACAACCATTTACAACAATATTTAAAGCTTTATATAACTATTTTTTAAATGATTTTATATACTACATATTCACTTTAGCTTCAAATTGTACTTTAAAGATATAATTGACTTAATATAATTAATGTATTAAAAGAACATATTCTAAATTTAATTTTTTTTAGTAATTAACTGTTATAAACTATTACTGACCTATAGAAAAGGGCACAATATATATATATATATATATATATATATATATATATATATATAATATATATATATATATATATATATATATATATATATATATATATATATATATATATATATATATATAGTCTGTTTTCTGTTAAAGTATTTTTATTTCTTTATATAGCATAATTTTGTACAGTATGGCAATATTTAAAAAAAAACAAACACAAATATTGCATGGTTAAACACATAAAAAACATTGTTTCAATCAAACTATGAACATATATATATATATATATATATATTAATAGTAACTTTTTTTAACCTAACATAATAGTACATTAAAATACTTATACACTCATTTACAATTATCTCTAATTAACATATTTATTAATCAAAATGTATTTGAATATTATATATATATATATATATATATATATATATATATATATATTTATATTATATATATGTGAGTGGAAATAAAAGATGGAGGAAGGTTTTGGTGATTGAGATGGAAGGGTTTGTGGAATTGAAGTGGGAAGAGAAGAATGGAAGAATGGTGTTTTTATATATATATATATATATATATATATATATATATATATATATATATATATATATATATATATATATATATATATATATATATATAGTGTGACCTTCCAGGTTGGCACCAGGAAGAAATGTGGGAAGTTCACATTCATGCCAATAATGGCTAGAGATAACTATTTAAAAAAGTGAATTGTGATATAATTTATTATTTAAAATTTGGTTTAAAAAAATATCAAGACTTTAGTTGGGTGTACCAGTTGTTAAAACGTTAGGTCATATGTGTCTGGTAGTGGAAGAGGAAGATGGACAATATCAGGGATTATTAGTATGAGAGTTAAATTAATAGGAGAGCCATAGCAAGTATTTGTTTATTAGTTTTCTAAATCATTGTTTACTCCAATTAAGATTTAACTTGTATATGTGGGTGTATGTCCATTTTACATCATCTCACATTTAATTCATATTTTATACTATTGTTTATAATGTCCAAATTGTAGTAGAAGAATTCACATGCCATAAAAGATGGATACACTCATACACTACTAATTAGAATGATTTTTTATATATTTTATTTTTTATGTACTAATTATGTATTACTTGAACACTTACATTTAAATTTGCAAAGGTTATTTGTTTATTATTCGGTAGCATTTGTAAGTTAATATTTAATTTTATTTTTTTATGTTCTAATATTCTATTGCTAATATTTTAGAAAAAAAATCTGGCATATTGCCAAGTTCATGATAATAATAAAAAAAAAAAAAAACGTGTATTTTTTTATTTTGTATTTTTTTTTTGAACAACAAATTACAAGAAGGAAGGTGTAAAAACAGAATAGTTATGGAAAGTGAAGTAATTAACTAAAGAAAAGTAATAAAAAAAGTGAAGTAAATGTCATGAAAATTTGTTATTATTCCTATGGATATTTTTTTTCTCTCATACTACTCAGAATAAAACAACACATGGAAGCCTAAATTATTAAGGTACCCAGTTCTGGCTTTTATCAGCTGATAATCTAAGTTTATTTGCTTCAAGAATGCATGGATATCATATAAGATTATTAATTAAAATTTATTTTAACATATTTACCATGAGTAAATGATGTTGGAATTATATAAATCATTAAAAATGAAGTTAACTAGAAAAATTGTGCTAGCGCTATGGTGGAATGCTTTATGCGCTCTTGATTATAAAATTTTCTTTTTATACTATGCAAAATAAAATTAAAACAAAGTGATTTGTCTATTTTAACTTTTATATCAAGAGGATAATTATATATACCAAAAAACTTTACTATTCACACATATAATCAAAATAGTGATTGAATGCATAACATAGCCACATTTAATAATTGATTATAAAAAATAAATATTATCATCATTATCATCAGCCATTACCAATCCACTGCAGGATAAATGACTTTCCATGTTCAATCCAACTCTTCCTATTTTAGCTTCTCTTCTCAACATCACCCCTGCACACTTTATTATTTCATCTATCCATTTCACATGTGGTCTCTTTTTGGGTCTTTTGCAATCTTTTGGAATCTGGGTTAAAATTTCAATTGTCCATCTATTATCATCTCTTCTATCAATAAGTCCAACCCAACTCCACTTCAATCTTTGAATTTTTTTAATGAGGTCAGTAACACATATTTGTTCTCTTACCCATACGTTGCATTTTTCATCTCTTCTTGCTACTCCCAACATGCATCTCTCCATACTTCTCTGTGTGGTCTGAAGTCTCTGTATTACTCTTCTATTATGTTTCCAAGTCTCATATCCATAAGTAAGAACTGGCAAAACACATTTATTAAAAATCTTCTTTTTCATTCACATAGGCATATTTCCTTTTAGTATCAAGTTATTTCTACCAAAAGCACTCCAACCAAGTTTAATTGTATGATTAATTTCATCCATTATGTTTCCATCTGTATTAATAATCTGACCAAGGTATTTGTAACTGTTAACTTGTTCTAACTCATCATAATCAATCTTTATTTTAATATTTTGAGAAAATCTATTAAACATTACTTTAGTTTTTTTAACATTTATCTTTAGTCCTAGTTTTCTACTTTCATCAGATAACGCCTGCAACATTTCCTGTAACTCTAAAGCATAATTTGCAAAATAAACTACATCATCTGCAAAATATAAATGACTTAAATAATCTCCATTTAATTTTACTCCTTTACCTTCCCATTTTAATCCACAAAATACTTCTTGCAGACTGCTGTAAAAAGTTTTGGATAAATGGAGTCACCATGTCTTACACCCTATTCAATGTTGATTTACCTACTGCCATTATTTAATCTATTTGTTGCTGATGCATTTTTACAAATATTCTTTAAAATACGACAATATCCTGGAGCTACACTGATGATCCAATGCTTTAATCACTGAAAAAATATTTATAGAATCAAATGCCTTTTCATAATCTACATATCCTAAGCATAATGGCAACTCATATTCATTTGTCCTTTCTATAACTTCTCTCAATACCTGGATATGATCTTCTGTAGAAAAACCACTTTTAAATCTATCTTGTTTTCTTGGTTGGTGGAAATCCAGTGTTTTCTGTAGACGAGTTGTAATTATCTTAGTAAAAATTTTGTATAAAACTGATAAAGGCCTGATAGGTCTGTAATTTCTAATATCTCATTTAGCACCTTTTTTAAATATTAATATTAATACTGCAATCTTCCAATCATCTGGTACATATTTATGATTTAGACATTTGGTATATTGCTTTGCTAATTTTTTTCCAATTTTTCACTTGCTTCTTTTAATATATCAATTATAATTTCATCATTACTTGGAACCTTCCCATTCTTCATAAATTTAATTGCATGTCTCACTTTCTTCAGAAGATATAATAGGTATAGAGGGCATTTGATTTTTATTACTATATAATTCTTGATAGAAGTCTTCTATACATTTTATGATGTCATCTCTCTTTTTAGTAATAATGTCATCTTTTTGTCTTATTGCAGATATAAATTTTCTACCAATAACAAAATGTTGTTTTTCTCTCATTAGATTTTTATTCTCTTCTACAGCTTTTCTTGCTAGTTCACAATTATACTTTCTTATATATTTTCAACTCTTTTCAACACCATTTTACAAAATTCGAGGTATTCAATCTTTTTTAATGCATCATTGTTGTGTATTCTCAATTTCCTTATTTTCTTAATAAATTCTCTAGTCTCAGTAGAAATTGTATTGGTCATTTGTTGCTTTTTTCTAACAGACACCTTTGTTGCAGTTTTTAAAAGTGTATCAATTATTTTCCTATTAATGTCATTCAAATGTGAATCATGTTCAAAATCTAATATTACTTGACACCGATTTGTAAATTCTAATTTAAATTCATTAGAATGTTTCTGAAGGTTAGGAATATCAATTGTAAATATTGTTTTCTTAATAATTTTTGTCTCTCTAGTATAGGATTAACATGTATCTCACATCTTACTAATCGAGGATCACTTCCTGTGTTAAATTTATTAAGAACATTACAATCTTGAAATATGTATTTTCGTTTAGTCAAAATATAATCCAATACTGCTGTACCTTCATTTGGATGCTTCCATGTCCATTTCCTTTTAACATTTTTCTCCCCCAAAAAAATTCATAATATAAAGTTTTTACTTTTCTGCAAACCCCACAAGTCTATGCCCTCTCTCATTTCTATTACCATAACCAAAATTACCTACTGCATTTTCATCTTTCATATGTTTACCAATTCTAGTATTAAAGTCTCCCATATCATTTTTAAAATGTTGTTTCCTCTTATCAAAAGCCTTTTGTACATCTATATAAAAATCTTCTACTGCTTCATTACTATGAGAAGTTTTTGGTGCATAAACCTGAATTATCTGCATTTGGTATCTGCTATTAAGTTGTAAAACTAATCTTGCCACTCCGTTCGATACGCCATCAATTTCCACAATGTTATTCTCTCATTTTTTTTATTTATAATGAATCTTACTCCACTTGTATTTCCAATATTTATGCCTTTATATTAGAGTAAATGTCCACTTTTTAAATCAATCGTTTCTTCACCTTTTCTTCTATCTTCACAACGTCCATTAATGTCCCATTTAGGCATGGATAAATAGTTGATAATGAATTTAATGGTTAATAAAAATTATATTAAATACTCAAAAAAAAAAATAAAATAAACTCATAAACTTTTACTTGGATTATTTTACTGAGTCAGAGATTTTGTTCCTTGTGACTATTAAATAATTCCATTGCACATAAAGTTGTTTATGATGTCTATTAAGAAATTTTAAAATATTGGAAGCTATTGCACCTTTTGTAAAATTTTAATTCAATCTGTAGGAGCAATGTTTGGTGTTAGTTTTTATTTATTTATTTATTTATTTTAATGTTGTTAATTCATTGCTATTGTTGTAAGCAGCCTGTATGCTTTTGTTCAAATTTTCAAGTTTAAAAAAAAAAAACAACTTTCTTTTTAATGATTAAGTGTTTGCAGGTATTTTTTTTCCAATTGCCTATAATGGATAGGTTATTATTATTATTATTATTATTATTATTATTATTATTATTATTATTATTATTATTATTATTATTATTATTATTATTATTATTATTATTATTATTATTATTATTATTATTATTATTATTTGTATGCTTAGTTTATTTTATTAATATTGGTAATATGATGGTTTATTGTTTTATACGATTTAGAAATCATATTATATATAATCGTATATTCAGGTGTATCTGCAGTGTCGTAAATTTTTTTTTCAAAGTTATATTTAATTTTTATATCGTTTTTTAATTTTGGCGCCATTTGTTAAAGGAAGATAGAGAATTACGGGTTTATATGTTTATATATTTGTTTTTATATATGAAATATGTTAAGTGCATCTGGGTGTAGAAGCGATAGAGGGATGATTTTATTTTGGGGATAGAGTTATACTCTACTTGTTTATTTGCCTATTAATTCGTGTGTGGTTAGTATACTTACTTATTTGAGAGCATATGATGAGATAGTTGTATTTTCTTTTTCTTTTAAAATGAAGAGGCAAATGCCCCATTTATTAATGATAAGTTGGTTGAGTTTAGCAATACTTGTATCTTAAAAGTTGGTAGGTATTTATTGAAAAATTAAGTTTGAAGTTGAAATCTTACTTAACCTTTACACGCATATATGTAAATAGTAGTTATTGTTATTTCTCTTTCCTTCTTTATTTCGATGTAATTATCGTTAAATAATATATGTGGATTATATTAGATAAATGTTTTATGGATTTTATAATATGTTTTAAATAAGATCATTGCACCATTCATTCTGCAATAAACTAATGGAAATTATTATTTATAAATTTGTTGTATTTATGATTTTATATCAGCGCCACTCGAAAATATGGTAAACAAAAAAATATTAAGGAGGACCATCATGAAATTTTTTTAATTATAAATAATTGTCAAATCATATCACATATATTATCAATATCTCATTTATTTTCATTATAACAATTCACCCTCCAGTATGAATGTAATATTAACTTAAGAAATTTTACTTTATCTAATGAAAGGAAAATAATAATAAAACTGTCACTTAAGTTTATAAAACAAGTATTAATCAAGTTTGTGTTACTATAAGAAAAATGTTAAATAATCACTGATGTGTTATAAAATGATTTTTTTGTTTATAACAAATGTTTCATTGAATTAAGATCCTATCTGAATTGTTTTATTATGTGCGTTCGATTGTCCATTTAGACACGTTCGATTGTCCATTTCCACACATATATGTTCAGCATAATATAATTATAGAATTTATGAATTTGTTAGTATAGATCAATTATTGAAATCTTCCATAGTTAACAGATCTTAACATTGCAATGCCAAAAATATGTTTTACCTTGCTTAGAATAGATGATGATGTAGGGCAAATAGATACCCAACCCTGATCATTGTTTATATTATATTTATTGTAATGGTTATCAATTTAATAGTAGCCCTTATTTCTTAATAGATGCTTATAATATAGTTAAATTAACATTATAGAAATGTTATTTATAAATGTTACTATCCCCTTTGAAAAGTGGGAAGGGGGAAACTCTTTGAAAAAATATTTTTCTATATTCTGTATATAGGTAGTTTTATTAGTTAAATATTTACATAATATACTTGGATGTGTAGGTTGATCTCTATGCAGTATTATATCATTTATGTCTATTTAATTATAATTATTTCACATTTCGTGATTTTAATATCTCAGGTTAATCAGGAATACTCTGATTGTTTGGACAGATTTAAAACAGTCATTTACTTCTGTTAAGAGCTGACTCCCAATTACATAGATTTGGGTAGTCTGCATGATATTTGTACAGTAAGACATGGGGCTTCCCATAATCCTTATCTTCATTCATTATTGGTTTTGTAACAGGGCAGACATACTGAACCCCTTTTCATTATTGGAGTAGGCATGTGAGTGTCTTTCAAGCCCCTTGTATGACCTTCCATGTGTATTTTTTTCATTTTTAAATTCACATGTTTATTAATGTGGCTATTTTTTTTGCTTTTCTTTTATTGCCTGTCTAATATGTAAGCCATAGAGAAATAATTCTACTCAAGAATTTTCACCCTGAGTAACCAATCCTTTTGTTTTAATTTGTAATTAGTTAAAATCCATTAATATAAGTAATACATATTATAGATTTATGAAGAATGATTTAGTTGAAAGTCCAACTAATGTGGCTTGTATGCTCGATAATTTACTGTGCTTTATTTTTTATAATAGTTCACAGTTTTAAACTCTGTGTAGTTGTTTTAATGCTGTTCCAGTAAGGTCCTCTCATAAAATTAAAATGTTGTTTTAATTGAGATTTAATTGTTATTCATAAAAACAAGTAATAGTAATCTTATTATTTTCTTGTGTCATTTGAGCATGAATTCAAATCAGTCTTATTATAATTGTTTTTTTTTTTTTACATCAGTTTAATATAAATGTTTTAAAATCTTTAAATAAGATGTAAAATGTTTATTTTTTTATATTATTACATTGTCAAATGTTAACATTGAGGTATTACCTTGTAATAAATGTGAACAGAGAATTTAAATATATTAAACATCCATGCTCATTTAATTTAATCTTTTTTTTTGTTTGTTTTCTTTAAATAATGTAAACAAATATATTTGTGAAATCTAAATAAAGTAAAAAATAACTCCAAATGTGAATCTGTTCTACAGAACACAGTCTCATAAAAATCTGCTTTTTAATTATAAAATTAATATAAAAAGTGTTATCTTAAGTGAACTTCAGTCAAAGGTAAATTTAAAATTATATATATATATCCAGTGATTTTCTTATCATTTCATTTACTTTTTATTTTAAGTAATATTTTATTTTAAGTATACATATAAATAAAATCACCCAAGTTTTCATTAAAATCTAATTAAAATAAATCTCATGCTTAAAGGTTCAGTTCTGCTATTGTGAATGTAAGAGTATTCAATGGTATCATTGAGAAATGTTATTGATTAGATCTTTGACCTGGAGAAATAGGTAAATATGGCACAATACATGATGTACCTGACATATTTTGTACATGGTCAGTCATGAGATACTTTATCTGTAATCTGGTTCTTTTTGGATCAAGAAGATGTTTTTAGACTGGTACATCATAATATATTTTCCTAGTTTGGTGCACAACAATGTGTTATCTGATGTTCTCATACCCTGCAATATCCTGAGTAGTGTTTTAATGTATATAATATTTGTTTATATTTTTGTCGTAACAATAAATTATTTATAGATGTGAGATTTTTTACCTTGGTTTTGCATGCCCAAAAATGGTGGGCTTTTTAGATAAATACCTACACCATGATAAATGAATATGTGTATAAATATGAAATACTTCAAACATACATGTATTTTTTTGACTTTGTTTTGGTGGTAGAGAATAAAAATTACAGGTTTACAAATAGCTGGTACCCAGAATTTAAAAAGTGATATATGTACACAGACTCAAAAAGAAAGGAAAATGTATGATAATTTTTTTTTATCTGTGATATATTTTTTCATATGTAAAATAAAAATAAACCAAACCCTGTATGTTTTGGTGTATAAATAAATCTTCAGAATCTGGTGTATATGTATATATATATATATTGTACTGAAATACATTGATATTTAATTCATTTTATGAGTCCCATGTTTTAAAATAATAAAAATTTAAAAGTGAGAGAATAAAATGTAAAACTAAAGAGCAGGGGGGGGGATTTATTATTAAATAAAATAAACTGTAAATGCTTTTAAAAATAATATTTTTTTTTGTTTAAAAGAAGAAAAAAAAGTCTTGTAATAAAAAAATGATTTAAGATTCTTTAAATGAATTTATAATAAAATAATAGATTTTGTTTTATTTTATAATAAAATAATTAAATATATGTGCGTGTGTGTATGTAATTTTTAATAAAAAATAGAAACAAAAGCTGATTTTATTTCACGAGACTAAAGACACTGCTGCTAATACAGTTTTCCATTGTTTAAAACAGTATAACTATGTCAATTTTTATTCATTTTGGGTCTGACTTTTTCATTTTAATAAAATATTTCTTGAAGTAATATTTCCAAAAAATGTTGCATTGTTGAAACCAACGTAGTGTGCAGTTGACCGAAGCTGCTCTACACATTTAAGATCTGCAATTATTTCAGAAAGTGATCATGTTTAAATAGAATAAATTAATGATGGAGTGTGGGTACACCAAACCAGCCACAAAAATCATATCATGTCACAGGATCTAAGGAGGAGTCATTTACAAATCATCGATGAGTTAAAAAATAATTTCATTATGCTGTTTCCATCATATTAAAAAAATCATAGGTAATTATTTGACTTTGATATCTTAACATTCCCAAATATCTTCTTAAGATAAATGATAGACTTTATTAAAAGAACTTTGAACTTTATGAATTAAATTTAAAAAAGAAGAATAAACTTTAAAATTCAAAAGATAATATTTGCAATAATAAAAAAGTAAAATCAGGTTCTATTATTAAATAATATTTTTAAAACAATGGCATGAACATATGTGTGATTTGATTTTTTTTAAAAAAAAAAGAGAAGTAAAATATAATGTAACATTTATTATTTATTTGCTAAAGTAATATGTTAAAATGCTTTATTTTCATCTTTCTAAAAGAAGTGTGTCTGTTTCATTATAGGATAAAATGATTAATTTGCTTTAAGTAAAAAAAAAAAAAACTTAAATTATTTTTCTTAAAATATGTATGTTTATTTTGATACATGCGGGTAAGTATAAATATTTATTTTTCTTAATAAATGTAGTAGGGAAAAAATCTAATTATTAATAATAGTATATCACATGATCACATTTCCTATACTAGCACATTAATTGTTAATAAACAGAGCAAAACTCTCCATACAGTATTACCACCTGTGCTAAACAGAGTAATCAATGGATGCCAGAAGGCTTGTGCATAAAATCCCTATCTAATGCCTACTCATCCAATATCCCCAGACTAGTTTCTGGCTTGTGGCCTTCGTCAGTGAGGAGCTTTGGATCTGAGAGCACTGCATCTAGATCTTAGGATCTAATGCAACCCTCTAGCAACCACCTTTTATCTCCACTTAACTACAAAACTATGAGAATGAAATTGAAAACACAAAAATATTTTCAATCTAAGCTCAATAGCTTATATAGTCATATGGGTCTGAACTCAGTTCAGCACCCATACATTTTGGTATATGACTATATAAGATATTGAGCTTAGATTGAAAATATTTTTTATTTTCAATTTCATTCTCATAGTTTTGTAGTTAAGTGGAGATAAAAGGTGGTTGCTAGAGGGTTGCATTAGATCCTAAGATCTAGATGCAGTACTCTCAGATCCAAAGCTCCTCACTGACGAAGGCTACAAGCCAGAAACTAGTCTGGGGATATTGGATGAGTAGGCATTAGATAGGGATTTTATGCACAGGCCTTCTGGCATCCACTGATTACTCTGTTTAGCACAGGTGGCAATACTGTATGGAGAGTAATGCTCTGTTTATTAACAATTAAGGTGCTAGTATAGGAAATGTGATGATGTGATGCTTAATGGTTTAACATCAATCCTGCCTAATAGGATAGTGGTGGCTATGGTTGTAAAAGAGCCAAAGACACCAAAATGTATGGGTGCTGAACTGAGTTCAGACCCATATGACTATATAAGCTATTGAGCTTAGATTGAAAATATTTTTTGTGTTTTCTATTTTATTCTCATAGTTTTGTAGTTAATTGGAGATAAAAGGTGTTTGCTAGAGGGTTGCATTAGATCCTAAGATCTAGATGCAGTGCTCTCAGATCCAAAGCTTCTCACTGACGCAGGCCACAAGCCAGAAACTAGTCTGGGGATATTGGATAAGTAGGCATTAGATAGGGATTTTATGCACAAGACTTCTGGCATCCATTGATTACTCTGTTTAGCACAGGTGGCAATACTGTATGGAGAGTTTTGCTCTGTTTAATAATAGTATATCAAAAAAAGATTCAATATGTTAAATATATAAATGTTTCGGCTGTCAGTATAATATTATTATTATTATTTTAAAGGATACAATTAGTATTTTGAATGGTTCGGGGATTATTTTACTTTCTTTGTAAAAGTAGTAGTAGCTTAAAGGGGACATTTAAGATATCTTTTGTTTGTCTATTAGTGGATGGTTGGATACCGATGAGCTAGTGGGGATTGTTCACATAGCAAATTATGCTGATCAGATAGACATGCAAATTCTAATGAAATTAGCTGGCGCCTAAGGAATTTTTCTTTCTTCTTTAAAAAATAAAAATGAAGGGTTTTTGGTCAGTGTATATTTGGTAGTCGAGTGTTAAATGTTATTGTAGTTTGCTACTGATGATAGTTGACACTTTACCTAAAAAACAACCACTTTTGGAAGGGAAGTTTAGGAGGACAAAGCATAATAAAACATTAATTAATATTTTTTTGTCAATAGTTGTTGTTTCCCATTTTTAATTAGTAAATTTTAAGTGGTAGTTTATTGTTCAGAAGAGGCTGTTGGTTCATGTGGCATGTCAACGTGACCCAAAACTAGATGTTTTGAGTGGAAGCACTGACAGAAGTTGTAGTTTTGGTGTATGATTAAAGTGATTTTCATGGAAGTTAAAATGTGGAAGGGTAATCCTTAAGATAAAGAAAAAAATAAGAAACACTCCAAATGAGGAAGATAGATAAATATGAGGCATAAAATTAGACACTTAGAGGGTGGTGGTTGATTGTACCTACATTTTGGAATAGAGGTATTTTTTTTTTACATTGGATGAAGTTAAATAAATTCTTGGTGAAATGTAAACATTAATCTGGGTTACAAAGATAAGAACTTTTTCAGAGAAAAGAGGGGAAATACCGAATAGACATTTAGAGTGTTTGGAGCAGTTTTTTTTACTTGTAGTGAATTTAATGAAACAGTTAAGGTTTATATAGCCTTTAGTTATATACATGATGAGGCTGAAGTCTCGTGGGAGTCAATGGGAGTAATAACCTACGAGCTTTGAGAAGTACAAAAGAGCATTGCTGTCCAGTTACTGGGGGAAGGTGTGTCAAGAGGTGGTTAAGTGACAGGTAGAATAAGATAAATGGTGGATAGGAGAGACATTGAGCATGTTTTTCCACAGACAAGTAGTGAAAATGAGAATGGTTACAGCATATACTCTGTCTGAGCAGCGAATTTTGAGAATAGTGAGATGAGGTTTTTCAGAAAATATTTGACAAATAATAAAGGTAAATGACACTACAGAACAGACTGCAGTGATACTTATAAAAATGGTCAGTATTAGATCATGTATAGATAATCAGAATAAAGAAAGGAAGGCTGAGAATACATATGGGCAATTACAAAACTTGACACAGAATGAAAAGAAAGAAGAGTTGAGAATGTCATCTTATTCATGCCCAAAAATAAAAGTAAAAATAAAAGAAAGAATTGTAGACATGCTGTTTGATTCAGTGAGTCAGGTATCAGTGATTTCACAAAAAAATTTCCATGAAATAAGTCAGAGTAATTTGAAACTAAAAACCTTGCCACTAATGAATGTATATGTAATGTTGGCAAATGAGAAAAGAGCCAAACTAGCATCGGTACAAGCTTGGATAAATATGAGTATATCTGTGAAGATATATAATCATGTTATGTTGGTTTTGTAGGGATTGATACATGATGTTATCTTGGAGTTGTGTGAAGTTGGGTGTATGTTAGATTATGAGAAATGACAAGTGAAAATTAATAAGATGGAAATTCCATTTAATGTGTGTGAGATAAAAAATGTTAAGGCAGAGTATGATGTAGAAAGTGCAGGAATAGAAATGAAAGAAAAAGTGTTGGCAGATGAACTACAAATGAAAATGGAAAACATTTGAAAAAATTGTTGTCTACATATGAGTATCGAATAAAACTTATGGACACTCAACCATATCAAGCACAGACATATCCTATACCACAGCAATATAGATGTGCAATGGAGGAACAACTAGAGAATATGTTATAATGGGAATTATTTCTAAATGCTCATCTCTGTATAATAACCCGCTAGGGACAGTTAAAACATGGGTTTATTTGTTTGTGTTTAGATGCATGGCAATTGAATAAACTCATTGTATTAGATACTAATGCACCACCACCTATAAGTGAATTATTAATGAAGTTTCATAAAAAATATTTTCAACTTTTGATTTAACGGCCGGTTATTGGCAGGTCAAGTTGCATCCCGAGGACAAGAAATACACTGCTTTCCAGTATAATGGACAGGCATATAATTTTAATCGAATTCTTTTCGGTTTGAAAACTAGTGGAGCAGGATTAATGCAATGCCTTGATCAAATATCTGATAAAATCAAAAGCTTGATTACGATATATGTGGATGATATCATTTTAGCATCAGAAAGTGTGAAAGAACATTTTGAAAATTTGAAGTTGTTATTTGATGAATGTAAAAATAAAGGAATTAAATTAGATTTAGGTAAAAGCCATTTAATGACTACAGAAGTTAAACTCTTGGGACCCATAATTAGTGAACAAGAAATATCTCCAAATCCAGAGAAGATTCTAGCTATACAAAACTATCCCAGGCCAATGAAGAAGAAAGACATCAAGTATTTTCTTGGGTTGTGTAATTTTTTCAACTGGTTTTAGAAAAAATTTTTCTCATATATGGAGCTTTTGTTAAAGTTAATAAGGAAAGATAAAAAATGGGCATGGGAAGAGCAACAAGAGCGCAGTTTTAAAAGTGTAAAAAAAGTCTTTTAAGGGAAGTCATGTTGACATATCCAGACTTTGATAAACCATTTATAGTACAAATGGATAGTAGTGGAATTGGTTTGGGGGCTACATTATATCAGATGCAAGATGATGGGAAGTATGGGGTGCTTTTCTTTGTAAATAATTTATTAAATGGGCCAAAGAAGAACTTACCGTTACTGAGAGAGAGGCTTTAGCGATTGTGTGGGCTTTAAAAAAATGTAGGCAATATTTGATAGGATCGCAGGTGGTAGTGATTACTGATCACAGGAGCCTTGAGATTCTCAATCAGAGTATTCCTACAAATAGTAGATTGATTTGATGGAGTCTGTTTTTGCAAGAGTTTGATTATAGGATATAGTATTGTCCAGGCAAAGACAATATGCAGCATATGCTTTAAGTCGATACCTGATAGAACATCAGACACAACATATAAATTGTAATAATGCATATATAGCAACAGCAGACATACATCAAGGCGAAGAGATGGAATGAGGGTTGAAAAGGTTAAGAGAGTTACAAGAAAAAGATGCAGAATGTAAACAAATAATATACTATTTGCATCATCAATCTGTGAATAGACCTATAAAGAATACACTATGGAAAGATAGAAAACAATATTGTTTAAAAGATGGGCTTTTGCAGCATAAAGTGAAAAATAGTAAAGATACACAAATTGTTTTGTTAATAGTTATGCGAAAACAAATGATTAAGTACATACATGAACAGTACAGATATTATTGGGCAAGTATAACTGAAGGATGGATAAATAACTGTTTTCATTGGCCGAGTATGTATAGAAGTGTCTTAAACATTTTTATGGGTGTATAGTATGTACAAAAACCTAACCTTGTAATATGTCAAATACAGGACCTTTGGGACTGATATATGCATATCAGCCGAATAGTTTATTGGCAATATATTTTTATGGGCAATTACCTCAATTTAATCGAAAGAAATATCTGTTTGTGACTTATGACATTTTTTCTAAGTTTGTTGCTGTGTACCCGATGGCACAGGCTGATGCTAGAAAGACTATAAAGGTCCTTGAACATCAATATTTTCAAGATGTGGGAATCCCAAGACAAATAATGTCAGATCACAGAACACCTTTTATGTCTGATGAATGGAAAAGATGGATGGAGTATCATAAGATAAGACATATACTCACTTCAATTCATAATCCACAATCCAATCTGTGCGAATGAGTAATGAGAGAACTGTGATGTTTAATTCACGTGTATTTACAGAATAAACATCATGGATGGGTAAAGAAGGCAATGAGAATAGCTGACATGATAAATTGGTCAAATAATGAATCAACACGATTCGAGCCCATTAGACTTCATCAAGGAAAGAATATTCCATATCTGTTCAAAACTATTTAATGGTTAAAGCACCGTATATTGATAAGAAGAAAGATGTTGATAAGGCACACTACATGCTTAAAAAGATGGTAGTATAAGGCAAAAGAGACGAAGAAGGTTAGATATGTGTTTAAGTTGGGAGATGATGTTATGGTTAAGGGTAAATCCAGTAAGCCATCTAGAGAAAGGAATATATAAAAAAGTTCAGCCAATATATGATGGGCCTTATAAGATCATAAAGTAATATGGAAATAAATGCATTTGAAATTGCTCAAGGGTCAGAAAAAAAGGAACATTGAATGTTCGATCTTTACAATTACTAAAAAAAAACAATGAATAAATAAATAAAACTATAATGGGATGGGGGTTATACTGAATAGATAGGAATACATGTGTACAGTTAAACAAATGTTAAATAAATAAAACTAGATGGTTTATAGGTTTAAATTCTGGGAAAACTAAAATGCTCAGAATGATATTTTAGTTTTAGAGGAGGGACAGAGATAATGTACCAAAATACACTGATATTTAATTAATTTTATGAGTCACATGTTTTAATATAATAAAAATTTAAAAATGAGACAATAAAATGTAAAACTAAAGAGCAGGGGCGAGGGGAAATTTATTATTAAATAAAATCAACTATAAACGCTTTTAAAAATAATATTTTTTTTTGTTTAAAAGAGGAAATAAAAGTCTTGTAATAAAAATAATTTAATATTCTTTAAATGAATATATAATATAATAATAAAGAGATTTTGTTTTATCTTATAATAAAATAATGAAATATATGTGTGTGTGTATGTAATTTTTAATAAAAAATAGAAGCAAAAGCTGATTTTATTTCACGAGACTAAAAACACTGCTGCTAATAAAGTTTTCCATTGTTTAAAACAGTATAATTATCTCAATTTTTATTCATTCGGGGTATGACTTTTTCATTTTAATAAAATATTTCTTGAAGTAATATTTCTAAAAAAATGTTGCATTATTAAAACTAACATAGTGTGCAGTTGACTGAAGCTGCTCTACACATTTAAGACCTGCAATTAGTTCAGAAAGTGATCATGTTTAAATAGACTAAATGAACAATGGAGTGCGGGTAAGCGAAACCAGCCACGAAAATCATACCATGTCATAGGATCTACGGAGGAGTCATTTACCGATCGTCAATGAGTTAAAAATAATTTCATTATGCTGTTTCCATCGTATTAAAAAAATCCTAGGTAATTACTTGACTTTGATATCTTAACTTTCCCGATTTCTTTTTAAAATATAAGATAAACTTTTTTAAAAGAACTTTGAACTTTATGAATTAAATTTAAAAAAAAAGAATAAACTTTAAAATTCAAAAGATAATATTTGCAATAATAAAATAAGTAAAACCAGCTTCTATTATTAAATAATATTTTTGAAACAATGTCATGCACGTATGTGTGATTTGATTTTTTTTTTTTAAAAAAGAAATAAAATATAATGTAACGTGTATAATTTATTTGCTAAAGTAATACATTAAAATGCTTTATTTTAACCTTTAAAAAAGAAGTGTCTGTGTGTGTTTTATTATAAGATAGAACAATTAATTTACTTTAAATTTAAAAAAATACTTAGATTATTTTTCTGAAAATATTTATGTTTATTTTGATACGTGCAGGTAAGTATAAACATTTATTTTTCTTAATAACAATAGGAGGGGAAAAATCTAATTATTAATAATAGTATTTCAAAAAAAGATTTGATAACTTAAATATATAAATGTTTCGGCAGTTAATATAATGTTATTATTATGATTTTAAAGGATTGAAGTAGTATTTTGAATGGTTTGGGGACTTATTTTTGTTTCTTTGCAAAAGTAGTAGTAGCTTTGATGGGGCATTTAAGATACCTTTTGTTGGTCTATTAGTGGATGGTTGGAAACTGATGAACTAGCAGGGATTTTTCAAGTACCAAATTATGCTGATTAGATAGACATGCTAATTCTAATGTAATTAGCTGGCACCTTAGGGATTTTTCTTCCTTCTTTAAAAAATACAAATAAAGTGGGTTTTTTGGTCAGTTTATATTTGGTATTCGAGTGTTAAATGTTATTGGTAGTTCACTACTGATGATAGTTGACACTTTACCTGAAAACCAACCACTTTCTGGAAGGGAAGTTTAGGAGGACAAAGCATAATAAAATATTAATTAATATTTTTTTTTGTTGATAGTTGTTGTTGTTTCCCGTTTTTAATTAGTAAATTTTAAGTGGTAGGTTATTGTTCAGAAGATAAGGTTGGTTCAATATATATATATATATATATATATATATATATATATATATTGTAACAGTCATGTTTGTACATTCGCGTAACAGAATTCAGAATCAAAGCAAAAGAGACCGAAGCTGACCAGACTAGGACTGTAACATCCCGAGTCCGACCACACTTCAACTCGTAAGCCAGGATTCCAAGACTCAAGATCCTACAAATGACCACCTTGAAAACACGTAGTATACCTCTTTCCACATGGCCGACATAAGTCACGGAGAAGCAATAAGACTCTGATGAATAAAAGAAAGGTTCTTAATTGACTAAAATATCACTAATTTAATTTAACTTAATGCACAGTTTTCACATATATAGGCTATAAATGATAATTAGAATTGGATTGAATTAGATCAATAATGAGACAGAGAACGAAATACATTAAATTAATTAGATATTTATTTACAATTTATATCTATATATATATATCACTTATTTACAATAGCATTGAGCGTAGAATGTACGCAAACAGTTGGTAATTCAAAATCACTTTACATAAGTAATCATTAAATTTCATAGATGAGTTTAACATGTGCCCATCTTAGGAATTGTTTACAATTGATACATAATTACTCACTACGTTATGTCTATAAATCTCGATAAGCCAAATCCTATTACATTGGTGGCTGTTATATAAATAATTATATTGAACTTTGATCATGAATTCATTTACTAAAATATACAATATAATTTAATAATGAGCGCATAAACCAGCTCAAGTAATGATGGATCGAACATGGCTTTCGAGAGAAAATTTCAGAATGCTAAAAGCGTTATATAAAGGTGGGAGAGTTGGCTGCATAAGATTTTACCAATGCGCTATGGCACAGGTAAACAATAATAGGAAAAGTCGCTCTGCGGATGGATGAAATAACTTCAGGGTTCTTGCGACAAACACCGGTACCCTGTAACCGATCGCAATGCTGCGTGAAAAAGAAACATTATGTTCAGGAATGGCGGGGGACTTACGTGCTAACCTGGCCTTGGCTCAGGCTTCGCTACTGCTCTACCCTATAAGAAAATATGTGCTGGCAACGCCGTGGCTCCATCTTGAGATATGTATATTACGTATAGCAACAAAACGAGAATATTTTTATAAAATAATATCACATCCGCCAAGCAAAGAATAGTATATTTCATACTATGAAATACCAGTTAATAGCATATTAGCTCTATCAAATTGGGACCAACTCTTGCATAGCCTGATAATAAATGTCTATGCTACTAAAGGGGATATTATTACATCTGTACTTTGACATGTTCGATCTGTTAAGTTACTTATAGATAATAAATATTTAAGGAGGAAAATTATATTTCTATGGACTTAAGAATTTAAATGTCAAATATACTTATATGATCAAGGCTAAATTTAATTCTAAATAAAACTAAAAGGTTAAGTTTTTAAATGGTTGATTATAAAAGAGCCACGTTTCACATATTAAATCATTTAAATAATAAAAAAAAATAGGATTTCGAAACAGCGCAGAAAGTTGAAGCTATAAACAAATTACGCGAAGATTTTCAAAAAATATCTTCTTAAAACATACATGAAATTAAGTGCTCACTGTTTCTAAATATTGGCATATGAAATATAATAAGCATTTAAACTAAGATAAGCAAAGAAATATAGACACAACTGCAGTGATATAACTTTAAATTAGACACTTATAAAGTACTTTAAATGAAAGGAACATATAAATTACTCAGATTATTTAATTTTAGCAATTGACATATTTAAAATATTAATTAAATGGATTAAGTTTTGGTTACATTTAGCTTTATCATTATTTTAAAAAGAAAGTTAGCTAACTTATATAGATATATTTACATAAAGAATTACACAGAGCTTTGCAGTTTGAAAAATAAAACAGTACCGATATCTGGACTGCAAGTTCTTGGCTGTTGGTTTGGTTTAGTTTGACTGGGCGGCATCATCTTTCCAAATCTGTTAGACTGATCTCTGCTAGTGGCATGATGGTGGTTTAGGTATTTCGATGAGAGAAACCCCGTTCTCCCACGGAGTAACAGCAACAAGATGCCCGCTTTTAGCCGGACATGTTTAACTTTAACAATTGTGAAGACTGGCTGCAATTTTCACTAACAATATGGCTGTCTATCCCTTGTTAAAAAAATACAGAGTATTTATATGTTTTCCTTATCGGAATCTCTCGCCTCAAGACCCACTAAACTCAGGAATTTAATTAAATATTTTTCAATTTATAATCCAGATCTTAGATAACTTATGTTAGAAACATTCCATAAGCTATTATTATAATTAAGATTTTTCGTTGCAAACAATTGCCCAATTTAGATTTTAAAATAACTTAATCTTATCTAAGGGGATTTTAATTAGTAAATTTTGAATTAGTTTTACTTTTTACGAATTCCAGGTGTGGTCGTTAATGACACTTGTTTACAATCAAAAATCTTTTAATTACTTGACCAGCTTTTATTTTTAATCTTACATATAATAGAAACTCTTTCTATTTAAAAACAACCTTTTAACATTTTTTTAAAACGAAAACATTTTTAACATATTTATTAAAAATAATTTACAAACATATTTTGATATAGCTTTTAAATATATTTTTGAGAAACTTTTCCCTGAAATATATTTAAAACAAGAAATCTTTTAACAATTTTAAAGAAACATTTAATAGTATTTTTAGATAACGGCTTTTACAAATTTTAAATCATGTCTTTCTTCTATATAACACAGATTATATATCCACATACGAAATTACAATATTAAACAACAAAATTAATAATTTACTCTTAACTTAAATAATATAATAAATATTTTTAGAAATATTAAATAACTTTAGGACGCTATAATTTTACTAATCCTATCTAATTATAGTGCTGGTTCGCACGTAAATATATAAATACTGTTTATACAGACATGAACGAATTTTATATTTATTAACATTTAAATAGGTTCGAACTTAGCACAGATGAGAGTGTCATTAGGTTTGATGGTGAAACGATAGGGGCTTGGAAAGTTATCGTTTCAATATATATATATATATAATATTATAAATCGATGTCTGTCTTTCTTCAAAATAATATAAGAAAATTTATAAATAAATATTTAAAAATACAGTATTTAAAAGTTTATATATATAACAGTCACTTAGGAGTGCTTTCAACTAACTTGTAGCTTTGTCAACTATCACGTTTAAAATGTCAGCTTTTCCATAATTCAATGTTGTCAACTTTCCCATGTCAACTTATTGTTATTTAAAAGGGTTCAAAATGCAAAACAAAATTTTAAAAATAATGATAATTTATCAGCTTCTATCTTTTATGACCATAATAAATCATTTATATATGGTTTCAATTTTAATTATAACAACATAAAAATATTGGAAACTGAAAGAAATAATAATAAAAAGAAAATTAAAGAGGCAATATTAATATGTAAATACAAGCAACATTTGGTTAATAGGCAAGCTGCAAATATTAAGATCACAGAATTATGGGAAAGTTGACATCATTGAATTATGGGAAAGCTCACATTTTAAATGTGATAGTTGACAAAGCTACACTTACAAATAATATGTCAATAGTTTAATTAAGTCTTTTAAAATACAAAAAAAAATGGTTATATAAAATTCAAACCTGCAAAAATGAAATTGGGTAAAGAGTCAATAAAACCTAAATTTAAAATAAATCATGTAAACTGATGTGTTATTAACCAAGTGAGACAGGATCAAATGTCAAATCTGTCCCGGCGCAATAGAGCAACCAGAGGTAAAATAGAATAAATTTGTTTTGTAGTATGTATAAAAAATATGTAAGTTTTGCTTAATGTTGATCATTAATAAGAAAATCTCTGAGTGGCAAGTAATGCAATTGTATAAATAAAGGCAGTAGACAGATAAGGTGGTGGGTTAAATGGGGAAAGGTAGTAGTTGGATGAAAGAGGTTTTAAAAGGGAATGGTAGTAAAATTAAATGATACATAAAGAGAGACATAACTGGTCGGGACACTGTGACCTGCAAGATTACACAAAATATACATATGGATGGATTTTTTCATTGGTGGGGTAGTGTGAAATGGTAAATCTTATTTAGATTTTCCATTTCACCATCAGACCAACATAGCCACTTACTATGAGGTTCACTTGAAGCCCACTAAGGTAGATATAGTTATGTATATTTTTTAACATTTTCTTTTATTCTTATAACAATTGAAATATAACTATTCTGAATAAATTACTGGAATTTATTTTGGATAATACATACACATAATGTTTTATTTACACTAACACCTAAATTTCTTTTATTCTACTAAAAAAAGATTGAAATATAAGTTTTGAATTTTTTATGTTTTTTTATATATATTTAAAATGTATTTTTTTATTTCAAAATCCAAGATGGCCTTTATTGAAAGATTTATACATCAATAAGAAGTTTAAAATAAATGACACATTAAAGTACTTAGAGAGTACAAAATCCATTACTTTGGAATTTTTCTTAATTAATTAATAAAGATTCTACATTGTTATTAAAATGAAAAGCAATCATAAAATTATACTGGAATCTCTATCGATCCTAATTGAGGCATAAACTTTCTAAAATTAAAAACAAGGTATGATTTTCTTTAATATCAGGCAAGATCTGAAGAAAAATCACCTCAAGTAACACATAAACCAAATACCACAGTTACAGTATAAATAGTGTTTTTTTAAAGAAAAAAGACATGAGAAAGTTGAGAGTTGCTTAATGTCTCCAACTTATCGCAATGTTTAGTAAATAGTTAAGGGAAAATCACTGCCCATTTCTTCCTGGGACCTGAAATCTCCTATTATGCCACTGCTATGAAATGTCTGTTTTGGAAAATGCCAGCAGCCAACAACTTTTGCTTGAACCTCAAGTTAAATGCCATAAGAGCTAAAATCCTGTTGTACAGAATTAAAAATATTTCTAAATGAATTATAACTACAATAATTGTATTTTTTTAAAAACGTAAAAGTATGAAAGTTAATATTTATTGTCAATACCTATTTGACTCATTAACCCTTTTTTTTTCTTAAATTATTTATAAGCTGCTTTTTTTCCTATAACTCATGCTCACAATATTTTTTATTATTTTTTATTGAATATGAAAATGATATTTATTTGTTGTTATACTAATTTCTGTATAAAATTTCATGCTTTTTTTGGTTATTTTACGTTTATTATGACAACATTCAATCTGAATAATTTTCATATTTTTATAATCAAATTTAAAACAATATTGATAATATTTATTATGATCCAATATAACACATGATGAAGGTTTATTTACATCTATTCCAGATTGTTTCTCTTTTTGAATTCTATTATATAAAAGCATATGCTTTTTTATTCTCTTCTCAAATGTACACTTAGATTCACCGATGTATTGTAAGCCACACCCATATATCAATCTAGACATAATAAAATTTTAATTAAACTTTGAATTTTGAATTTTAGAGTTATTCAATAATCTATTTGTGTTATTTGTTAAAAAAAGCAATATGACACAAAACATTATAAATTCTTCTATTAAACTTGATCTGCTCATCCTATATAAATGACATTGATATCCATTTTATTTTGATGTTTTTATTTTGAATTTTTATTATATTGTGGATTTCTTTTAATTTTTTTTAATAATATTAGTAATAACATTTTTATAATAACCAATTTTACACAAGCCATTAACAAAAAAAATGTACATTGTAAATTTTATCACTAGAATACTTGCATAATTTTTCATTTCAAAATAAGAATGATTTTAATTCAGACAGCTTATGGCATATATGTACATGTGATTCATATGGAATAAAACATCTAGTTTCAATTGGTTTAATTAACAGATCACAACCCAAACTGTAATAATTAAGTGTAATTTGAATATGCAAGAATTTTATGCAATTGTATTTCTCTTTAGTTATAACCCACTTTATATCCTTAACTCATTTAATTCATGAAATAAAATGATTATTAATTTTTGTTTTCCACAAATAAAAACATCATCCACATAGCTTTGATATACCTTGTTTTTTTAAATATCAATTGTTTTAAAATTTTACTTTCATACGTTGATATAACAAAAGTACAAATTTGAGCAACAACAGGAAGACCCATTGTCTAACCATAAATTCATTCTATAACATTCATTATTAAAATTAACAACTGACACACAAAGGCTTATTATATACCTGCATCTATATATGTAATATATAGTGTATATGAGCACAGACTTTCACATGACCCACCATTCTCCACACCAATCTCATAACACTGATACATTTGAACACATATATATATCGAAAAGATAAATAATCACCAATATAAATATTTCATGCTAAACCAGCAATCATCAATTGGTCCAGATTACCATCTTTACACATATATGCTAAAAGTGCTCAGCTATATATTAAGATAGCCAAACCTCATACTTCAATGGACAGGCTTCAATCCACTCCACACTCCAACTCTTCAACTATCCATCCAATTGAATATCTGATGATGGAATGCTCGAAGGCCACCCTAAAGGCTGAGATTTTTGTCACACCCATGTTGTCCCAAGCTCAATCTGACCCTTCATGTACAGGACAAAATCCATTTAATACATAAACATGGGATGGGCAGAGATCTTTACTTAAATAATAACTGAAACACACAGGCTTATTAAATGCCTGTGTCTATAAATGTAATATATAGGGTATATGATCACAGACTTTCGCATGACCCACCATTCTCCACACCATCTCATAACACTGATACACTTGAACACATATATGTCAAAAAGATAAATAATCACCAATATACATAATTCATGCTTAACCAGCAATCATCAGCTGGTCCAGGTTACCATCTCTAAACATATATGCTATAAGTGCTCAGCTATATATTAACATAGCCAAACCTTATACTTCAGTGGACAGGCTTCAATCCACTCCGCACTCCAGCTCTTCAACCATCCATCCAAATGAAAATATGATGATGGAATGCTTGAAGGCCACCCTAAAGGCTGAGATTCTTGTCACACCCATGTTGACCCAAGGTCAATCTGATCCCTCATGTACAGGACAATCCATTGCTGGTTTAGCATGAAATACATATATTGGTGATTATTTATCTTTTCGACATATATGTGTTCAAGTGTATCAGTGTTATGAGATGATGTGGTTGAATGGTGGGTCATGTGAAAGTCTGTGCTCATATACCTTATATATATTACATATATAGACACATGTATATAATAAGCCTGTGTGTTTCAGTTATTATATAAGTAGAAATGTCTCCCCAATCCCATGTTTATGTATTAAATGGATTATGTCCTGTATATGAGGGTCAGATTGACCTTGGTTCAACATGGGTGTGACAAGAATCTCAGCCTCAGGGTGGCCTTCGAGCATTTCATCATTACATTTTCAATTGCATGGATGGTTGAAGAGTTGGAGTGTGGAGTGGATTGAAGCCTGTCCATTGAAGTATGAGGTTTGGCTATCTTATTATATATCTGAGCACTTTTAGCATATATGTGTAGATATGGTAATCTATACCAACTGATGATTGCTGGTTTAGCATGAAATATGTATATTGGTGATTATTTATCTTTTCGACATATAGTTGTTCAAGTGTATTAGTGTTATGAGATGATGTGGAGAATGGTGGGTCATGTGAAAGTCTGTGCTCATATACACTAAATATTAAAATTAACATAAAATTTTTTATCAATAAACTGTAATACTTTTATAATAAAATTTATAATATCAGACTTTACATTTTTCGAAACAAGAGCATTATAAATAATATTAATTGACTCTATTCGATCTATTGAACCATACATTTCATTTATATCAAAAGTACAAATTGAGTCATGTAACTCTATATTTATATTTTTAATTTTAACTACAAAATCAAACGACGATGAAACAGTATATTCCCCCAAACCTAAAATATCTTGAAGTAATAATTCAATATATCTACATGTTTGATAATAACATGCACCACCAAAATCAACCATCAATCTTAATAGATAATTTTTTTATGTAGCTTTATATTCAAAAATATCCTATTTGCCCTATGATTTTTTCAAATATAAAGCTACATAAAGAAAATTATCCATTATGATTGATGTTTTATTTTGGTGGTGCATATTATTATCAAACATGTACATATATTGAATTGATAAACAGAGCAAAACTCTCCAGACAGTATAGCCACCTGTGCTAAACAGAGTAATCAATGGATGCCAGAAGGCTTGTGCATAAAATCCCTATCTAATGCCTACTCATCCAATATCCCCAGACTAGTTTCTGGCTTGTGGCCTTCGTCAGTGAAGAACTTTGGATCTGAGAGCATTGCATCTAGATCTTAGGATCGAATGCAACCCTCTAGCAACCACCTTTTATCTCTACTTAACTACAAAACTATGAGAATGAAATTGAAAACACAAAAAATATTTTCAAATAAACTCAATGGCTTATATAGTTATATGGGTCTGAACTCAGTTAAGCACCCATATATTTTGGTGTCTTTGGCTCTTTTACAACCATAGCCACCACTATCCTATTATGCAGGATTGGTGTTAAACCATTAAGCATCACATGATCACATTTCCTATACTAGCACATTAATTGTTGATAAACAGAGCAAAACTCTCCATGGGTGCTGAACTGAGTTCAGACCCATATGACTATATAAGCTATTGAGCTTAGATTGAAAATATTTTTTGTGTTTTCAATTTCATTCTCATAGTTTTGTAGTTAAGTATAGATAAAAGGTGTTTGCTAGAGGGTTGCATTAGATCCTAAGATCTAGATACAGTGCTCTCAGATCCAAAGCTCCTCACTGACGAAGGCCACAAGACAAAAACTAGTCTGGGGATATTGGATGAGTAGGCATTAGATAGGGATTTTATGCACAAGCCTTCTGGAATCCATTCATTACTCTGTTTAGCACAGGTGGCAATACTGTATGGAGAGTTTTGCTCTGTTTATCAACAATTAATGTGCTAGTATAGGAAATGTGATCATGTGATATATTGAATTATTATTTCAAAATATTTTAGGTTTTGGAGCATATACAGTTTCACCATCGTTTGATTTTGTAGATAAAATTAAGAATATAAATATAGAGTTACATGACTCAATTTGTACTTTTGATAGAAATGAAATGTATGGATCAATAGATTGAATAGAGTCAATTAATATTATTTATAATGCTCTTGTTTCAAAAAATGTAATGTCTGATATTATTAATTTTATTATAAAAGTATTGCAGTTTATTGCTAAGAATATTTATGTTAATTTTAATAATAAATATTATAAAATGATTTATTGTTGGCCAATGGATCTTCCTGCTGTTGCTCAAATTTGTAATTTTGTTATATCAACATATGAAAGTAAAATTTAAAAACAATTGAAATATCATGAAATTAAAGTGTTTCATACAAGTGTGGATGATGTTTTTATTTATGGCAAACAAGAGTTAGTAATCGATTTGTTTAATGAATTAAATGAGATTAAGGATATAAAGTGAGTTATAAATAAAGAGAAATACAATTCCATAGGATTCTTGGATATTCAAATTACAATTAATGAATACAGTTTGGGTTATCTTGAGTTAATTAAACCAATTGAAACTAGAGGTTTTATTCCATATGAATCACATGTACTTATATGTCATAAAATGTCTATATTGAAATCACTCTTATTTTAAAATGAAAAATTGTGCAAATTTTCTAGTGATAAAATTAAAAATGTTCACTTATTTTTAATAACTTGTTGAAAATTGGTTATTATAAAAATGCTATTACTAATATTATTAAAAAAATTAAAAGAATTCAACACTATAATAAAATTAAAATTAAAAATATAAAAATGAAACGGATATCAATGCCATTTATATCGGATGAGCAGGTCAAGTTTAGTAGGAGAATTTATAGTGGTTTGTGTGATATTGCTTTTTTTTCAACAAATAACATAAATAGATTACTGAATAACTCTAAAATTCAAAATTCAAAGTTTGATTAAAATTATATTATATATAGATTGATATGTGGATGTGGCTTACAATACATTGGTGAATCTAAGTGTACATTTGAGAAAAGAATATAAAAGTATATGCTGTTATATAATAGAATTGAAAACAAAAAAAATCTGGAATAGATGTAAATAAACTTTCATCATCTGTTTTATTTGATCATAATAAATCTTGTCAATATGGATTGAAATTTGATAATAAAAATATGAAAATTATTCAAATTGAATGTTGTCCTAATAAACATAAAATAAAAGAGGCTATGTTGATTTTAAGAAATCATCAAATATTAATAAACTGCCAGTCATCAAATGTTAAGATAACATAATTGTGGGAAATCTGAATTAAACTATGGGTATTTTTAAGGGTTGTCTCATTTTGATTATTCGATGTTATATAGTTGATAAAGACTACAAAATGTTTAGTCGAAAGTACTTCTAAAAATAATATAATTTATGTAAATTGTACTGTTATATATATATATATATATATATATATATATATATATATATATATATATATATATATATATATATATATATATATATATATATATATATATATATATGTTGATTTGTATATTATATATGTATATTATTACTCAATGTCTGTATTTTTAAAGCAATATACATAATTATATAACTGAATATTTAATTGTTTAATTGTTTAATTTTTAATTCTTTAGTTACCGTATTTACAAATATTTAGTTTTATATATATATATGTATAATATACAAACCGTTATACAATTACAAATATCCAGTAATGCCCTCTGTTTAAAGTTCTACATCTCAATAATAGCAAACGGTTTGCTATTATTGAGATATAGAACTTTAAACAGAGGGCGTTACTGGATATTTGTAATTGTATAATGGTTTGTATATTTTCTATAATTATTTCAGTTAGTGTTAACAGTAACTTACTTTTCATTTATAGTTTGGGAGGAGTTTAAAGATTAAAATCTAATGTTTAGTTTGTCTTTAATAACTTTGTAAACTTGTTAGTTTATTAGCAAAATTTAAGATCGTTTGCTTATTTAAAATTTCATGCTCTGTGTTTGAGTATGCCTGTATTTCAATATTTAACATCATTTAGGGTATCATTTTACGGGTTGCTATTATTGAGATATAGAACTTTAAACAGAGGGCGTTACTGGATATTTGTAATTGTATAATGGTTTGTATATTTTCTATAATTATTTCAGTTAGTGTTAACAGTAACTTTCTTTTCATTTATAGTTTGGGAGGAGTTTAAAGATTAAAATCTAATGTTTAGTTTGTCTTTAATAACTTTGTAAACTTGTTAGTTTATTAGCAAAATTTAAGATCGTTTGCTTATTTAAAATTTCATGCTCTGTGTTTGAGTATGCCTGTATTTCAATATTTAACATCATTTAGGGTATCATTTTACGGGTTGCTATTATTGAGATATAGAACTTTAAACAGAGGGCGTTACTGGATATTTGTAATTGTATAATGGTTTGTATATTTTCTATAATTATTTCAGTTAGTGTTAACAGTAACTTACTTTTCATTTATAGTTTGGGAGGAGTTTAAAGATTAAAATCTAATGTTTAGTTTGTCTTTAATAACTTTGTAAACTTGTTAGTTTATTAGCAAAATTTAAGATCGTTTGCTTATTTAAAATTTCATGCTCTGTGTTTGAGTAGGCACTGTATTTCAATATTTAACATCATTTAGGGTATCATTTTACGGGTTGCTATTATTGAGATATAGAACTTTAAACAGAGGGCGTTACTGGATATTTGTAATTGTATAATGGTTTGTATATTTTCTATAATTATTTCAGTTAGTGTTAACAGTAACTTACTTTTCATTTATAGTTTGGGAGGAGTTTAAAGATTAAAATCTAATGTTTAGTTTGTCTTTAATAACTTTGTAAACTTGTTAGTTTATTAGCAAAATTTAAGATCGTTTGCTTATTTAAAATTTCATGCTTTGTGTTTGAGTATGCCTGTATTTCAATATTTAACATCATTTAGGGTATCATTTTACGGGTTGCTATTATTGAGATATAGAACTTTAAACAGAGGGCGTTACTGGATATTTGTAATTGTATAATGGTTTCTATATTTTCTATAATTATTTCAGTTAGTCTTAACAGTAACTTACTTTTCATATATATATATATATATATATGAAAAGTAATATATTGATATAAATATATATATATATATATATATATATATATATATATTTACATCAATCATTTAAAAAATTTTGTTATAGATTTCTTTGGATGGAATTCTGTAATTTTAGATTTTGTTCAATTTTAAAAAAAATAAAATGCTATATATTTTGACCTAGTAACAGTGCTGCTGGAAAGCGTCATTTAATTATCTTGCCTTTTTTAACATTAAGAGTTAGGAAAGTGGGAAAGGGGAATCTCTTCAAGAAATATTATTCATCATTCTATAGATAGGTAGTTTTGTTAGTTAAATATTTATGTAAAGTAGTTGGTTGCACAGGTTAATCTGTATGCAGTATTAGATAATTTAGAGATATTTAATTATAATTATTTTACATTTGGTGATTATAATATCTCAGGTTAATAAGGAATGCTTGGAGTAGTTTGGACAGACCTAAAATTGTCATTTACTTGTTTTAGGAGATGACTCCCAGTTGGCCCAAAAAGTGATTGAAATAGAGTTAGGTAGTCTTGATGTTATCCGTACAGGTGGACATGGGGCTTCACATAATTCCTATCTTGATTCAGTATTTGTTTTGCAACATGGCAGATATAGCTTGTGTGACACTCGATGTGTTTTTTCTTTCATTATTGCATTCACATGCTTATTACTCCAACATTATTTTGCTTTTTTTTATTGCCTGTCTAATACTTAAGCTATAGAGAAATTATTCTACTCAATAATTTTTGGCCTGAGTAACCAATTCTTTTGTTTTAATTTGTGATTAGTTAAAATCTGTTAATGTAACTAATTCATGTTATAGATTTATGAAGAATGATGTAGTTGAAAGATCAAGTAATGCACCTTGTGCACTCAATAATGAACTGTGCTATATTTTTTAATAATAGCTTACAGTTTTAAACAGTGTGAGGTTATTTTAACACTGTTCCAGCAAACTTCTTGCATAAAATTAAAATGTTGTTTAATTGAGATTTAATTGTTATTCATGAAGAAAAGTAAAATAAAGCATTTTTATTTCTTGTGTCATTTGCGCAAGATGTCAAATCTGACTTATTATAATTGTTTTTTTTTTTTGACATCAGTTTAATATAAAATGTTTTAAAATATTTAAATGAGAAATAAAATGTTTATTCTTTTTAAATAATCAATTTGTCAAATGTTAAGCATGCTGATGTATTACCTTGTAATAAATGTGAACGTAGAATTTATATATATTCAACATTTGGGGTAATTTAATTTAAAACTTGTTTTGTCTTTTTTTAAAATAATGTAAACAAATAAATTTGTGCAAATTAAATGAAGTAAAAGATAACCACTAATGTGAATCTGTTCTACAGGACATGGTCTCATAAAAATCTGCTGTTTAATTATAAAATTAATGTAAAGAATGTTATCTTTATTGAGCTTGAGTCAAATGTAAATTTTGTATAATTAATGAGATTAAAATATATAAATATATCTAACACTATATTTCCAGTGTTTTTCAAATCATTTTATGTACTTTTTATTTTAAGCAATATTTGATTTTAAGTATACATATAAATGAAATCACCCAGGTTCTCATTAAAACATAATTAAAATGAAGCTCATGCTTGAAGGCTCAGCTCTAGGACAGTGGAAGTGAAGATATTTTGAAAGTATCATTGAGAATTGTTATTGATTAGATCATTGACCTGGAGATATATGTAAATAGGGCAGCTATTACAATGTACCTGACTTATAAAGCTTATACATGGTCAGACTTGAGGTACTTTACCTGCATTCTGGTTCTTGTTGGATCGGTAGATGTTTTTTTTGACTGGGACAATATATATATATATATATATATATATATATATATATATATATATATATATATATATATATATATATATTGTACCTAACTGAAGTGTCACTTAGTTCCAAGAGGTAATCAAGGTTATCTTAGTTTAACCTTTTTTTAAAATTTCGGATTTAAAAAAAATAATGAAGATAAAAATGGAAATTAACTTAGTTAATTATTAAAATAGGATAATCTAAATATTTTAATAGTGTCAGTTGGTTTGATAAGGGATGTTAGGTAATAATTTAACATAAGCAAATGTTAAAAAGTAATTGTGAATTGATAAATAGTATTAAATGTATTCGAAAATAACTATCGTATCATCCATTCTAATGTCTAAAGAATAATAATAAGATATTATTATTAAGTTGGAATAATTAAGTAATAAATTTTAAAAAAGGATATGTAAGTTTTTATTAAAAAAATAAGAATATTTATTATTAGTTTTATAGTTTAGCATTCCAGTTATAAAAAATATTTAGATTAAATAATGATTAACATTTTATTGTTGTAATTCTAAAAAGTAATTTTAAACAATTAATGTAAAGCCAGACTTATGTGAGAATATGTGCATGCATTGACATGGGAATATAAGAATAAAAAAAAAATTAGCTCCCATATGTTTAAAATAAACAAAATAAAGCAAATGTGTGGATAAAATTTATTTTAAATGAAATATTTAAAGGTTTAATAAAAGGTATAACTTTAAATTTTATATTTATTACTATTGTGTTATGTAAAATATCATTAAAAATCATGTGCATAATATTTGTTAATAATATAATTTTGACTTTGCAGCTGAAGGTCAGGTGGTATGGGAAAACTATATTGATTACGTCAGTAGATTGATTCCACAGCTGGTTTGTCAGAATATTAAAATTTAATAAAAATAGTTTTATTGGTTTTTAAATGAATTGTAGGTGGATGAAAAATTGTGAGATAAAATGGAGATCGAGCGGTCATTCAGGGGCTGATCTTATTTTGATTCAACTGGTACTGGATCTTAAAATTTTGTTAATAAAAAGTATTTTTATAAAACTTTATATTTTCTAAAAAAAATAAAAGTATGTTTAAAATAATTATTTAAAAATCGTCTTGTAAACATGAATTGCTGAAGCTAAAAGAAAGGTAATCCGTTTTTCTGACAATTTGAATTTCAGTTGAGGCATACAAATTTCAGTAAAAAAGTGTCTAGGATAAATAAAGTGTCTCACATATTATATGACTTAAGTTGTTTATTTTTCTGTACTTGAAAGTAAGGTTAAGGAACAAACTATTAATCATTTCCATAGATGTGTTTAGTTGTATTAAACTATTTTGAAAGTAAAATGCTAATTATTTTTCTTGTTAGATTAAAAGTATATGTAAAAAAAAAGATTTTTTTTTTTTACAAGTTTAAAAAGAACATTATAAAGAAGCTGCTACATTCGATTACAGTGAAACTATAAAGAATGATTTTTTTTTAAAGAAAAAAGGAAAAGTTATTACTTATATCTTGAATATATGAAAATGATTTGTTTAGCTAAATGCAAACAGACAATATATACATTTTAAAGGATAATTCTTATTTACACAGTAAGAAAGGACACATATTTGGAAATAAAACTTTAAAGCAATTTGTAAGGATTAATAATGAATTTATAGTTATTGGGTCCATTATAAATGACCATATTTGTCAGTATTTAAAAATAACTTTATGACATTAAATATAGCATATAAATGGAGAAATGTCTTGAACAATAAAAATTTTTCTACTCTCATATTTAAAAGTAAGCAAAAGAAATTAAGTTTTTTAAAAAAAATAAATCTTGGAATATTATAAAGAAAAGTACTTAAAAAAACTATATTTCAAAAGAAGCGTTTTCCTAAAAGAGGATAAAGAAATTTAGATAGAAAGATATTCTTATTATTATTATGTGCAATTTTGAACTCAGGATCCTATAAATAAATTAAAGTGTGTTCAGCTGAAGAATTTATTTTGTTTCATGCCGGATTAATCTTATTATTTTTTTTTTTTAAATTGTTTAAAAAAAATATTATTAATGAACTATTGAACATTTTTCGTTTGGAAATGATTGCCATGTTTATTAATTGTATTAATTGGAGCTTCGAATTCAGATAGATATCGTAACCTGGATAAATTGTCTACACATTATGAAATGGAAAAATCATCATGGAGCCAAAATATGAACTTGAATTAATGTATTATTATTATTTTTTATGGTCTGCTTTAAAAAAAAAAGAATGAAACCATAAAAATATGTATGCTATTAAATTTTTATGTAACACTTTTTGCATAAATATACAGGTAAACTAGGGTTATAATTTTAAAATGAAGTAGGTTTATTTGAATGACCAAATGTTTCTTGCCATTGTTCAGTAGATTTAGTTTATTTATCAAGCATTACACTAGCTAGTTTCTATTTAATAATTTTATTATAGAGTTTTAAATATCGCAGTCTTATTTACATATAAATGGGATGTTTTACTCAATTTTTATTTTAAATTTACTAAAGAAGTTTATCAGAGAATATTCATTCATTTGTTTTATGAATGTTATATTAATAATAATTACAAATATTTTATATTTATCGAGAAGTAAATATTCTTGCATTTAATTTACAATTTTAAAATTCCACTAGTAGATATTTTTAGCATTTAATATTTTGTTATGTTTGCATTGTGCCTTACTAGAATGTTATATGCATTTGAGTTTAAAGTATTTTCTACAGTAGTCATTTGACACATAGTTTGCTTTGTTGGTTATAAAATTGGATATATGTTTTGTATTTTTATAAATTTCTTAGAAATAATTTAGTTAGTTTAAGTGAAGTATATATCTTGCTATTAGTTAGAATTTGTTAGCCTCAATAGTTAGGCTTAGTTTATAATTTTTGAATATGCCTTATGGAGTAGAGAAAATCCTCCATCTTTGTTGTATTGTATTTCCATGACTTGATAGTGCTTGTCCCCAAAAAGAGGGTATTGAATTGTATTTTTCAGTGATGATGATCACATTTATAAGCATTGGAAATCCTATGAGAGGACTGTGATTTTCTGGTGGGTGTTCCTATTCCCAGATGTACTGTAGATGAATTCCAAACATCTTTGTTTCTGCCTCAAAGTTAGGTATTTTTGGAAGCCACCATATTCTTTTCCAGCTCTGAGGAGCCTAGTATCTTTATATTTTTTGCCTGTCTTTCATGATGACTTAATGCTAATTCCACCACCGTAGGTGATGCTGCATTTGTTTTATATTTGTGATGAGAAGATATGCTTGTTTGAGAAAATGTATTTCTTAAGGTAGTTGTAACTAATTTAAGGCTTATAGGTATATCCTTGTTTGAATTGCGTTGCTATGATAGTTTTATCACACACAAGCTAACCAACAATAAGTTATATTTATTTTGAAGTATATTAAATATGCATGTGGTATAAGTGGCAATTCACACATAATAGTTTAATATTTTCATCCAGAATTTCACTGCTGGATTTGTAAGTCTTTTACATCATTATCTTTAAAACATTGAGGGAATAATTTTATGTGGACTAAAGTTATTTTAAAAAAAAATATAACTGATCTCTGATGAATAATTGTCCCATACACTTAAGTTAGTTTAATTTCAGTATTAGCTTAATCTGATTTAAAGATATATATAGCTGTGATATTAGTTATATCCATGAAACTAGTGAGGATATTTTTCAAAAGTATTGCTGAATATGCTTACTCCAACTTAGCATTTGTTCAGTTGAGGAGTATAAAATTAAGCTTAGGGTTTTCAATACAAACATAGTTCTGTGTGTTATTCTGATTAGTAGATGACATGATAATGTTATCAATTAGTCTAATAAAGAAGAATAGTAGTGTGCTTATTAAATACTTATGATAATTAAAGTTTAAAATATTTGTTTTTAAAAAAAATATAATTATTAAAAGAAAGTAACAGTGAATAAAGAAGAATAGTAGTGTGCTTATTAAATACATATGATAATTAAAGTTTAAAATATTTGTTTTGAAAAAAATATAATTATTAAAAGAAAGTAACAGTGAATAAAGAAGAATAGTAGTGTGCTTATTAAATACATATGATAATTAAAGTTTAAAATATTTGTTTTGAAAAAAATATAATTATTAAAAGAAAGTAACAGTGAATAACCTTGGTCTGGTATTAAGTGTATTAGTGTAAATTAATTAAAACTGTTAAAAGTCCAAATAATTATATAACATCTTAGTGCAGTATTGGCACTGTTTGTATTCTACTAAATTTATAAACATTTCTTTTCATTTTTAATAAATCAAATTATTATTATTTTAAAAGTTTTGTTTTGTTTGTTTTACTTTTATATGAAAATATATTATTGTCTTGGGTTCCAAATTCACAAAATCTTAAAATTTTAAAGTTATTGAATCTTCACTTCAGAAATTCACAAGGATATTCTAAGTTAATTAAATATAGTTGATATTGTCTTGAAAATTAAAAAACTATGTTAAGGTAAATGATTCTCACATTGAATCATAAATACAGATAATTTCACTATAGCAAATACATAATTAAATACTTGGTTAAAAGTTTATTTCTTTTAATTATCAGTATATCTCTTCAGACTAAAGATTATGCAATATCAGATTAACAATATTAGTACTTCAGAAGAATATTTTAATTAATATTATTTTAAAAACTGCACATTATCTTATATTCACTGCACATCATCTATCATCATCTTAAATCTCATATATTTAAAGAATTCTAATCGATTTATATTTGAGTTATTTAGTGGTTGTCTGTGAGTTTGGAAAGGCATTAAAAGTACCCTTGCTCTTTTCTCTGCTCAAGTAATATCTTAGATAATAGGCCATTATTAGTTTAAATTCAAATTGATTCACTAAATTTTGCGAATTAATATTTGTGTTTGTTTATTATTTTAAGATTGAACATATTATAATTATTTTAAAGTCAGCTAAGATGTCACTTATTTATTTATTAATCACAGTAATTCTTTGTTAGGCAACTTAACTTAAACTTTAATTTTACACAAGTGTTTTAGTTTTAAAATCCCTGAGGTTATTTACTCTTGTTGTTTTAGTAAATATAATTCTGTAAGATAATCTTATAAAGTAAAGCATCATAGGTCTTGTTCAGAGAGTGTATGATCTATTGTTAAGACTAATATGGTAAGCATTGATTAGTGATTTAGATAATATTTTGTATGGTTTATTAAAAGTTCAATATGCTGTAGTAGTTATAGTTCATCAGTATTGGATTTGATCTTTACGTGATTATACATCTTTGGATCATCATCTTTTTTCTTTAAATTTATTGTAACCCCACTGAGCTGAGTTGTTTAGAGTCTCTCATTTATATTTCATTTCATCTCATTGTAATTCTATTTCATTTCTTTTCATGTCATTTCTCATATCTTTCTATCATCTCAGCCATTTAAAACATCCGTTAGGAGTTTCTTCTTATACCTCTTCCTCATATCTTTCTATCATCTCATTTCATTTCTCTTTCTCCTTTATTCCATCTTCTTCTTATACATCTCTTTCATATCTTTCCCAACATCTCATTTCTTCTCTCTCTCCATTATATATATATATATATATATATAATGGAGAGAGAGAATGGAGATATATATATATATATATATATCTATATATATATATATATATATCATTTCTATTACTTTCCCCATTTCTTTTCCCTCTCAATTTTTTTTTCATCATTTATTTTTACCATTATCATTATCTCTCATTTCATTATTAGTATTATATCTCTCTTTCTCCTTCTTTTTCCCCCCATCTCCATTTCATTATTAGCATTTTCTCTTTCTCTCCGTCTTTTCTTTTTCTCACACCCCTCTCTCATTTCATTATTAGCATTTTCTTCCTTTCTCTATCTCTATTTTCTTTCTCACACCACCATCTCATTCTATCAGGTTACAATATATATATATATATATATATATATATATATATATATATTATATATAGGTTACAATATATATATATTGTAAGAGTACATGGGTTCAAACCCTGTTAAAAGTAATTAAATAACAACACCCACCAACTACCCTTGAAATGTGTAATTCTTTAAATTGTCTTCAATATGTTTAAATATTAGATATGATACAGGATATATATATATATATATATATATATATATATATATATATATATATATATATATTTTATATATATATATATATATATATATATATATATATATATATATATGTAAGAGAGATAGATGTTGAAATCTTTTTTAAAAAAAAAAATAGAAAGGGATAAAAAAGTATAATTTTTATTTCAGATTTTTTTAAAAAAATATATTATTAAAAATTTGAGAAATACATTAAGCAAATATCTATTTTTTTTTTTCCTTGACTGTTTCGAATGTACATTTTTTCTCATATCTTACTTTAACTAGGATAAGAAAAATAATTTGCTTTATATATCTCTAGGCAATTCTTTGTTATTTGGTACCATATTTAGTTTCTTAAAATTTCAAAAAACTTTATGTGAATGTAAGGTGGACAGAAATACAAAGAAATAATAGGAAAAAAAAAGTTAAAAACATTCTAGAGAGAGATCAAAATGTTGATAAACACTTTTATTTGTGAAAGTAAAAAAGAACTGAAGAGCATAATTGAATTGGAATCGCTGATCCAGAGATAATGGGGGACATTTTGGAAAAAGTGATATTAATTTATGTATATTTTTTTGATATAAATAATTTGGATGGCTATAATTTCATGGTTATAAAGGACATCAAAGTTTTTGAATTAACTGACTTACAGAAAATATGTGCTTTAAATCAATGTATAAAATATTCACGTCTGTAGTGTTGGGGTAACATCAGATACATGAACGGTGATCACCATCTACTCCACATTGGAGCTGATTCTACCTACCACATGCCAGCATGAGAAACCTAAGAACCTCACTGAAACGCTACACTAAATAACAAAGATTTAAAGAAAAAGGATTGAATCTAATATGACAAACAATTTCCCATTGAAAAATTTACTAATTAACATCATCATTATTATTATTTTTGTTTTGTTTCCAGTTAATACTATGAATGGACCTTTTGGCTGACATCGTCCAAAGCAGATATCTCTCTTAAATAAAATAAAACCTCAATCTTTATGGATTGTGAACTCAGAACTACCTAAACTTATACAAGTGAATATATAAGTATTAAAACCCCATTGTTTACAATGCAATACAATTTCCTTTATATTAATATACACTTAGAATTTCCTATCATTACCCTAAGAATAATTATTTACTGTTAAATTAGTAATTTAAGTTGTAGCATATAACTGGGTATTTTTATCCCACTCAACATGTATGTGTTATTTAGTAAAAAAAATGTTGTTATTGCTTTATATTTGGATATGAGAATTATATATATATATATATATGAAAAAACAAATACAAGTTAATCACGTAACCTGCTATCACTTGTTATTTATGTCCAAAAGATGGCGCTATACCAAAACCGCCGAACAAGTGTAAGATTTGTTTTACATAAACGAAAAAAGAGTCAGAAATTAACTACCTCTTTCATTTGCTCACTCCCAGATCAGCTGATTTCAAGCTGGTTTGCTATCCTCAGTGGGAGATAGAGTATAGAAACTAGATCTAAAACACTGACTCTCAAGTGTTTATGCAAAACGTTTCTATCAGATTGCAAGCGTGAATTTTTCAGACCGGAAAAGTCTTCAAACCCAGCCTAGCAAGCTAGATATTTATATGGGTCTGATCTCAGTTCAGAATCACCATATAATCAAAGTCTCTGCAATATATATCATTGCAAGAAAACTCTAAAGGTACATTTATGAAAAAACAAATACAAGTTAATCACGTAACCTGCTATCACTTGTTATTTATGTCCAAAAGATGGCGCTATACCAAAACCGCCGAACAAGTGTAAGATTTGTTTTACATAAACGAAAAAAAGAGTCAGAAATTAACTACCTCTTTCATTTTCTCACTCCCAGATCAGCTGATTTCAAGCTGGTTTGCTATCCTCAGTGGGAGATAGAGTATAGAAACTAGATCTAAAACACTGACTGTCAAGTGTTTATGCAAAACGTTTCTATCAGATTGCAAGCGTGAATTTTTCAGACCGGAAAAGTCTTCAAACCCAGCCTAGCAAGCTATATATTTATATGGGTCTGATCTCAGTTCAGAATCACCATATAATCAAAGTCTCTGCAATATATATCATTGCAAGAAAACTCTAAAGGTACATTTATGAAAAGACAAATACAAGTTAATCACGTAACCTGCTATCGCTTGTTATTTATGTCCAAAAGATGGCGCTATACCAAAACCGCCGAACAAGTGTAAGATTTGTTTTACATAAACGAAAAAAGAGTCAGAAATTAACTACCTTTTTCATTTGCTCACTCCCAGATCAGCTGATTTCAAGCTGGTTTGCTATCCTCAGTGGGAGATAGAGTATAGAAACTAGATCTAAAACACTGACTCTCAAGTGTTTATGCAAAACGTTTCTATCAGATTGCAAGCGTGAATTTTTCAGACCGGAAAAGTCTTCAAACCCAGCCTAGCAAGCTAGATATTTATATGGGTCTGATCTCAGTTCAGAATCACCATATAATCAAAGTCTCTGCAATATATATCATTGCAAGAAAACTCTAAAAGTACATTTATGAAAAAACAAATACAAGTTAATCACGTAACCTGCTATCACTTGTTATTTATGTCCAAAAGATGGCGCTATACCAAAACCGCCGAACAAGTGTAAGATTTGTTTTACATAAACGAAAAAAGAGTCAGAAATTAACTACCTCTTTCATTTGTTCACTCCCAGATCAGCTGATTTCAAGCTGGTATGCTATCCTTACACTTGTTCGGCGGTTTTGGTATAGCGCCATCTTTTGGACATAAATAACAAGTGATAGCAGGTTACGTGATTAACTTGTATTTGTTTTTTCATAAATGTACCTTTAGAGTTTTCTTGCAATGATATATATTGCAGAGACTTTGATTATATGGTGATTCTGAACTGAGATCAGACCCATATAAATATCTATCTTGCTAGGCTGGGTTTGAAGACTTTTCCGGTCTGAAAAATTCACGCTTGCAATCTGATAGAAACGTTTTGCATAAACACTTGAAGTCAGTGTTTTAGATCTAGTTTCTATACTCTATCTCCCACTGAGGATAGCAAACCAGCTTGAAATCAGCTGATCTGGGAGTGAGCAAATGAAAGAGGTAGTTAATTTCTGACTTTTTTCGTTTATGTAAAACAAATCTTACACTTGTTCGGCGGTTTTGGTATAGCGCCATCTTTTGGACATAAATAACAAGTGATAGCAGGTTACGTGATTAACTTGTATTTGTTTTTTCATAAATGTACCTTTAGAGTTTTCTTGCAATGATATATATTGCAGAGACTTTGATTATATGGTGATTCTGAACTGAGATCAGACCCATATAAATATCTAGCTTGCTAGGCTGGGTTTGAAGACTTTTCGGTCTGAAAAATTCACGCTTGCAATCTGATAGAAACGTTTTGCATAAACACTTGAGAGTCAGTGTTTTAAATCTAGTTTCTATACTCTATCTCCCACTGAGGATAGCAAACCAGCTGAAATCAGCTGATCTGGGAGTGAGCAAATGAAAGAGGTAGTTAATTTCTGACTTTTTTCGTTTATGTAAAACAAATCTTACACTTGTTCGGCGGTTTTGGTATAGCGCCATCTTTTGGACATAAATAACAAGTGATAGCAGGTTACGTGATTAACTTGTATTTGTTTTTTCATAAATGTACCTTTAGAGTTTTCTTGCAATGATATATATTGCAGAGACTTTGATTATATGGTGATTCTGAACTGAGATCAGACCCATATAAATATCTAGCTTGCTAGGCTGGGTTTGAAGACTTTTCCGGTCTGAAAAATTCACGCTTGCAATCTGATAGAAACGTTTTGCATAAACACTTGAGAGTCAGTGTTTTAGATCTAGTTTCTATACTCTATCTCCCACTGAGGATAGCAAACCAGCTTGAAATCAGCTGATCTGGGAGTGAGCAAATGAAAGAGGTAGTTAAATTCTGACTCTTTTTTCGTTTATGTAAAACAAATCTTACACTTGTTCGGCGGTTTTGGTATAGCGCCATCTTTTGGACATAAATAACAAGTGATAGCAGGTTACGTGATTAACTTGTATTTGTTTTTTCATAAATGTACCTTTAGAGTTTTCTTGCAATGATATATATTGCAGAGACTTTGATTATATGGTGATTCTGAACTGAGATCAGACCCATATAAATATCTAGCTTGCTAGGCTGGGTTTGAAGACTTTTCCGGTCTGAAAAATTCACGCTTGCAATCTGATAGAAACGTTTTGCATAAACACTTGAGAGTCAGTGTTTTAGATCTAGTTTCTATACTCTATCTCCCACTGAGGATAGCAAACCAGCTTGAAATCAGCTGATCTGGGAGTGAGCAAATGAAAGAGGTAGTTAATTTCTGACTCTTTTTTCGTTTATGTAAAACAAATCTTACACTTGTTTGGCGGTTTTGGTATAGCGCCATCTTTTGGACATAAATAACAAGTGATAGCAGGTTACGTGATTAACTTGTATTTGTTTTTTCATAAATGTACCTTTAGAGTTTTCTTGCAATGATATATATTGCAGAGACTTTGATTATATGGTGATTCTGAACTGAGATCAGACCCATATAAATATCTAGCTTGCTAGGCTGGGTTTGAAGACTTTTCCGGTCTGAAAAATTCACGCTTGCAATCTGATAGAAATGTTTTGCATAAACACTTGAGAGTCAGTGTTTTAGATCTAGTTTCTATACTCTATCTCCCACTGAGGATAGCAAACCAGCTTGAAATCAGCTGATCTGGGAGTGAGCAAATGAAAGAGGTAGTTAATTTCTGACTCTTTTTTCGTTTATGTAAAACAAATCTTACACTTGTTCGGCGGTTTTGGTATAGCGCCATCTTTTGGACATATATATTTATATATATATATATATATCTTTGTCTTATGAAAAATACGTTTAAATAAATTAATAATAAAATTATATACTTACTTTATATTGATTCATCATTTATGTTTGCCTATTTCTCTTTTTGCCAAGATATATCTCAATACCAGTTAAATACACCTGATATGGATAGGCACATATATATTAAATAGACTCAAACCTTAAGTTTAAAAAATAAATTTGAGCAATAAACTGACACAATAAAGGGTTAAAGACAAGGAATTTAATACAGCTAATCACAAATTATATTTGAGCAAGTTTAAGGGATTTAGAAAGAAGGAAAGCGAGCATTCAAATATCCAGATTTCTCCATATATTTCTATTCATCTGATAGGTTTTCCTCCAAACCCTGAGAGTGAGCTAGCTAAGATCAGGCACCCCATTAGAGATAGTATAAGTGGGATCATTAAGAATTATTGGGAAAGTATAATTTTCACTGCACTAGTGAGTTTGGCACTTGAGGTCAGATACCATCTGACACTTATAAATATACTATTTCCATATATATATATTATTACTTAAGAGATAATGGCAACCAGGGAAACTTTTAACTTAAATTCTTAGATAAGATCTAGAAATTGCATTGATAAAATTCAAAAAGATAACTGATTTGTATTCAAATTCAACTCAGTAGACAGTAGTCAAATACTGTCTCCAGGTGTTATGGCAACTAGACAGCTATAGTATTATATCCATTATCCAGTGTGATCCACTTATCCACTTTAAAGATCTACTTATGTGGAGCATTATAATTGATATGTATATATTGAACTGGGTGAGGTAAATTGATTGCTATAATAACAAAAAAATCTAACACACATCTGTCTCTATAATAAAATAGCTTGTGAAACAATATTGTAAAACTTTTATACAAAATATGATACAATTAGTTAATCCTAATCTATTTGATCTACACCAAGGTAATTTAAATACTGCTTCTCCATGGCCCCTTAGACAGAGAAGAATCATGCACAGTGGGCATTTGTGTCCAAGCCAGGGCTATATATTTAAGCACATAACTGTGATCATGTTTGAAAGAAACTGATCTTCTTGGCTGCAGAATTCAACACCTATCATTCATTGCACTTTTTTGTTTCTGAGTGAACTCCAGGTACCAGTGAGTTACCCAAAGACAAATGACACACTTTTAATGATTGTCAAACTAATTCAGTGCCAATCATATCCCAACTGCCTGAATCAAAATGAATGTAATGCATTACTGTTTTAATTTGTGGTAAAATAAGTGATTGATAAGCATTAAGTTTAAAGATAATTTATTTTAACCAAGTACTTATTATTATAACATTTAAACTACCTACATAAACAATGATTCATAATAACCTCAGGTACAGACATATTATAATAAAAGATATACAGTAGTAATATAATTCAGCAGTAAATAATTACATGCATTCAAAACACACTCATCAATAGTTCATTTTATGTGGTTATAGACTGAATTTATTAACTGATTCTGGGAGCTTCAAATGATTGCAATTGCAACTTTAATATCAAAAATGGAATAAGAAAAATGTATTCATTACATATAACATTTTGGACATTAAATTCTTCTGTTTGCTGCTTCATGTGAGTTTCCAACTAGTTGAATTTGAGTTTTCTTTGTGGATATTTCTATGATTACTATTTGGAGCACTATTATTTAGGACAGACATTTCTGGCAGTCTGGAAGTTATTAGTCAAGCATCACTTTTATAACACCAGCCACTGGTTCCATCAGCCTCAGGTTGGAGCAAGATCATATGCTTCCAACTGCTGTTAACACTACATTGTCATGAAAATCACTGTTTCTGAATTTATGATAGACAGATTGTAACAACTCAACTGATTGAAGAACTGATTGAATCTCTTTGACTGACTGACTGCTTATTGTGAACTCAACTATTTATATGATGACAAGTTGTCACTTTGTTAATTAGTTTTATATCCATTGTTGGAATTCATTCACCATTTTTTGTATACATTCCTTTCATAAGAATTTAATCCTGTTTTCAGTTGGTAGCCATTGCTAATGTGCTGTGAGTGAAATTTAAGAATAATTAGCCATTTCTGAGTCTTTTTTTTAACTTTTTAACTTTGATATATCAATATATCAACACACACATTTATTTTACTATTCCTTATGTTTACAATTGCCATTAATCATCATCATCAAACATTATCAATCCACTGCTGGATGAATATCTATCCAAGTTCAATCCATCTTTTCCTATCTTTAGCTTCTCTTTTCCACATCACCTCTGCACACTTTCTTATTTCATCCATCAATCTCATAAGTGGTCTTCTTCTGGGTCTTTTACAATCTCTTGGATTCCAGTTTAAAATTTCAATTATCCATCTCTTATCACCTCTTCTAACAATATGTCCAGCCCAACTCCATTTCAGTCTTTTAATTTTTTCAATGAGGTCAGTAACACCTGTTTGTTCTCTTACCCATATATTGTGTTTGTGATCCCTTCTTGTTACTCCCAACATGAATCTCTCCATACTTCTTTGAGTGGTCTGAAGTCTCAGTATTGCTCTTTTATTAAGTGTCCAAGTCTCAGATCCATAAGTAAAAACTGGCAAAACACATTTATTAAAAACCTTCCTTTTCAAACACAAAGGCATATTTCCTTTTAGTATCAAGTTATTTCTACCAAAAGCACTCCAACAAAGTTTAATTCTATGATTAATTTCATCCATTATATTTCCATCTGTATTAATAATTTGACCAAGGTATTTGTAACTGTTAACTTCTTTTAACTCATCATAATCAATCTTTATTTTCATATTTTGAGAAAATCTATTAAACACTACTTTAGTCTTTTTAACATTTATCTTTAGTTCTAAGTTCCTACTTTCATCTGATAACTCCTGCAACATTTCCTGTAGCTCTAAAACATTATTTGCAAAAAACAACTACATCATCTGCCAAATCTAAATGACTTAAATAATCGCCATTTACGTTCACTCCTTTAGCTTCCCATTTTAATCCACAAAATACTTCTTGTAGCACTGCTGTAAAAGGTTTTGGAGGTATGGAGTCACCCTGTCTTACACCCTTTTCAATGTTGATTTTCCTACTATCTTTATGTAATCTAATTGTTGCTGTTGCATTTTTATAAATATTCTTCAAAATATGGCAATATCCTGTATCTACACCTTGATGATCCAATGCTTTAATGACTGAAGAAAGGTTTATAGAATCAAATGCCTTTTCATAGTATACAAATCCTAAGCATAATGGAAACTCATATTCATTTGTCTTTTTTTATAATTTCTCTCAATACCTAGATATGGTCGACTGTACTAAAACCACTTTTAAATCCAGCTTGTTCTCTTGGTTGGTGGAAATCCAGTGTTTTCCTTAGACGGGTTGTAATTATCTTAGTAAAAATTGTGTATAAACCTGGTAAAAGGCTGATAGGTCTGTAATTTCTAATATCTTCTTTATCACCTTTTTTACATATTATTATTAATACTGCATTCTTCCAATCATCTGGTACATCTTTATCATTTAGAAATTTGTTATATAACTTTGCTAAAAATTTTCTATATCTTCCCCTGCTTCTTTTAATACATCAATTGCAATTTCATCATTACCTGGAGCCTTCCCTTTCTTCATAAATTTAATTGCATGTCTCACTTCCTCATTCAAAATTCTGGGCAATTCAGAAGATATAATATGCTTGGGAGGCACTTGTTCTTTATTACTATATATTCTTGATAGAAGTCTTCTACACATTTTATGATGTCATCTCTCTTTTTAGTAATAATGACATCTTTTTTCTTTAGTGCAGATATAAATTCCCTACCAATACCAAAATGTTGTTTTACACTCTTTAGACTTTTATTCCCTTCTAAAGATTTCCTTGCTAGTTCACAATTATACTTTATTATATCATTTTCAACTCTTTTCCGCACCATTTTACAAAATTCAAGATATTCAATCTTTTTTAATGCATCATTGTTGTATATCCTCATAATCCTTCTTTTCTTCATAAATTTTCTAGTCTCAGTAGAAGTTTTACTGGTCAATTGCTGCTTTTGTCTACCAGCTATCTTTGTTGCAGTTTTTAAAAGTGTATCGCTTATTTTCCTATTAATGTCATTAAATCTAAATCTTATTCAAAATCTACTAATACTTAAAACTGACTTGTAAGTTCTAATTTAAATTCATTAGAATGTTTCTGAAGTTTAGGAATATCAACTGTAAATATTGTTTTTTTAATAATTTTTGTCTCTCTAGTTTTGCATTAACATGTATCTTACATCTTACTAATCAGTGATCACTTCCTGTGTTTAATTTATTAAGAACATTACAATCTTGAAATATGTATTTTTGGTTTGTCAAAATATAATCCAATTCTGCTGTACCTTCATTTGGATGCTTCAATGTCCATTTTATTTTAACATTTTTCTCAAAAAAATAATTCATAATATAAAGTTTTTCTTTTTTGCAAACTCCACAAGTCTATGTCCTCTCTCATTTCTATTACCATAACCAAAATTACCTACAGCATTTTCATCTTTCATTTGTTTACAAATTCTAGCATTAAAGTCTCCCATAACAATTTTAAAATGTTTGCTCTGATCAAAAGTCTTTTGTAAATCCATATAAAAATCTTCTATAACTTCATCACTATGAGAACTTGTTGGGGCATAAACCTGATTTATCTGCATTTGGTATCTGCTATTAAGTTGTAAAACTAATCTTGCCAATCTGTCTGATACACCATCAATCTCCACAATGTTATTCTTCTATTTTTTATTTATATTGAATCCTACTTCACTTGTATTTCCAATATTTGTGCCTTTATAGTAGAGTATGTGTCCACTTCTTAAATCAATTGTTTCTTCACCTTTTCTTATAACTTCACAAAGTCCAATAATGCCCCATTTAATATAAGACAGTTCTTCTTCTAACTCTTGCAATCTTCCTTCACTTGAAAGTGATCTGCAGTTGTAAGTACCTAAATAAAAAGTAATCATCAAATGGAAGCCTGAATCCGCAATCAGGGGATTCTTAGCACCCTCTGCCTTCAGCCACCAACCGCTGCCTTAGTTGGTGACTTTACTGCCTCCTGGGAATAAGGGCCATGATTTATTTTTGTCTGTCATGATTGTATATATTGAAAAAAATATTTTTAATCTCGAAGGTAAAAAGCCAATAAACTCCCCATGCTGCCTAATGTGTGTTGTTGAGCAGCCCATCCATGTTCGTATACTATATGAATAATCACATAGTAATAACAGCTGCAATGACAAGAATGTATTGAGTGGACATTAGGAATTTGCCCAGCTCAGTTCCTTTAAGGCCTCCAAGAGGAATCAAAGGGTCTCTTTTCAGTTAATAGCAAACTCCTTTCTGCAGCCTTGCTATTAATACACATATTTATTTGCATTTTTTTTTTTAAATTACAGGAAAAGACTTTTTAAAATTAAATGAAAAAGAGATAATTTAATTTCATGTAAGATTTATAGTTTAAACTGTTATACTTTTAATTTTTCTAAGTTAATTTTTCTCCCCTTTACAATCAATCTTTAAACTTTTATTTTTAACATTTCTAAAGCAAACTGCATTTTGTTTAAACTAATAAAAAAAAAGAAACTCTTTAGACATTTATAAACAACAATCTCTCAAACTGAAACAATCACATTATTTATGAGAATATTATTTTAATAATTTTTAGACAATATTCCATGTGGAGCACTTTTTCATAAGTGGTAATATATATATTAAAAACAATACAATAATTAATACAGTAAAAAATATTTTAAAAAACAAATATATACCACAATATATATATATGCTATTAAACAATTACAAATATTCATTAACACACTCTGTTTAAAAGTCTATATCTCAATAATAGCGAACTTCAAAATAATACAACATTGAAGTTTTACACTAAACAATGGTAAATATTGAAATACAAACTAACTCAAACACAGAGAATGTAATTTTTAAATAAGCAAATGATCTTAAATTTTGCTAAAAAAACTAACATTTTACAATCATTATTAAAGACAAACTAAACATTATACTTTTAATCTTTAAATAACCCTCCCAAAGTATAAATGAAAACAAAATTACTGTTAACATTAACTGAAATAATCATACAAATATCTAAACCATTATACAATCACAAATATCCAGTAATACTTTATGTTTTAAAGTCTATATCTCAATATTAGAAAACTTTAAAATGACATCACTTTGAAGTTGTATGCTAAATGATGATAAATACTGAAATACAAACTAACTCAAAAAAAAAATCATGAAATTTTTAAATAAGCAAATGATCTTAAATTTTGCTAATAAACTAACATGTCTATACATTTTATTAAAGACCAACTAAGCATTAGATATTTAATCTTTCTATAACCCTAATGAACCCTAAATGAAATGAAAGTTACTCTTAACACTAACTGAAATAATAATACCGATATCTAAACATATATACAATTATCCAGTAACACACACTGTTTAAAACGCTTTATCTCAATAATAGCGAAATTCAAAATACCAGTTTGAAGTTGTATGTTAAACCATGTTAAATATTGAAATACAAAATACTGAAACACAGAGTATAAAATTTTAACTAAGCAAACGATCTTAAATTTTGCTAATAAACTAACATGTTTACAAACAAAAAAGTGGTATTATTTTGAAGTTACGTTATTATTGAGATATAATCTTTAAAGCACAGGGCATATTTTTACTTATTACCCTAAGTAAACATTTAATCATAAAAGTTTATAAAAATATTTTATTTAGTATCGATTCATGAAGTAATTTAAAAGCCAAAGACATAAGTAATAAGTTTATGTGTTATCAATTGTTTATACATTATTTTAATAGTTTGGAGATCGGAAAAGAAAAGAGGGTGATGTAAAATTATAAACTACTTTGGGAAAATGAGAAATATACAATCTTCATTTTACAATAATAAGTTAAAATACATTAATTAATAAAATTAAATTGTCATACATTTAAATCAAGAATTAATCAAAGTTTTGAGCCATCGGTTTAACTAGATTTGTATGTGTGCTCCGATGCATGTATGTGTAGATTTAATTATGTGTTTTAATTATAATGGTAATTATTGACTATAATTATCATGTGTTATCTCATTGGAAAGCTTCTTTAAAGAAGAATTAATTTGTTTTGATAATTCATTTATAGCAGCCAATTTTCATTAAATATTCTGGGATTGAAGTTAGGTTGCTTTGCATTTTTTTTATTAAAAAAATAAAAAAAAATAATACATTTTATTCTTTCAGGAGAATTCCATGAGGAAAAAATACTAAAGAAAATCATGTGATATTTGTGAAGTGGGAAGAGGTAAACAACCAATTAAAATATAAACATAAATGGTTTGGAAAGATAAACATTCAGGAGGGAAAGAAGAGATCCGGATAGTATAAAAGGTTAATCTGTTTTTTTAGAAAAGATTATTCATCATCAGTTATCAAGAGAAACATCATCAGGCTCAATAAGCAATATTTCAATACAAAAAAAGTATATTTGATATTAATTTTTACGTTCTGTTTTTTGAATGAAAAACTTCATCAAATTTTATAATAATGTTACAAAATGAGTTGTGAGCAAATTTCTATATTAGGCACATCCTGTCATCTCCAATATTTAACAACTTCGTGATTTTTCTTTCATCCAAATTAACACAGTTTATCAATGATCGGCAGGTAATGAAGCTTAAACTGCAAAATAAATTTTTCTCAGGAAAAATTGATGAAACATTGTGTTTTATGAATAATTATTGCAAATTTAATTTTACTAAATTTAAAAAAGTTAGCCATTGTATTATCCAACATTTCAAAAGAAAATAATACTGATTTCTTAAAATAAAAAGTGAACAGAATGCTAAAATCTCATATGAAGTATAAAATCATTGCAAATGGAAAGAGTAATATATTAGTAAATGGACTTTCTACAGAGAAGCTAAATTGATTCATTATACATATCAAAACATAAAAATTGGTTATCTTCAACTATGAAAATGCAATTAATGCCATAAACCCAAAATGTATTAAGGATTACAACTAAAAATGAATATTTATTACATTCCTTTATAAGAATTGATCATATGTAACAGTGATTCCTTCAATAAAGGCCTCAGAAGAATAATTTGCAACTAAAAGGGATATGATTTTTGCCCTAAAACTCAGAACAGAAACGATAAATCTCAATGAATGCTTCAATGAAATAGACCATAATTTCTCAAGGAATTATTTAATGTGATATGTGTGCACACAGAACAAAATCAAATAAGATAACCCAAAATAAGCTGCTAACAAGCATTGAGAATACCCTCAAACACAGACCGATTTATGGATTCTGTTTCTGGCATCATCAATGTGGTGCAATGATATACAAGCAGGCCACACTATTGATTTTGATGAAGCTAAGGTTGTCTTCTTTGAGAGAAATGAAATCAAAAGAAAAATTAAAGAGTATTTATTAATGAAAATTTATTATTCTGAAGCAATTAACTTATTTAAAAGTTCTTTTAATATTATGGGTGGATGGGAAGTGAATGGATTTGTGGGTATTTTTTAATATTATATACACATATTGCGTAGTTTTTGGTAGTTATTTACACTTGAGAAGTCTGCTTGTAGCAGTGAAACCTTAGGTTGTGTTTTAATATTATTTTTATGCTGGTCTTGGGGTAGTTTTGATTTTATATTGACTAGTTTGCTTTATGCTTGTAATGTTTATATATATATATATATATATATATATATATATATATATATATATATATATATATATTATATATATTATATTATATATATATGATATATACTACAAAAACACCTTCAAGTGTTTGTTTACATAAACGTCAGAGCGAGTATTTCACTATCTCTAACTTAATTTCCACCTTCATATCATGATTTCAAGCTATTAGCTATCGTCAGTGAAGGACAGGATTAAGAAACTAGATCTAAAACACAAACTCTGAGCGTTTAAGAAACAGTTTCTATTCAGCTTGCAAGCATGAATCTTTTAGACACGTAATGTCTTCAAACTCAGCATCGCATGCCACATAGCTACATGGGTCTGATATCAGTTCAGCATCACAACATAGTAGAAGTCTCTGCAATATATATCTTTGCAAGAAAGACCTCAAAGATACATTTATGAAAAACGAAATCACAAGTTAAAAACTTGCATATGCTTGTATTTATGACAATAGATGGCATTATACGAAAACACCTTCAAGCATTTGTTTACATAAACATCAGAGTGAGTATTTCACTATCTCTAACTTAATTTCCACCTTCATATCATGATTTCAAGCTATTTGCTATCGTCAGTGAAGGATAGGATTAAGAAACTAGATCTAAAACACAAACTCTGAGTGTTTAAGAAACAGTTTCTATTCAGCTTGCAAGCGTGAATCTTTTAGACACGTAATGTCTTCAAACTCAGCATCGCATGCCAGATAGCTACATGGGTCTGATGTCAGTTCAGCATCACCACATAGTAGAAGTCTCTGCAATATATATATCATTGCAAGAAAGACCTCAAAGGTACATTTATGAAAAACAAAAAACACAAGTTAAAAACTTGCATACGCTTGTATTTATTGACAAGCATATGCAAGTTTTAAACTTGTGCTTTTTGTTTTTAATAAATGTACCTTTGAGGTCTTTCTTGCAATGATATATATATATTGCAGAGACTTCTACTATGTGGGGATGCTGAACTGACATCATACCCATGTAACTATCTGGCATGCGATGCTGAGATTGAGGACATTACATGTCTAAAAGATTCATGCTTGCAAGCTGAATAGAAACTGTTTCTTAAATGCTCAGTTTTGTTTTAGATCTAGTTTCTTAATCCTGTCCTTCACTGATGATAGCAAATAGCTTGAAATCATGATATGAAGGTGGAAATTAAGTTAGAGATAGTGAAATACTCGCTCTGACGTTTATACAAACAAATGCTTGAAGGTGTTTTTGTATAATGCGATCTATTGTCATAAATACAGATGTATGCAAGTTTTAACCTGTGTTTTTGTTTTTCATAAATGTACCTTTGAGGTATTTCTTGCAATGATATATATTGCAAAGACTTCTACTATGTGCTGATGCTAAACTTATATCAGACCCATGTAACTATCTGGTATGAGATGCTGAGTTTGAGGACATTACGTGTCTAAAAGATTCATGCTTGCAAGCTGAATAGAAACTGTTTCTTAAATGGTCAGAGTTTTGTTTTAGATCTGGTTTCTTAATCCTGTCCTTCACTGATGATAGCAAATAGCTTGAAATCATGATATGAAGATGGAAATTAAGTTAGAGATAGTGAAATACTCGCTCTGACGTTTATGTAAACAAACGCTTGAAGGTGTTTTTTGTATAATGCCATCTATTGTCATAAATACAAGCGAGAGCAAGTTTTTAACTTGTGTTTTTGTTTTTCATAAATGTACCTTTGAGGTCTTTCTTGCAATGATATACACTTCTACTATGTGGTGATGCTGAACTGATATCAGACCCATGTAGCTATCTGGCATGCGTTGCTGAGTTTGAAGACATTACGTGTCTAAAAGATTCACGCTTGATAGCTGAATAGATACTGCTTCTTAAACGCTCAGAGTTTGTGTTTTAGATCTAGTTTCTTAATCCTGTCCTTCACTGACGATAGAAAATAGCTTGAAATCATGATATGAAGGTGAAAATTAAGTTAGAGATAGTGAAATACTCGCTCTGACGTTTATGTAAACAAACGCTTGAAGGTGTTTTTTGTATAACGCCATCTATTGTCATAAATACAAGCGAGAGCAAGTTTTTAACTTGTGTTTTTGTTTTTCATAAATGTACCTTTGAGGTCTTTCTTGCAATGATATACACTTCTACTATGTGGTGATGCTGAACTGATATCAGATCCATGTAGCTATCTGGCATGTGATGCTGAGTTTGAAGACATTACATGTCTAAAAGATTCACACTTGCAAGCTGAATAGAAACTGTTTCTTAAATGCTCAGAGTTTGTGTTTTAGATCTAGTTTCTTAATCCTGTCCTTCACTGACGATAGCAAATAGCTTGAAATCATGATATGAAGGTGGAAATTAATTTAGAGATAGTGAAATACTCGCTCTGATGTTTATGTAAACAAATGCTTGAAGGTGTTTTTGGTATAATGCCATCTATTGTCATAAATACAAGCGTATGCAAGTTTTTCACTTGTGTTTTTGTTTTTCATATATATATAATACAATGTCTGTATTTTTTCAATGTTTTATACATAATAATGTAATTAAATATTTATAAATACAATAATTAGACAATTAAAATTTTTATCCACTTGTCCTTTTAATTATCCTCATTGTCTTTTACAACTAGGACTTTGAAAGGATAACTTTTCCACAATTCTGTCAATTTGACATTCACTATCTGCCTGTTAATTAATCCATGTTTTATTTTTATTTTAGCATAGCATCCTTTATTTTCCTTTTACTGCTATTTTTTTTCAATTTCCAATATTTTGACATTAGTAAATTTGAAGACAAAACCATAAATCCATGACTTATTATTGTTGTAAAAACAGATGCTGAAATATTATTATCTATATTACAATTCAGATTTGATTTCTGAACCCTTTTTTATCACAGCAAGTGCTCTTTAATTCTTTTTTCCAACTAACCTCTCAATTCACCTACATGTCCACTACCACACCTATATATCTATTTATAAATGACACATTTTTTATTTAAAAATGATGTTTAATTTATTATTGTTATATTTGTATTAAAATCTGTAATCACATTATATATATGAATATAACTTTAGCCGATATTTAACAAATCCTTTGATAATATTTCAATTTTTTTTTCTTTGTCTGATGAATATTTGCAAAGACTATTTTTTCTAAATAAGAAGGACTTCAAAGCTGCAATTTTGTGTGACATTGGCACTCTTTATATTTATTTAATATAACCTGTTTGTATTATTGGGTTATTAGTCATACAGTGATCTAGCATACAATGATTTATAGTTATGGTAAGATCAAGAAACTTAATGCACATTAAATTTTCATATGATTATTTGCATTTTAGACTTCTGAAACATTTAATTCTGTAAACAACTTATCAATTGTAATTGTTTGCCACATACAACAACACCATCAACATTTCAATAATGTACAATGATATTTTTGATAATATTCCTTTTGTAAAATATTTTGTTCATTTAAAAATTACTAAATTACATATTTGAGCAACAGTAGGTAAACCCATTGGCCAGCCATTTCACTTTAACCTTTATTAAATTTAATGTGTTAGAAATAATTTCAAGAGATGTTAATGGATCATTAACATCAATTCTAATATTACAGATTTTATTAACAAAATCAAATGAATAAATTCAAAAAGTGATAAAGGTAAAAATATTGAAATATACTTGAATGAATTGTTAAATGTTGTCCAGAAATATAATCACACACACACACATATATATATATATGAAAAAGAAAAACAAGTTTTATATATGTAAAAACCTGCTATTGCTTGTATTAATGATCAATAGATGGAGCTTTACCAAGACCTCCAAACAAGCGTATTCTGTTTACATAAACATCAGAGTCAATATTCACTGACTCTTTCATTTTGCTGCACCCTCAGATATATATATATATATATATATGCACCCTCAGATATATATATATATATATATATATATATAAATATTTAAAAAATACAGTATTTAAAACTTATGAAATATATATGTATAACAGTCACTTAGGACTGCTTTCAACTAACTTGTAGCTTTGTCAACTACCATGTTTAAAATGTCAGCTTTCCCATAATTCAATGATGTCAACACTCCCATAATTCTGTGATCTTAATGTTTGCTGCTTGCCTATTAACCAAATGTTGCTTGTATTTACATATTAACATCACCTCTTTAATTTTCCTTTTTTATTATTATTTCTTTCAGTTTCCAATATTTTTACATTATTATAATTAAAATTGAAACCATATATACATGATTTATTATGGTCATAAAAGACAGAAGCTGATAAATTATTATTATTTTTAAAATTTTGTTTTGTATTTTGAACCCTTTTAAATAACAATAAGTGTTCCTTTGTTCTTTTTTCCAATTGTTATTTAAAAGAGTTCAAAATACAAAACAAAATTTTAAAAATAATGATAATTTATCAGCTTCTGTTTTTTATGACCATAATAAATTATGTATAGATGGTTTTGATTTTAATTATAACAACATAAAAATATTGGAAACTGAAAGAAATAATAATAAAAGGAAAATTAAAGAGGCGATGTTAATATCTAAATACAAGCAACATTTGGTTAATAGGCAAGCAGCAAACATTAAGATCACAGAATTATGAGAAAGTTGACATCATTGAATTATGGGAAAGCTGACATTTTAAACGTGATAGTTGACAAAGCTACAAGTTAGTTGAAAGTGCTCCTAAGTGACTGTTATACATATATATTTTTATAAGCTTTTAAATACTGAATTTTTTTAAAAATTTATTTATAAATGTGCATATATTATTTTGAAGAAATACAGACATCAATTTATAATATTATATATATATATATATATATATATTATAAATTGATGTATGTATATTATCAATTGATATATATATATATATATATATATATATTGAATGAACAAGTAAATGTTATAATGAAAATTTAAAAAGGTACATGTGATATTGCATTTTACACACCTTCTCCATTAAACAAATTAATAAATAACTCTAAAAATAAAACTTCATTTATAAATAAAAATTGAGTCATTTATAAATGGATATGTAGGTGTGGCTATGTATATATAGATGAATCAAGATGTACAAAGAAAAAAAAGAACTAAATAGCACTTGCTGTTATTAAAACACAACAGAAATCATAACAATTTTGTAAAGTAGATAATATTTCAGCATCTATTATTTAGGACTATAATATATCATGTATATATGGTGTTGAATTGAATTTTAATAATGTAAAAATATAGCCAATTGAAAAAAATAATAAAAAAATAAACAAAAACTATGCGAATATACAAGTACAAACATGACTTAATTATCAGTCAGGCAGCAAATGTTAAAAACATGGAATTGTGGAAGGTTAGCCTTTCATAGTTGACAAAGATTATTAGTATAATTGAATTATTTTGGGGATAAAATTTTTCATTATCTAATTTTTGTATTTGTAAATATTTAATTATATAATTACACCCACACACACAATGACACCCATATATATATATATATATATATATATATATATATATATATATATATATAGAGAGAGAGAGAGAGAGAGAGAGAAAGAGAGCTTATGTTTTATAAATTTAAATGTACGTCCTCATTTTTATATATCTATATATAATTATAGACTTTCAACTTTTATCTACTGAACCAGGTATTGTTTTATTTTACATTAGTCTTTATTTGAATAAATATATATAATATTATACTTTCACACACACATATACACACACACACATATATATATATATATATATAATCAAAACTACCCCAAATCTAAAATTAAACCAGACCAGCATAAAAATAATATTAAAACACAACCTATATATATATATATATATATATATATATATTTATATATATATATATATATATATATATATATATATATATATATATATATATATATATATATATATATATAAACATTTTCACAGGTTGCATATATAAAAGACATATTTTGCAGTTTCATTCTTGCTAAAATATTTTAAATATTGATATACCGACATTTTGTCTTGATTACACAAGTCATATACTGAGTGATAAAATGTAGAAAGACAGTTGTAGAGGCACTACAAGCACTGATTTGAAACAAACAATGTTAAACTTCCACAAATAGCATAAATGTTAAATTAAGAATTTTTTTTTTTAAAACATCTTTTCAAACAGGAGGAGGTTTGCATGAATCATCTCGCTTATTTATAAAATGTGGCCTTTTAAGTATGTCAATGGCTTCTCTAATTTTGCACTGATAAAAATTATCACATTTAGATATGATCCTGGTACTACAAAAATCAATTTTATAACCTGAATCTATAGTATTGAGTGAGAGTGCTAATGATGATACTGTTGTTTAACTGCATTAGCATGCTCATCTCTCCTAACACTGATACAATGATTACTCATACCTATGTAAGAAGCTTTACAATTTTCACATGAGATTTGATAAATACTATGAGATTCTAGAGGGGGATGAATCTGTAGACTATGTTATTATATTGCTAATGTTTTGATGAGCAGAAAATGCTGTATTTATATTATAGCATTTTAATATACATTTAATACTGTCTTTAGTTCCTTTTACATATGGAACACAAATCCTAAAAGCTGATTTATCATCTTATTGTTGCCTCTTTTGTCCAGTTTGGGCTTGGAATAAGGCTTTTTTAATAAATTTATAATTGTAACTATTTTCTAATAAAACACTATTAATATGATTTATTTCTTCATTCAGATGCTACTTATCTGACAGATAAAATGCTCTATTTAAAAGAGTTTTGTCTACAGAAACTATCTGAGTTAGGTGATGATGAGAATGGAAATTTACACATCTGTCTGTGTGTGTATTTTTCTATAAATCGAAAATGATAAACTATTTGGAGTTCTGGTGACTCTAATATCAATCAATGGTTATTTTTCATGAGAATCTGTCTCCATTGTAAATTTAGTGTGAGGATGTATATTATGTAAATGAAATTAAAAAAATCATGTAATTTATTTTTCCCATGTTGCCCCTTGAGAAAAGTGTCATCTAGGTATCTGAGCCAAATGAGAAGTTTTAAAGATGATGATTGTAAAGAACACATTCCTATATTTTCCATAGGTAAGCCCATAGGTGTACCAAAAACTTGTCTGTAGTGCTGTCCATTATGTACGAAATGTGCTCATGAGACAGTGTTTAATCAAAGGAATAATATGGTTTGGTAAATTCAAATCAGTGATTGCTGTGTCTTTACAACCATCTTTCTATCTTGTATCACCCAGTAGATGACTTGTGTGATCCAATCGAAACATTGGTATATCAATATTTAAAATATTTTAACATGGATGAACCCTCAATATGATGTAAGAGATGGCTTCCAACTGACCTACTCAACTTTCCCACTTTCTTCTTCAATATTTGAATTTAGACCAAGTAGTAGGCAAATTAAATATCTTATCTACTTGCTTATAAAAATGTAGTATATTTATATATAAACATACATATAAACTAATGTATTTGAAATAGTATATCTTATCTACTTGATTATACAAATGTAGTATATACTTATATACATATAGAATATACACATATAAACGTGTACATAGATTGACATGATTGAGAAATTAATTCTTTTTTTTATTATTTATTGTGAGAAAGCAAACAAAGTTGCTATACACATGATGTATATATTCATATAAATGAATATGTTCGGCTATTGGTAGAAATTCATTGTTTTTCTATTCTTTTTATTCATTTAATATTATTAATTGAAAATACTAATTGACTGACATAGAACAGGCATAATAAAAAAAAAATATATGAGGTCAAAAGTCTTAATAAATGATCAAATTTGAAATATGGAAATTTAAATAAAAATAATAATAATAATGTTTATAATTTGATTTTTTTTTAATTGTATTGTGTTCTTCACTTGAATTTTACTTTTTATTAAACTGCAGAACTGATCAGACATAAAAATGAAAAGTCTTTTATTTTATAAGTAATTTAAAGTTTTTTTTTGTTAACTTGGATTGAAAAAATATTGAAAGTTTATTCTTTGAATTATAGTTAGCAAGAAACTAATGAAATAATTTATTCTTCAAACTGTTATACATTACTATATAAATTCTGGAAAAAATATAAAATTAAATTGGCAGAGAGTAGTGTTCTTGACTTGAAATCGGGAATTGAACAGACAGCAGAAAAAGTTACGTTTTTATTTCTATTAAGAGAAATAAAAACATTTTTGCCCTTTAAAATTATTAAAGTTTTAATATTTTATAGTTTCAAGAAGTTGAACTTTAATTTAAGATTGTCAAGAATGAACTAGTGACTTAAGTTATTATGCAAGCTAAATTTCATTATAATGAAAATAATGCAAAGTAAATCTGAAACTATTAAAAAGTAACTGTTGTTTTTAAAAACTATTTCTATATATATATATATATATATATATATATATATATATATATATATATTTATAGTGTATCTATCAATATATATATATATATATATATATATATATATATTGAAGATACACCATAAATAACAGTTTACTGCTAATATTTGTAAATTTATTTCAGTATAGCGTTATGCAGTGGGATTATTTTCTATACATTTCTGTTGGGTGGTTTAAAGATTAAAATTACTAATGTTTAGTTTGTCTTTATATAATAATAGTAAAACATGTTTGTTAGTGCAATTATTTAAGATCTTTGCTTGCTAAAATTTCACGTTCTTTGTTTGAGTTTGTTCGTATTTCAATATATAACATCTTATAGCAGACAGTTTAAAGTGATATTATTTTGAGCTGGCTATTTTAAAATACGAACTCTAATGCATTTATATATTAGTTCACAGAGGGTGGTACATATTTCTTAATTATGTGGGGTGATTTACTGCTTAATAATTGTGTATTTATTTCAGTATAGTGTTATGCACTGGGATTATTTTATATACATACATATATCTGGGAAACATAATAATGGTTTTGTTTTACAAATATTCAATTCATTTATATGTAAATCAAGTATAAAGTTTAACAATAGCACTCATATTTTGCAATTATATTCATATAAAAATTGTATAAGCTGTCAGGGAATTAAATAAATATACAAACAAAATAAACAAGTTGTAGATGTTTTATTACATTTATAATCTAGGTTATAGATGTATTTCTTTAATACATTTTTAAAAAAAATAAATATTAATTTAAAGTAAAAATTAACTAAATGACTGAATTAAGCAAATATTAAATGGATCCAATGAATGAACCATTTATCAGAAGTATTTATACACACATAAGTTATAAATTTAATGTCCACATAATGTAAATCATTTAAATAAACATTTACAATTAACTAAGTGATTTACACCTCCATTGGAAATGTTCTGGATGATCATAGCATATACATAACATGTGTGGATTATACCCACTGACCATATGCTTATAAATTCAAACATTTACAATTACAAAATATTAAACTACTAAACATCACATGATCACTACTATATGGAGAGTTTTGCTTTGCTTTGGATTGTTTAATACAAAATATTGTTGGTTGGTTTGTGCATGATTACAAATCATAATAGCACAAAACATACATTCTTACACATTAAAGCACTAACATAATTGAGGGCATCTTGAAAAAATCACATGCTTCAAACAAACTTATCTTGACATTACATTTTAAAAATTTAAACAACTTTACCTACTATGGTGGAAAATTTAGTTTTAATTAAACTTCATGAGTGATAAGCCCCAAAATAATACTACACAGAGTAACTAACATAAATATATCAAAAACATGCTGGCTTCAAAAATAACACCTACTTTTGGGGTAAAATAGGATGCCCACATCTTTGTCTCGGCACACCAGGAAAATATATGGAGAGGCTCACTGAAAACAATGTCAATAGGTATCTAGAAATATGTGATTACAATCACTGGAAACATAAGCATTATCAACTCATGGACAACTGCAATACGGATGGGGAATTTACTCACTCCATGGAGCCCAATAATATCAGATATAATAAATAAGACCTGACATTCTAAGGCCATTCTACAACTAACAATACCAAGATAAAAAACTTCACAATAATTGACTAATGTTATAACTATAATTTTAACCTCAATAAGCAATACATAATGTCTGCACTAACAAATAAATGTAAAAGTCAACAGACTGAAATATAATTAAAGATAATGACCAGCATATGAAATATTGGCAGTAAGATATAATGCACACAAATATGGAATATTAAATATTTTAATATATAATAATTAGCAGACATGAATAAAATGCAACCAAATTGTGAGAATAATAATTGAAGAACTAAGATAATTATTAAACAATGATATTATTTATAAATTCAGTTCTATAAATTTGTATACAATTCATATTCAATGAAATATAATTTATTGCCATCCAATTTAAATTGACAAATGACTTTAATTATATATTACACCTGTATGCAAATGCAAATCAAATAAAAAGTAAAAAAAAACAACCATATATGTATATATTTATAATCACAACATATTCATGTAGTTTAAGCTGTAAAATGTCTTTAAAATAAATAAACAAACATGTATACTAAAATCGACTTTCATCATTCTTAAAATTTAACATTTAAAATAAATTTGTAAGTTTCCAAATATTTTAGTTGTATATTTTTTCATAAAGATATATTAAAATGTTATATAAAAAAAATAGACAATAAAAAATAAGACAAATTTTTGTTACCATCTAACTGCATTAGTGTCCAGTCATTTTCAAATCAAACAGTTATTCAACCATGTCTCAGAGTGATGTTAAAATATGTACATATTATAAGTAAATTAATATATTTGCTTCTTGTTGTTACAACAATTGATTTCCATCATTTTTTGATATTCAATTATATATGCAATTAAGTAGAATAATAATTGGATCATTAAGAAATTTGGAAGTTATAACAGGATATATCAATACAATTATAATAGCTATTTTTTAACTTATTAATGAATGCCAGTTTACTTTTAGGTTTTATATTTCAAGAGGTTTCCAATGGTGATAAATGCAAGAAGGGGAAGCAAATTGCTCCAAATGATAAAGTTAAACTTAGCAAATCATCTTTCAGTATTAAACCTTAATCCAATAATTATTGTAATGACATTCATGATAAGAATTTGGAGAAATGATAAACCAATGTTATGTCTTCTTTTTTATTATTATTAACTAATAATGATGATATGTCCAGGTTCCATAGCCAGGTCCTATCCAAATGTTGTAAATTCATGTGCTGATAAAAAAAAAATCATTAACACTATTATTTAGTAATTTTAAAATATTTTATTAAAAATAAAATAATGTCAATAAAAAAAATACATATATGTTATGTTAAAAAAAATATGTTGTAATTTACAAACCATATGAATAACTAAACAATCATAATAATATTACTACATTTTTTTTATTTCTTTAAAAAAAAATGAAGGTACAATTTTATTATATTTAGCAATTTAAATACTACTGCTAACGCTTATTTATTTATATTCACACTCATAATTATATACATATATATTGCCATTATAATAATCCATCTCAAAACAAAGCTTATCATAATAAATACATAAACCTGAAGTAAATAACAATAAAACAAATAATAACAATAACAATTTATCTACAAATCCTTAAATAAAACTATATCAAAGACATCTTTCTTAAATCATACTATAACTACAACAAATAAGGATGGATTTTCTATCCTGTACAATATATATATATATATATATATATATTGTTATACTTAATGTTTTCATGGTTTGGGATATACCGTGTCTTATTTTCCATTGAGCATCAATATTTCGACGGAATAGCAACCGCCATTTTCAAGGTTAACTTTTGAAAGAAAAACCGTTAGATCTTAACAAATAATGTGACTGTGTGCGAGATGAGAAATGAGATTCCAGTTCAGCATTCACAATATGAGGCTTATCAAAATATTTATTTTCCTCAGTATTTTTACCTGTTCATTTTAAGTTAATATTGGATAAAAAGAGAGGTTTCCACATAGCACAATGTATTCCAGCTATGTGGAAACCTCTCTTTTTATCCAATATTAACTTAAAATTAACAGGTAAAAATACTGAGGAAAATAAACATTTTGATAAGCCTCATATTGTGAATGCTGAACTGGAATCTCATTTCTCATCTTGCACACAGTCACGTTATTTGTTAAGATCTAACGGTTTTTTTTTTCAAAAGTTAAACTTAAAAATGGCGGTTGCTATTCCATCAAAATATCAGTGCTCAATGGAAAATAAGACACGGTATATCCCAAAAAGTTATAATATATATATATATATTTATGGTGCTCAGTTTATATTATGATAGCAAATCTTCATACTTTAAAGGACAAGCTTCAATCCACACCAATCTTCAACTTGTCAGTCATCCATATCTTTGAAAATCTGATGATAAAAACTCAAATCCAATGCCTTCTTTTCAAATTTTTGTATTTAAATCATAATATTAATAATATTAAACATTTCCCTCTTTTTTTTAATCCCAGTATCCATTGTTTCTATCATAGTATAATGTTGTGCATCAATTTAGATAGTGAATAACTAAAATTTTATATCCAAATGAAAATTATTTCATTAAAGAACACTATTTGCACACACATACTTTTATAACCATATAAATTTAAACTTACATATGCTATTACAATTAAGCCACTATAAATTCGAGGATTTATACACCCAAACTCGAACTCACCCAACTCACAGAAATTGGCTGGACTATCTTTCTTTCTGCACAGAAATCATAGAATGTGTAAATTTGAAGCTGACTGAAAAATGAACCTCACAAATTATATTAAAGATCTAGAAAAGGTTGGATTTTCACACAAAGTTATCTATAAAAAGATCAGGCAATTTCAAAACTAAATTACAATCTGACATGAACAAAAACAATAAACCTATAATAATGCTACCGTACATACCATCAATTGCTAGAAAATATTATAAAATTTCTGCTCAGTCCTTCGAACTAGGATTCCACACCCCACCATCAACAAACAGAATGATAAACAATACCAAAGACAAAATACCTTCTGATCAAATAGCTCAAGCAGTTTATAAAATTTCATGCCCAACCCAATGGATGTAGAGTGACATATTATGGGAGACCCGTGCCAACATTACAACAATAATATCTCAACATCATTATTTGTACAGGAAAGCTATAAATAACAATGGAAACAGATCCATATTTTTTGAGCACCAAAAAAACAACAGGTCATGTGTTCGAACCCACTATGGCAAGGGCACTATGCACAGAATGCAATGATATAAAACAAAAAATTAAAGAGGCATGCTTTATTGCAATTGACAATTGTGCAATAAACTGGAAAGAAACGTGCTTTGCAATCTCCAGAAAATGCTCCTTATAAAATTTGCATAAAATTTTACATAAACCAAAACTAAACTTCAGTTAAAAGTAGGCTATGATTATGGAGACACAAGGTCTCTGAAAGCACTAAGCCATATAACTTGTAATAAGATTGAGACGAGCTTCACTTTTTTGCGTAAAGCACAATCTAAACTATTTAATAATTTGTTATTAAAATTTTATTAATAGTTCCTGATATAATATAAAGGAAAACATATAATTAAACTTAATATTACTAGTCCTTCTTTTATTTTTTTGATGTACACACTTTCCAAGATTTCTGATTCAGCTTGTAGAATGTTTATAAATTTTGCAGCAACAACATACATTAACTTGTAAAATGCATATATTACCAATTTAAGTGGATTACTGGACCTGTCCTTTTCTTTCTTGGCTCGGGCTTGCGATTCTTTTTCTGTGATGATGATGGTGAAGATGAAAATATGTCTTTAGTCTGCCATTAGTTTATGGCATTTTCCAAACAAAATTATGGACAAAAATGACAGCAATTCAAATTGATCTCTTTCAACTTTTTTAACATGTTCTCTTCACAGTTTCAATATATGACTTTTTTTCTTTTAAGTGATTGCCAGCCTTTATATATCAATGAGTCGTTTACATACTGCCCAGGTAGAAAAACTTACTTGATTAAAAATCCATGTAATATAATTTAAAGCTGATCACCTGTTCTAAATTTAATGTTAATAAAAAATACCAGACTAAAATAATTCCCTGATAATTAACTAGTCTGGAAGGAATCAATTACCTTAATGGTCATCACACCTTTGTGTCAAATCAAAAGTCATATAATTTCATTATTTTTTATCTAATTATCTCTGATTTAAAGACTTTCAGTTGTGCTGACCAAATGAAACTCTAACTTGGTGAGTTTAATTAGTACAATATAATTTTTTACACAGTATAGCTTTCAAAAAATATGATTTTAACAAAACCCTTCCTTTAATATATGTGTAACTATACCTTTATTAATTGAAAATACAAGCACATACCCAGATATCAGACATTCAGAAAAATCTTCCTATTAAAAATAATCTGATTTTTTTTTTTTTGCAAACTATAACACAATAATCAAAACTAAATTATTAAAATTATTAAACTTAAATTATAGTTGTAGAACAAATAGAGAGCAGAGTTTAGCAAGTATAGATGAATTTTGAAGAAAGTTAATAATCAAAATCAGAAAATGATTAACTAAATAGTATGTGTCCAGAGATAACTGTTTATATGTATTCTAATCCTAAGTATTAAAAATAACAATTAAATAATTAAAGGTATGTACTATACTTTTTGGGTTATATAAATTCAAACATACAAACAACATAAATATTTCCCCCACTCTCTTTCTGTCCTAGGCTTTTGGGACTTGATCATTTAGAGTTTAAACTTGGATGCCCTACAGTTTCCCTTCCTTTATAAGAAAATGCGAAGATGATTTTTTTTATTTTTATTTTTTGCACAGTATTTCTTTAGCCACATGGTTAGGGTTTAATCAAATTAAAAATTTATGTTTACATGTTTTTTTGTGATCAAAGAAAACTGAAGAAGATATTAAATCACCATTATTTCTACTTTTTACATGCTTATATAACAATATATAAGCGTGTAAAATATATAAGCATATTATATAAGCATGTAACAAGTAAAAATAATGGTGATTTAATATCTTCTTTGGTTTTTTTTGATCATGAAAAAACATGTAAATATAAATTTAAATTTGATTTTGAAAATGTAAAAATTCTTCATGAAGAGAGAAACCATTGTAAAAAAAATTAAAGAGGCAATTTTTATAAACAGGAATAAAATGCATTTAATAAATTGACAAGCTGCTAATCTTATAATATGAGATTCGTGGAATTTGAAGTTATGATGTTTGCTTCTGCTTTTGATTTTGAATTTAATGGCAGTTGAGGCAGGTTGAAGAAATTCACCAAAAGCACTTCTGTGGATTTTAAGAATTGTTTATAATAGTTTGTAAACCATTAAATTTATTATTTCATTTATAATTACAATTTTGTTTTAATTAACGGACATTTTATTTATTTTACGCACACATACACACACACACACACACACACACACATATATATATATATATATATGTTAACCAATTGATTAACATTCAGAGAAACACAAAATAAAAATATATACTTTCCTTTAAATATATTCTTAATTAATTTAGAATGAATGTTATTTACAAATGGCATAGTTATCCATTTTTTATTATCTAATTTAACATTGCAAACCCTCTAGTTATTATTAAATTAATTAACTGTACACAAAATTTGGTTTTTATCATAACCAACCTTTAAAAGTTCATTAGCAATGAGTTCAATATTTCAAATTTTATCACTTATATTTACATAATTAATCACTGCGATACAAAAATAATTTCAGACTTTTCATTTTATATATCATTGGAACACATGATTTAAAATGAATAACATACTCTTTCTCCAATAGGTTTAAAAACTAATTTATAATATAAATCGGTAGCTGCTTTAAATAATTGTAAATCCAAAAAAAAAAAAAATCTTCTATTTTGTTCGTTCTCAATAACCTATTTTAAATTCTTTAAATTATTCAGTTTATATAAAAGAACATTGATGATGTCTTGAGGACCACAAACAAAAACATCATCAACATATATAGTATAAATTTTAATATTTTTAAAATTATAAAAATTAAATATAATATCTTTATATTTTGATAATGGAAATTACAAATTATGCAACCATAGGTAATCTCATTGGCCAACATTTACCCATTTTATAAAATTTAATATTATATGTTGCAATAAGTTTATCACATAAATCTCAGTGATTCAATAACAAATTTAATCAAATGTTTATTTACAGACATATTAATTAGTGCACTTTCAATCAAACCTATAGATTGATCAATTCATCCATATAATTACATTACTTCCAATGAAGCTAAGAAATCATTATCATTTATTTTTATATTTTTAATTCTATCAACAAATTCATAAGAAGATGCAATTGTATACCTTCCAAAACACAACATATCTTGTAACAATTTACCAATTTATCTAGCTGTTTTATACATAAATGACCCACCAAAATCTATCATCAATCTACATGTATTTATTAAATTTTGAAATTAATTTTTAAACCTATTGGAGAAAGAAGATATATTCATTTTAAATCACATTTTCCAATGACACAAAATTTCAAGTCTGAAATTGTTTTTCATCACAAAAATAAATTATGTAAATATAAGAGTGATAAAATTTTAAATATTGAACTCTTTTCTAATGAACATTTAAAGGTTGGTTATGATAAAAACCAAATTTTATGTATAGTAAATTTATTTAATAATAAGATCAAGGTTTGCAATGTTACCTTAAATAATAAAAAATGGATATGTATGCCAATTGTAAATATAATGCAATCTCAATTAATTAATAATATATTTAAAGGAAAATATAATATTTCATTTTGTGTTCCTACAGATGTTAATCTATTGATTATAATTCAAAAAGTGTAATTCTTTAATTGCAAAGAAGTATTATAATTTATCAGATGTCATGTGGATGTAAAATATTGTATATCGGTGAATGGAGATGTTCTGTGGAAAAAGACTAATGTAGCATCAATTATTATATAATCAGATTAAAATAATATTTATTGTCAATTTAATACTGTGTCAGTATTCTTTGACCATGAAAAAACTTGTAATTATAGGTTTAAATTTAATATTAATGAAGTAAAAATATTAATGGAAGAAAGGAATCATAAAGAGAGAAAAATTAAAGAGGCAATTTTAATAGATAAATATAAATATAAAGTTATTACTAGACAAGTTGCAAATATGGCCATACACAGCTAATGAAAATTTACATAACATTAAAATAAAACAAAAAATTGAAATTCAGTTAAAGGTCACAAGGATTACTCTGTTTTTGAAAGTGCTACCAAAGAATTTGAAATATAATATTTATTTTACCATTAAATTATTTACATTTTATATATAATATTTTTTTTTTATAATGGGTATTATACTTTCATATATATATATATATATATATATATATATATATGAAGACATTATATTTATATTCATTTATATATATATATATATATATATATATATATATATAATATATATATGAAGACATTATATTTATATTATTATATTTATACAAATATAATATGTAATTTAGTAAATTATAAATTTTCATTCTCTAAAATAAAAAAAACAATTGATAGAGAAAAGACAGTTTACATAGTGATGACCTCTGGTGTCACATAGTTTATTGAATTAAAGGAAATGAAATTAACTTAGTGATTTAATATCAAATTGTATTGTAACAATGTAGAATGTGATATGCTTCAGCAAGCTCATGCAGCTAGATATAAAAATAATTCTATTGGATTAGAAGATTAAGAATTCTATTCTTGAAGCTATATCCTTACAAAGACTTATACCGTGTTCAATTTAAAATAACAGTGTATAAGATAAAATCTATATTTTGAATGATTTAATACTTATTATAAGAAATTTCTATTATTTTATTAAAGAAAGTAATTTGAATATAATTCTGTGTTCAATAAAAACCATTCTAATTGGAGTTCAAAAATGTAAACTTCATTAAAAAAACATGTTCATAAAAACTTCAACTAAATTTAATGTACTTTACATTAGAAGTAAAATGCAGTGTGAATAGAACACATATTTATCATGGGATTATAAAATGTACTTGCCTAGTGAAATGGAATCTGAGGTTCAGATTACATTTCACATTCCTATTCTACCCCTCACCAACAAACTGGATTCAAATCCCAGGCCTATGTATATATATGCACCTATTGGTTTCAATTTTTTTATTATTTTGTATTCAAAATAAACGTTAACAAGAGATTTAATAACCTTAAATTAAATAAATCAATAATAATATTTTGTATAATTTTAATAGATCGTATATGTGTGTAAATCACATGTATATATTCAAAGTGATGGGGGATTAAGTATAAATTAATATTTATGTTTGTATATATTATATGAAAATGTATATTTAAAATTTTATATATTAAAAATACGTATGTATGTAATGGCGGGTGGAAGAATGCAATCGGTTTGGTAAACCAAAATCAATTAGCATGATTAAATTATAATCTCTATTAGAAAATTAAATAAAATTTTAATAACAAAACATTATCGTTTGGTAAAATCTATTCTGAATCAGAAATAAATTTAGAACAATTGTTTCAAAAATACTAATCCGTTTGCATTGTTTCACACTACCTGATTAACAAAGGAGAAATTCCTTACTAAAAGCTGTTTTGCAATATTATTTTATAGCCGCAGGTATTACAACTTAATAACATTCCTTAGATAAATGAGTCATATAAATAGGACCCAAAATTCAATCATCACAAGAGAGTACATAGATTCGTAAGGCATCGAATGAATCTACGTCACTCAAATTTTCAAGAAACAACTTCTCTCCATGACTAGGCCAACTCAACTCCAGCCAGCCTGTCACTAAAGATTAACATCCACAAACCTGCTGCTATACCATGAAAAACAATCGGGTGATCTGCTACCTGCTTTCCAAAGGTAACACTGTAAAGTGCCGCCTTTATTAACTCAGAACTTGCTCCTAATATAAAAATTTAATATTAATTATTTGTAACTTTTATAGTCTATTTTATTCTATAACCATTTTGATTAGCCTCGTAATTTCTTTCATTTTTAATTTAATGCGGCAATTATTTTATTAATATTGTTTTCTAATATATATATATATATATATATAATGCTAAATGAGATTTCAATGAACTCCCACCCTTGCCAGTATAGTTATTTTTACCATAGCACCTTACATTAGATAGGAGTAACACTTAATTTTAATTAGCTTGTTTTTACTTTTAAAACTATAATGCTTCCTAGGTTGGGAGAAGATTATTAAAAAAAAATGTTTTATTAATTATTATACTTTTGCGTAAACAACAGAGGGAGAAATAAAGTTTCACCTTTGATTAGTTTATGATTTATACAATGTTAATAATCTTCGTAAGAGTGCGATATTAATTCAAACAAATATATTAACTATATACAATATATTTCTTTTTATGTCTTTATTCTGGCCCATCTAAATATATTTATGAATATTTTTCTTAAAGCACACCTTAGACTTAATTTTATACTATGCAATATATATGTGGAATTTTATTATATAAGTGTAATGAAAGGGGGGGTGATTTAGAACTTTCGTTGATATTAAAAATACTTTTCTTATAATATCTTTAAACTTCGTTTAATAAATACGATCATACCATTATCTTTGATGTTATTATTATATGTTGTAAGCTTAATTATAGATATTTGACTAGTTATTAGTCCATCCCAAAGTGTTGTTAGCATAGGCCACTCTTCATGTTTTAAGCTTTATCTAAAGATGTGTGTCGGAATGCCTGAGACATCTCATCTTCGTTTCAGGTCACAAACAGGGCGGTGAATGTCCCTGGACCATATATATATATACTCGCACAATAAGAGCAATGCATGGGAAAATTACAGCAAAGTTCAGCCCAGTGCATCTCCATACGAGGACCCTTTGTCAACCGATTCCACAAAATGTGGGGTGGCAAATCGGCTAGACTGTTCTATAATATGATAAAGCACCTCAAAGTATTGGATCCGCAAATATTTGGCCATTATGCTAACATCGTAGTATTTTATATTAGACCCTTCTTTTTAAAAAGCTCAGGCCTATAAATATCTATATCTAATGTTATGATCTAACTAAACGTATATCAAAAATTAAATAACTTTTGATGTGTCGCTTAATGACTATATATATAATTTAGAGAAATAACTCCACATACGTTCGACATCCAAATAAAGTAAATAAATCTTTATTAAAAAAATATATTTTATTATCTATTAAACTTATGATAGCTTGGTCGGTTAATTAACTGACAATTATGTAACCCATTCTGGGATCAGTCAAGGTGATGTTTTGTTTGTAATTTGGGTGAATCATTATAAATTGTACACTTTATAAATGTGCTAGATTAATTGAAATGTCATTATGCTGCATCAAAATTCTTCCTAACTTATTTGTAAATACTTAAGCTCAAGTGCGAGTAAGCACAATATAATTTATTTGTAATATGAGGCTAATCACCAGTTAATATAATTTAAATGTATATTTTTATTTCTATTTGTTCGTTATTAAATATAATTTTAAAATTAAACATCTGATCATTGCTCATTCTTTAGTTAATTGATTTAGTTAAATTTTAAATGTCATGATTGGTGGAATGATGTAAGATCCCACTAAAGTTAAGCATAAGTGTTTGTCTGTTTTAAAATGTATATACACATTTGTCTTGATTTTCCCCTGAGTCTCTTTGCTTCTCCGATGTGCGATGTCAGCCGGTGGTAAATTAAATACTCTAGTATCATCGGATTTGTTGCTCATAAGCTAGTAGATCTGGAATCTGGGCATACAGGGCAGAGTTCATGATTGTTCCTGACATATGTATTTTGCACATGATTGGACTTGAGGTACTTTTGCCTAGATGCTAGGTCTTGTTATGTGGACAAACAAGGGCGACTGGTACACTAGTCAAAACAATATGTGTGAATAACATCTTTTGCTTAAATCCTATAAAATTATATAAAAGTTATATCTTCAAAATGGAATTATAATTGTTAATAAAGAAACCATGTATTAACAAAAATGAAATATACTTACAAAGAGGAAACAGGATATCCTATTATTTTTATTAATGTATAACAATAAAGGAATTAAAAATTGTATCTTTGAATGATTTTCATTTGCATATTCCAGGAAAAACAGAGACTGTTGTATTAACTTTATAAATACAAATTTAAGTTTTTAGAAATAGTAATTGGGAAAGATTAATTTCATTTCCTTTATTATCCTAATCATTTTATTAAAGAAATGAATAATATGAGAGAATTAATAATTTGAAATATTTTATTTATATTTATGATTAATAAAGAATTAGATATAAGTTAAGAAATATTAATATGGGAAAGGCATGTAAAATATAAAGGGAATAATCTGAACATGGACTTAAGAAGTTACATTATTTTTAAATTCACATACTATTATTTTTATGACATGACACTGCATTGTTTATCCTAATCCAAATAGTGTAATATCCTTAAGGTATGATAAATAGATAATGACTAACATTGATATGAAATATATATTTTTATATTAATAAACATAAATTATGTACAATCATTTTAATGAATGAAAATATTATATATAAATAATTGGATTATTATTAGTATAATCTAATTATTATAGAATAATGTTAATATAAAAGTCTTAATATATAGATACTTATATTTTATATATGTTGTAAAATCATGTAGTGTCATAAGTTAAAAAAATATATCTACTGTAAGTAAATAGAATATTTATATTTTTAATAAATGGAAGTAGAATCATAAATATTTTTATATATTATAAAATTTAAGGTATTTATTTGTTAAATAAATAATTATTATGTTTTTTTATATTAAACTAAATGAAGTCTTCAATTTGTTTTATTTATTTATTTGATTTTATAAAATAAGAAGAAACATTTAATATAATAATTTTTATTGATTATTATCTTAACTTCATGAAACCCATTTTAAAAAGTTAGTGAGATTTACTGTTATCATTACTCTAATATATTGATAGGAACCCCTGATGAGAATAAATTGTTAAACTTCCCTGAGATCGACATCTGAGCATAATGGTTAAATCAATTGAGATGAAAATTGATTTGATGTGGTTTAGATATAATAAGTTATTAAAAATAAATAATTTATTGGAAACAGATATAGTTTATATCAAAATTAATTCACATCATTCATGACATCCTATATGAAGAATAAATCTGACTACAGTGAGATGTGACTGCCTTAACTTATCTTGTTGAGAGAGTGCATACTGTTACAATATATATATCGGAAGATATATATATATATGTTGCAATATTCATATATATATATATATATATATATATATATATATTGAATATTGCAACATAATTTTATCTAAAAGAAAATATTAAAATAATCTTTTGTAAAAAAAAAAAAAATGTAAAACTAAATGTTGAAGAGTTTATTACAGTTTGTTTTTGAAAAACAAATAAGAGTCAAATAGTTTTCTATCATTAGTTTTTGAAATAAAAGTTAGAAAATAATTGATTAAAAGGGGGGAGGGGAAGTTTGGTTAGAAAAGTTAAACTAAAAGTTTTATAAAAGATAATAGAGTCTATTATTATTAGTTGAAATATAATTTAAAGTTTAAAAAAATACAAATCTCTTTTCATTTGAATTAAAGAAAAAGTAATCTTATAACTAGTAATATATGTGTGTATATATGTGCAATTGTCAATAATAGAATAAATGTATGCATAATAAATGTTATTATAAATAAATGGAAGTTAAAGAAGATTATCATTAAAAAACACAGCAATGATTATTAATTGAAAATATAAAACAACATGTCTGCATGGTTATTACTGATTAAACAATCTTCTAAAACATGTTGTCAAAGGATTATCAATGAAATTTCGACAAGAGATATTACCGGAGGATATCGAAAAGAAAAACACTTCACAGGTATATATAGTAAAATTTTATCGGATAATCAGTTCAGTTCCAAAATTAATTGAGTCAGTTAGGTCAAGAGAGGTCAATCAGCTGAGTTAATTGTATCCAGAAACAAAATGCAGTGCTGAGCAGCTTTTGGGAACACGCATCTTTTTCCAGCCTTAGTCAAATAAGATCAGCAATATCTGCCCATGAAATAATGTCAGCGTAACATCTTAGAAAATCTCCATCATTATCTAATTGTCTCCAATAGTAATAATCATGAATAATAAGGAAACTCATCAAGGAAATGTCCCAGCTGGCTGGAAGAAGCAGCAAACAAGAAGAAAACAAAGTTCTAAATCTACGTTCAAAATCCTAGGTAAAACGTTTGCTTATTTTTGTTTATACCTTAATAGCCGTTGCATTAAAATTCATAAAGCCTCCAGAGAAAAGTAATTTGAACTCTATAATCATGCATAAAATGAACTATTGATGTGCGTGTTTGTGATTGCTATATGATTTTATAAACATCAAACATTATTTATGCTTTTCATAATATATATATATATATATTGTACCCTCACTTCTCGATATATGATATAATTTAAAATATGACTAGCTCAATTAAATCATTATGCTCAGCTAAAATATGTACAACTATCTTTAATATATTTTTATAATATTATAACTTATCAGATTTATTACAAACTTATCAAAAATTAATATAGTTCAATATTATGTACTAATTAAATAAATATTTACTAAAATCATGAGACTGTGAAGTGAAGTTACAATTGGTAATCAGATTTACATTGAGTCAATGTCTTTCCAAGACACTGTCTCAATGGCATAAGAATACTATTACCTCTTTATTATCTCATTACTAACTCTACAGCACTCTTATGACTTTTATAAATGAATTATCTTTAATAATAATAGATAAATAAATCTCAATCTTTTGTTAAGGAAATATAATTAAATGATCTCAGGTTCTTCTAATTATCTTAAAGTAATAATAATTCATGTAGATAGGAATGATAAGGGATTTAATATCAAACCTAAATACACCTAACTTATTCTAATAACAATAACTAACAATAATAATCTTTAGTGTATAGCTTAATCTTATCTATTTGATTATACTATTAATCATTAAGAAAATAAGTAAATCATATACATGTCTTTCATTTCCATATAGTATCTTAATTTTAAAATAGACCAAAATCTTATAATTTAACAATTTGTGGCAATAAATAATATTATACTCTTATATTGTGCATTATAATTACTTTATGACCATTGTAATATTATATGTTAATGTCAATCAATTTCTATAAATTATATTAAGAAAATATTGTGTTTCTTTCTCAAATAATAAAATAATAAATTCATATTGTGCAAATATTATGTACATTCAAATTATCTGTTGTCAAATGCTGTGGTGTAAAATAATGAATTCAACACATCTTTTAAACAACTTAACAAATTTATTTACATTAACTTTAACAAGTAACTTATTTACACTATTTACATTTACAAATGGAACTAAAGAAAATAAACAAAAATAAGAAAAATAATAATACAAGATTTTTTTACACTGTTACTATTTCCATAATCATAAATAGATAATTTATACATTTTTTTAAATGTTCTATCAATAACATTTAATTAAGTTTATGACTTTAAATTTTAATAAACATCATTTGTCATCAATTAATACAAGAAAAGGTTTTATGTGAGATATCATTCATGTAGCATGTATGTAAATAAACAAACTTTAATAATTAAAAATGCTATTTCACTTAAGTCTTACTGTTATTTATATTATAATGTATTAGGATGTATTACATTTACCATCAGTATTACTCAAATATTAATTACTGTATAAACTGATATAACTTTGTAATATAACAACAATTATTATATTATAACTATTTATTTCATTCCGATATAATGTCATACTACATGTCTTATCAAAATATGCAATACGTATATGTACTTTTAAAAATAATATTTTAAATTATTCAATAATTTCAACTTTTATAAAGTATTATGTTAAATAAATTCTATGATTCTTTTCATTTAAATTATTACTCTTTCTTTACTTGTTATTCTTATTCCTTCCTAATAAACTTCTATCTACAAAAATCATTTTAACCTTATTTAACTTTAGAAAAATAGATGACCCATTTTAAAACAAAAATAATAACGATCCAAAACTCTCTTATACCTCATCCTTTATATACAATAAGCCTTCAATCAAGATATAAATTTCTATGTAAAATTAACTTACTTATCTAATAAAAATAAAAATAAAATATAGACTTTATATACTTCTTACTAACTTGAAAAGAAAAATAAATAACTTACGCTAATATAATAAATCTAATTCCTAATATTGTAACAGAAACATTAAAATTTATTCACGAAAGAATCATATAATTATTTCTAGGTTCTCATATTACGTTGTACTAAATTTACATCATCAATTTAAAATATGCATATTAAAATAAAACTGCTATTATTAATCTTATGCGTGTATATTATTTAAATATTAATACATTCATTCAATAATCATATAACATTTGGTTGATCTAAAGAAAACATAGTAAATACATCAAATTATTATTATTATTACACAATTTTTACCATAAATGATACTTCAATGTACAGTCCGTCACACGATGTCCTCCAAGATTTCAGTTTTACAAAATAATTTCACATTTACACTCAACAATTATTCTTTAAAATATTACGTGTTGTATAATTATAAAATAAACTTTATGCAATAAAAATTATATTAATATTTAGTTATTACTTTAAAAAAAATGTAAATGTACCTTTCCTATCTTTCAATAAATTAATAATTAATTAAATATTTATGTTAGTTAATAAATAAAACATATTACATAACATCCAACGGTGTCTTCTTTCAGCTATAATTGTTCTTTTTCCTAGGCACAAATTTTCACCAAACATTACTTCCTTTTCCGGTACATCACGTGTTTTTTAAAAGTTTTTATGAAATAAATGAAAACGTTTTTTTTTTTAAAAAAAAATAAAAATAAAAGTCAAAGTCAGTTCCATCATAAAATAAAATAATAATTAAAATAGTTTATAGGATCCATATTCATTTCTTTAAGGAAAAATTATTTTAAAAGTTATTATTTTTAGAATTAGTCTATAATTTACAAAGTTCTTATTTAATTATTTTTAATTGATTTGGATATCCATGTAGATTTGATTTGCGCATTCCGTAACAGATATTTAGGTAAGATTACTTTTAAAGTCTTCTATACGACCAGCGTTCAGACTTTAATAATATAATAATTTTTATTTATAAGTATTTCTTTACTTATTAAATCTCCAATTTATTTGCCTTTTAAAACTGTCAGAATTTAGTCTTTTAAACCATAAAGACTTAACAAGGCAAATATTTTTATAATCATAATTATTTATCATCTTTACTAAGTTATATACTTAGATTTATAATTTATAAATACTTTCTTCATAAAGAAGTATTTCTCATTTTTTTCAAATATCTATTTTATAAAAATTAACTACCATTAGCTTTTAAATTTATACAAAGTCCAACGTATTACTGTTAGGCATCTAATAACTCTCCTAGTCAATCCAGCGTTTGTTAAATTTTCAGTATAAAGTCTCCAATACATTTTATCCTTATACGATGTTTTCATGATTATTTGATAGTAAATTGAGCTTCAATAGGGAAACGATCAATAGGGAACTATAATAAATTAACACTGCATATTTATCGGTAACTTTTATAAATTATTTTAAAAAACTACTCTCTTATAATTTTAAAACGATTTTGAGAGCGTCTATAATTACTTAGCTATTTCTAATAGCACCCTTTACTTTAAGAATTTCAATCACAAGTCCCCTCCGAACAATTGAACCTTGGTTTTATACCGGAAGAAAACTCCCACTTGATTGGTGAATTAAACAATCGACTTGCTAGCTTATTTACATATTTTACCAACAAGACAGAATTAAAAATAAATAATGACTTATTTAATATTTATTATTTATCACATTATTAAATTCTTAAATTAATCTTTATCGTTTATTTAAATCCATTAAACATTTTTTAAAATATACTTTCTTACTTAATTTCACTTTTAACTTTTATAAGATTATTTTTATAAACAAACTAAGTCTATTTTTATTCGTTATGTTTTTAAGCAGTATTTTAAAAATCAGATTTAATATTTCACATTAATTATCTTTATTTTTATTTCATGATAGCCAATATAATATTTATAAATTTTATAACAGAATTTTTAAAATAGCTTTGCAACTTTACTAAAAAAACTCCCAAGCATGTGTGTATGTGTCTAATTAACATCTGTTTTTTTACAACAGAGCTACAGACGCTTGTAATAATCTAAAAATAAACTAACAATTCATTTTTTAAAAATAAATATTTTTAAAATAAATAATATCTTATAACAATTTTTTAAAATAATAATTCGATATTATTAAAATCAAATATTAATCTTCTATCATGTACTACTAATAATTAAAATATTTATATTCATTTATTAAATATTAATTTTTATCAACAATAAATATATGCATTTAATTTTAACTTGTCTTTTTAAAACTTTTAACTTTAAACATTTATTTATTAAATTTATTAATGCAGTATTGATCATGGCCAGTTTTCCCAACCATATACTATTATCATTCCCATTGAAATGTCTCTCTCAAACATCAGCACAATTTTCACATATCAAATACTCATGAATTACTTTAATTACACTTTTTAAAAGATTGTTATAAACAAAATTAACATCATATAGTTAAATATATCTTAAATTTAAAATTTTTTAAATAGATTGATACAACAATTTATGGAGACCCATACAAAAGGGCACATATCCTCCTCCTTCGGATAAAAATTTTAAATTAACCATCTACCTTCATCTTCATTAATCTACAATTAACATCTTCATTTTTCATATCATTAAATATCATAATCAATCACTTTAACATGAAATTTTATAAAGCACTGGAACTTCACATTAAAATCTCAACCAGAAAACACTTTTAAATAAAATCATCATGACTTTCTTTTACTTTATAAAATTAAGTCTCACTTTTCTTTTATTTATATCTTTAATTAGGTCATTTTTATTTCCCTAATCTTACTATGAAATATCATATGTTTAAATTCCTTTAAATAACACCTTGTACACAAACTAAACTATAAATACATATTTCTATAGTTAACACTATCTTTTAAATCACACTTTGTATTTTATTTTTACACTTGTTGCTAGTTTCATTAGCAGTTTTTAATGAATCATTATCTAATAAATTTAGACACTTTTCATCTAAAGAGATTAACTTTATCCCTGAAGATTTATTAGTTTTATGATCACTACTACAATATTTATGAAAATTCTTAAATTCATCCATAACTCTTTTCATAAATTGATCTTTTATAAGATCTACTCACTCTTATCATATTATTCATTTCTCCCTAAATTAACATTTACTGACTTGATAATAAATTATTTTATTATATAAAATAAAATATATGAACACCACACTAAAATCTTTACCCACAATACATCCTTTGAAAATTGTAATTCACACTTCAGAAGGATATGGAATTAAACTTCTTGCATTATAAGTTCCTTTCTCACCATCTGGTGTGGTTAACATAAATGCATTTTCACCTACTTTGCAAGATATTCTATATGGACCCTCATATAGACTAAGAAATTTTTTGAACTGATTTCTTTGAAGGTTGCTAACATGGAAAGACCTTTTTAATTTGATTTCTTATTACTAACTTTATTAACTGGTCTTTTTAAAATTGTGGTCACACCACTAGTAGAAGGCTGATTATTTTGATCATCACTTCTGTCCCTAAATGTATCAAATTTAACAAATTTTTTTAAATGTGGAGACATCCTATCTCTACCTCTATACTCAAATCTCCTTTTATACCCTGTAGAAGGTCTCACACCAGTGTTAACATTAATATTTGCTAACGGATAATTATTTCTATCTTTGTTTACTTTATATCTATTGTCCATAGATAATTCAGCTACTTCAAGAGCATCTAATACCTCAGATACTTCTTCTATTGAACCACGATCAGCAGCTATCAACAACTGTTCAACGTTTTTAGGTAAGTTATGCCTTACAATTCTTACAATCTGTCCTTCTGATAATGGACAAGCAGTCAACGTTTTCAACCGAACAGCTTGATTTCTGAAAAAGCTTGTATAGCTGCCTTTACTAATATGGTATTTTTCTTGAGTAATTTGGTATCTGATGCAATCTTGTTTATCAGAGTTCCAAAAACTTCCAACAATAAAACACTTAAAGTCGCCGTAAGTTATTGGTTTCTCAAACAGTGATTGCCACCAATCTTTGGCAATTCCATACAAATGATTGCTACACACTGCCACTTTTTCTTTTTCTGACAAGGAACATATGGAAAATAATTCGTCCAAATTATTTAAAAATTCTGAGGGATTTTCCATATACTCTCCTTTAAATGGTTTGACTTTCATAAAACGTAAAGCCATTGAATTATTGGCATTTCCTTCACAATTAACCATTTCTCTACTTGGTCTACTATCAATTTCTTTCACAATAGTATTTTCTGACTGATTACTATTACCCTTCCTTACCGATTCTACTTTATCTATTCTTAATGAATTAACATAATCTTCATATGCTTTATCACTTATTTTCCCTTTTAATTCTTCTGTCTTTGTATTATTTACATTTTTAATCTCTATTTGGTCATACATCTGTTGAAATTTCCCCTCTAAATCCATTTGTTCAAGCACTTGCTTGACATACCCTTTCTGTTCCTTCCTAAATTCATCCAAATTTTTATCTAAGATTTCTTTATATTTATCATTATTTAGTTCTAACATACCTGCATGCTCTTTTATATCATTTTGCATACGTTTTAAATTTTCTCCTACCTTTGATCGATATTTATGTTCATCGATTCTTTTAACATCTAGCTCCTTAAATTTTTCAATTAGTTCCTTCTCTATTTCATCTTTTATATCTTCTTTAGTCTGAACTATTGCACTCCTAACACTTTTAATATCTTCACTAACATTATTAACATGGTCTTTAACCTCACAAATCTCACTATCAACTTTTAATTTATAGCTATCAATTTTTAAAGCTAAATCATTGTTATTGATCCTACATTGATCAATAGATTCTGCTATTTGATCTTTCAAATTTTTAATCGTACTCTCTGAAAATTCACAAAATTTTCTTTCTAACAATTCCTGATTTTTATCATCAATTTTTATTACTTCTAACTTTAAAGATTCAACTACTTCTTCATTTTTACTAAATCTTATATCCAGATTATTCATTCTATCTTCCACATCTTTTTTAAAATTCTTTACAATTTCAGAATTATCCTCAACCTTTTTATTTATATTGTCTATACAAAATCTTATCTCTTCTCTATCTTTACTTAAGTTTTCTTTAACTTCTCTAATATTTTCCTCAAGAGATTCTACTTTTATATTATTCTTATTTATATACTCTCTAAGAGAATCTAACTTCATATTCATTTTATTACTCTCCTCTTTCATTTCTTCTTTAATAGAATTACTCTCCTCTTTCATTTCTTCTTTAATATTATTCACTGAATCAATAATACCTTGACTCATTAATTCAAAATGTTTCATAAAATCAAACATTGAGAAGTTCTCCATAGTTTTCTCAGTTTTTACTACTTCTTTCTCTACTGTTTTAAAAATTATCTCTTCCTCCTCCTCTATTTCACTATCCATATTTTGAGTATTTTCTAATATTGTCTCAAAATCTACTAATTTCTCCCCTTCTTTTCTCTCCTCACAATTATTATCCTCAACAATAAAATTAGACATCTCAACTTCTAAATCTTTATCCCAGTTATTCATTTCTATATTTTTTTAAAATTCAATTCTAATAGTATGCAGTACTTATTATCAATATTTCAAAAATAATAATTCCCTATCAACCTTTCCATCTCCACTCAATTCACTTCTACAATTAATCACAAAACATCATCTTTGAAAACTCTACACTATTTATTATAAACTAATTATATAACTACGAATAACAAAATTGTGTCATGTCATTATCTTCACACCTATGATCCACAGACAATTTGCACATAATATATTATATTAAATATACATTTTAAAATATCTTAAGAATTGACATGGTCATATTACAAAATAATTATTTGCCACATTTTCATCATTTACATATTTATTTGCTTATTAATTTAAAATTAACTTAGTATTTAATTTTTTAAATAATCATATTATAGATACCACATGAAAATATAACAACTTTGCTAATAAGATTTTTATTTTAATTTTACAATTAACATCTAATCAATTATAACTACTATTATAAAAATACTAAACTATTTATATTTAATAAATATACTAATCATTAATTCCTAAATTATACATTTTAACCCATACACTATTTTTACTAACAAATCTATACCTATCACTCTATTCCCCTAACATATACCAACCCTAAAATTATGTATATCCTAATCCTTAACTAAATATCTAAGCCTAAAACGTTTGGGCGCCAAAATCCTAACTACCGTTTGTACCCTCACTTCTCGATATATGATATAATTTAAAATATGACTAGCTCAATTAAATCATTATGCTCAGCTAAAATATGTACAACTATCTTTAATATATTTTTATAATATTATAACTTATCAGATTTATTACAAACTTATCAAAAATTAATATAGTTCAATATTATGTACTAATTAAATAAATATTTACTAAAATCATGAGACTGTGAAGTGAAGTTACAATTGGTAATTAGATTTACATTGAGTCAATGTCTTTCCAAGACACTGTCTCAATGGCATAAGAATACTATTACCTCTTTATTATCTCATTACTAACTCTACAGCATTCTTATGACTTTTATAAATGAATTATCTTTAATAATAATAGATAAATAAATCTCAATCTTTTGTTAAGGAAATATAATTAAATGATCTCAGGTTCTTCTAATTATCTTAAAGTAATAATAATTCATGTAGATAGGAATGATAAGGGATTTAATATCAAACCTAAATACACCTAACTTATTCTAATAACAATAACTAACAATAATAATCTTTAGTGTATAGCTTAATCTTATCTATTTGATTATACTATTAATCATTAAGAAAATAAGTAAATCATATACATGTCTTTCATTTCCATATAGTATCTTAATTTTAAAATAGACCAAAATCTTATAATTTAACAATCTGTGGCAATAAATAATATTATACTCTTATATTGTGCATTATAATTACTTTATGACCATTGTAATATTATATGTTAATGTCAATCAATTTCTATAAATTATATTAAGAAAATATTGTGTTTCTTTCTCAAATAATAAAATAATAAATTCATATTGTGCAAATATTATGTTTATTCAAATTATCTGTTGTCAAATGCTGTGGTGTAAAATAATGAATTCGACACATCTTTTAAACAACTTAACAAATTTATTTACATTAACTTTAACAATATAACTTATTTACACTATTTACATTTACAAATGGAACTAAAGAAAATAAAACAAAAATAAGAAAAATAATAATACAAGATTTTTTACACTGTTACTATTTCCATAATCATAAATAGATAATTTATACATTTCTTTAAATGTTCTATCAATAACATTTAATTAAGTTTATGACTTTAATTTTAATAAACATCATTTGTCATCAATTAATACAAGAAAAGGTTTTATGTGAGATATCATTCATGTAGCATGTATGTAAATAAACAAACTTTAATAATTAAAAATGCTATTTCACTTAAGTCTTACTGTTATTTATATTATAATGTATTAGGATGTATTACATTTACCATCAGTATTACTCAAATATTAATTACTGTATAAACTGATATAACTTTGTAATATAACAACAATTATTATATTATAACTATTTATTTCATTCCGATATAATGTCATACTACATGTCTTATCAAAATATGCAATACGTATATGTACTTTTAAAAATAATATTTTAAATTATTCAATAATTTCAAACTTTTATAAAGTATTATGTTAAATAAAATTCTATGATTCTTTTCATATTTAAATTATTACTCTTTTTTTACTTGTTATTCCTATTTCTTCCTAATAAACTTCTATCTACAAATATCATTTTAACCTTATTTAACTTCAGAAAAATAGATGACCCAATTTTAAAAACAAAAATAATAACGATCCAAACTCTCTTATACCTCATCCTCTATATACAATAAGCCTTCAATCAAGATATAAATTTCTATGTAAAATTAACTTACTTATCTAATAAAAATAAAAATAAAATATAGACTTTATATACTTCTTACTAACTTGAAAAGAAAAATAAATAACTTACGCTAATATAATAAATCTAATTCCTAATATTGTAACAGAAACATTAAAATTTATTCACGAAAGAATCATATAATTATTTCTAGGTTCTCATATTACGTTGTACTAAATTTACATCATCAATTTAAAATATGCATATTAAAATAAAACTGCTATTATTAATCTTATGCGTGTATATTATTTAAATATTAATACATTCATTCAATAATCATATAACATTTGGTTGATCTAAAGAAAACATAGTAAATACATCAAATTATTATTATTATTACACAATTTTTACCATAAATGATACTTCAATGTACAGTCCGTCACACGATGTCCTCCAAGATTTCAGTTTTACAAAATAATTTCACATTTACACTCAACAATTATTCTTTAAAATATTACGTGTTGTATAATTATAAAATAAACTTTATGCAATAAAAATTATATTAATATTTAGTTATTACTTTTAAAAAAAATGTAAATGTACCTTTCCTATCTTTCAATAAATTAATAATTAATTAAATATTTATGTTAGTTAATAAATAAAACATATTACATAACATCCAACGGTGTCTTCTTTCAGCTATATTGTTCTTTTTCCTAGGCACAAATTTTCACCAAACATTACTTCCTTTTCCGGTACATCACGTGTTTTTAAAAGTTTTTATGAAATAAATGAAAACGTTCTTTTTTTTAAAAAAAAAAAAAAATAAAAGTCAAAGTCAGTTCCACCATAAAATAAAATAATAATTAAAATAGTTTATGGGATCCAGATTCATTTCTTAAAAGGAAAAAAAATTATTATTTAAAAGTTATTATTTTTTAGAATTAGTCTATAATTTACAAAGTTCTTATTTAATTATTTTTTAATTGATTTGGATATCCACGTAGATTTGATTTGCGCATTCCGTAACAGATATTTAGGTAAGATTACTTTTAAAGTCTTCTATACGACCAGCGTTCAGACTTTAATAATATAATAATTTTTACTTATAAGTATTTCTTTACTTATTAAATCTCCAATTTATTTGCCTTTTAAAATTGTCAGAATTTAGTCTTTTAAACCATAAAGACTTAACAAGGCAAATATTTATATAATTACTGTTACATATTATCATCTTTACTAAGATATATACTTAAATTTATAATTTACAAATACTTTCTTCATAAAGAAGTATTTCTCATTCTTTTAAATATCTATTTTATAAAAATTAACTACCATTAGCTTTTAAATTTATACAAAGTCCAACGTATTACTTTTATGCATCTAATAACTCTCCTAGTTAATCCAGCGTTTGTTAAATTTTCAGTATAAAGTCTCCAATACATTTTATCCTTATACGATGTTTCTCATGACTATTTGATAGTAAATTGAGCTTCAATAGGGAAACGATCAATAGGGAACTATAATAAATTAACACTGCATATTTATCGGTAACTTTTATAAATTATTTTAAAAACTACTCTCTTATAATTTTAAAACGATTTTGAGAGCGTCTATAATTACTTAGCTATTTCTAATAGCACACTTTACTTTAAGAATTTCAATCACAAGTCCCCTCCGAACAATTGAACCTTGGTTTTATACCAGAAGAAAACTCCCACTTGATTGGTGAATTAAACAATCGACTTGCTAGCTTATTTACATATTTTACCAACAAGACAGAATTAAAAATAAATAATGACTTATTTAATATTTATTATTTATCACATTATTAAATTCTTAAATTAATCTTTATCATTTATTTAAATCCATTAAACATTTTTTTAAAATATACTTTCTTACTTAATTTCACTTTTAACTTTTATAAGATTATTTTTATAAACAAACTAAGTCTATTTTTATTCGTTATGTTTTTAAGCAGTATTTTAAAAATCAGATTTAATATTTCACATTAATTATCTTTATTTTTATCTCATGATAGCCAATATAATATTTATAAATTTTATAACAGAATTTTTAAAATAGCTTTGCAACTTTACTAAAAAAAACTCCCAAGCATGTGTGTATGTGTCTAATTAACATCTGTTTTTTACAACAAAGCTACAAACGCTTGTAATAATCTAAAAATAAACTAACAATTCATTTTTTTAAAAATAAATATTTTTAAAATAAATAATATCTTATAACAATTTTTTAAAATAATAATTCGATATTATTAAAATCAAATATTAATCTTCTATCATGTACTACTAATAATTAAAATATTTATATTCATTTATTAAATATTAATTTTTATCAACAATAAATATATGCATTTAATTTTAACTTGTCTTTTTAAAACTTTAACTTTAAACATTTATTTATTAAATTTATTAATGCAGTATTGATCATGGCCAGTTTTCCCAACCATATACTATTATCATTCCCATTGAAATGTCTCTCTCAAACATCAGCACAATTTTTACATATCAAATACTCATGAATTACTTTAATTACACTTTTAAAAAGATTGTTATAAACAAAATTAACATCATATAGTTAAATATATCTTAAATTTAAAATTTTTTAAATAGATTGATACAACAATTTATGGAG